>CAHIKZ030000224.1:1072500-1265000 GCA_903632075.3 Acanthosepion pharaonis
GGAAGTGGAATTTCGTTTGAGATAAAGAAAGAAAAGAAAGAGAAGAAAAATTAAAGGATGTAGAAAAAGAATTGGATTAAGAAGAGCAGAAACTAAAAAAACAAAAGAGAAGGAAAGGAATGAAAGGTAAGAGGAAAGGAATTTGAAGTGGAATTTCGTTTGAGATAAAGAAAGAAAAGAAAGAGAAGAAAAATTAAACGATGTAGAAAAAGAATTGGATTAAGAAGAGTGGAAATCAAAAACAAAAGAGACGCACTCATGCAATGGGCAACCCAGAAAAAAATATTTAGCCTTATTGAAACAAACGAGCAGAAGGAAGAACGATTTCATTCACTGAATCTGGCTGATTCTGAGTAAAGGCCACAACTATAACCTATAATCTAACAAGAACAGAACTCAACACACAGTAATACGTAAACAACGTTCCTTTTCTCCCTCTGGTGGCCAGTGTATTGATGATGAGGGAGGCTATGCTGATGACATAGTTATTCATATTTGGGATAAGAATAAGACCTCATCACCAGTTTACGAGGTTCGCTATGATCCTCCTTCGCCTGAATTTATCATTGTAATATTTTTGTATTATATTAAGCATTTAGAATATAGTAAATAGGCTCCGCAAATTGGAGGAGAGAGTTATCAATGATAATATTCTGACATTTTTAACCATTTTTTAATCAATTCCCACCAAGCAAAGCGATAATGCCACTAAGACACCTCAACTCCTGTTCAAACGTTCAGTTATCTCCTGTTAATCCCCCACTCCAAGTTCTCCACCGACTTAACCAGGTATTGAACTCACTCTCTTTGGGTCCTGTCACTGGATCTAACCAACGCCTTTATCCACTGTTAGATTTTACAGGAGATAACTGATAACTGACATTCATTATACATGGTACGTGGAACTAGAACAGTCTACACCAGTGAGCAAAATAAAGGGTTTAGTTCGACATTCCAACCACCTTGATTCCTCATTTTTGTCCCCATATTTATTACAACGTTTAGGGTGTTGTACGCTGGTAGGAATGTCAAACTGAACCCTTTATTTTGCTCACTGGGGTAGACTGTTCTAGTTCCACGTGCCATGAATGTCAGTTCTCAGTTATCTCTTGTTATTTCCCCCTCTGAAAGTTCTTTATCCACTGTGCCATGTGCCCTTGAAGAAATCTGTGTATGAATTTCTGGGTATTATAAACCTAATGAGAGGGGAATTAACAGGAGATAACTGATAACTGACATCCATTAGACATGACACGTGGAACTAGAATAGTCTACCCTAGTGAGCGAAATAAAGGGTTCAGTTCGACATTCCAATCACCTGAAGAAGGCCGGAGCGTACAGCGGCCGATACGTTGTAATAAATATGGCGACAAAGATGAGGACAATAGTCCGAATAATTTAAATAGTGTTGATTAAAATACGTTTCCTAAAAACATTTATACAAGAAGGAGTAATATCAGTAGAAAAAATGTTAAATAAGAGATAAATAATAAAAATATTCTTGACTTCATACCTCACTCATCAGCAGTGACAGAAAGAAGGAAATTAATTAGGAGGAAGGTGATTGCTGGCAGTAAACGCGCGTGCACCCCCTCCCCACAGAGAGTTGGAAAGAATTATTCGCCCTCACTTAATATTTGCATATTTTCTCAAGAAATGCGAATATTTGCAAGTACTTGAATTTACCATAAATAGTTGATTCAGTATTTAGGTTTGAATAATCCGGGAAATTTTTAGAAGTTTCCATCTATTATATTCACAGTTAAAGATTTTTCTAATAATTGGTTCAGTCCAAAATAATTTGCCGCCTTTATAGAAATTATGAAATAGTATTGCTTTATGACATTTGTGATGTTTTTTTATACTTCGACATTTAATACACGCTTTGAAAATGAAATAGTAATGGTCACATTCTATAACATTCTAAAAGGTAATGTAGAAGACAATATGTGAGTGCCACATAGCATGATAACACATTCGTTCTGCAACCATGGCAAAGACGGCTGGACTTGACAAGAAAAATTCGAATGAAGATAGTTGATGCGTACAAATAAGGTGATGAATATACAATACTTTCCAAGTGTTTAAACATTCCTAGATCAACAATTCGTAGCATTATGAAGAAGTACAGCGAGATTCATTGTATTGAGAATAAATTAAGGGCTGACAGATACGTTTAATTTCAGAGAGAATGAAAAGGAAAATTGTTAGAGAAAGGACATTGTTAATGATATAAAGATATCAGGATTGAATGTATTGTCGAAGACTCTTACTAGATGATTTTATCGAGCAGAACTTCAAGCTTGTCTCATAATGAAAACTTCCTTGGCTAAAGTTAAACATATAAAATGCAGATTAGCTTATGCTAGAAGCCATTTAAAACGTGGGAGTAAATATTGAAACTAGAATTATTTGCTCACATGAACTCCCGTTATGTATGGAGGAAAGTGAATGAAGCTCGCAACCATAAAATACCTTCCACTTACAATTAAGTACGGTGATGGGAAGTATTCTTCTCTGGGGATATTTTGCTGCTTCTGGACCAGGAGAACTAGTGAGAGTACAGGGTAACATGGATAAAGAGCAGTATTCGACTATTCTTAAAAGTAATGTAAAACAAAGGGTAAGAAAGCTGTCTTTGGGGCATCACATGACAATGACCCAAAACACAAGACACAAATTGTTACAAAATACTTAAATGACAGCAAAATTAAAGCGTACCCCACATAAATTCCTGACCTAAACTCCATTGAAAATTGATGAGCATATTTAAAGAAAAATGGAAGAGAAGAAAGTCTTTTTAATTTGGAGGAACTAGAAGCTATTGCAAGAAAGAATGGAGCAAAATACCGATCAGTTTGTGTAGTGACCTTGTAAGGAACTATCAAAAATGATTAATGCAATAATCAAAAAATAAAGGTTACACAATTGATTATTGAGGAAAGTGGGAAGGTAATTTTGTCGTATGTTATATGTTCTTTGATGTTTTTTGTATTATTGTTTGATATTAAAATAAAAATTTTGTTGTGGGCATCATTGCACACTCTTTCAAATCCATCATTTCACCAATTGTGAAAAGATACACATGAAGTTTCCATGAGAACTTGAGGTATGACAGCTTTATTTGTAATTACGGAAGGGATGTATCATTTTGTCCACAATTATATATATATATATATATACATATAAATAAATAAGTAATTCATCGAGTCTGAAAGAAACCCCAACAGAATGAACTGGACGGCCGTTTCGCCCTATATGACGAAGAAGTTGCAAATCAGACTCAATATAGCGCCGCTCGCTCACATATTCCGTGGCGGAACTCAACTGAGATTCCCCAGGAGCCACGACTACTATCACCAAGCCGCTCAAACTTGAGCATTAGAAACCGGTTCAAGCAATGATATACAAATGATAGAAATTATTAGTTGGATTTGATAATTATAATTAAGTAATTCATCGAGTCTGAAAGAAACCTCAACAGTTGGTATGATGTTTGCTTGACAACCTAACTGTCAGGGTTTCAATTCTCGGTAGTGGATGCGCACTTCTGATGAGTCCCATATATAGGACGAAACGGCCGTCCAGTGATTTCTGCATTCTGTTGAGGTTTCTTTCAGACTCGATGAATTACTTAATTATAATTATCAAATCCTCATAATAATTTCTATTTATATATATATATATATATATATATATATATATATATATATTGGGACATAGCCCTCAATATTTAAACTAAAATCAGGCGTATTATAAATCTATCAAAGGACATGCTTTCTTTTTATTTCCTCTTTGTTTTTTCCTTCTTCCATTTCTTAATTTCATGTCGAGACTCTTTCCTTCTAGACTGAGTGATGGCGGGATATAATCTGGGTCGCTTAACAACCAGACAGTTTTAACTCCTAATGGAGCAAGTAAAGTCAGACACCCAAGCCCACGTGTCATGCGCCATAAACTATTATTTTTCAAATATATTTTCAATTTCAAGAAAATCGCCGACTAAATTGACTCCCACCGTGTATTAATAAAAATGCGCCTATGGACGTATTGGATTACTAGATGTGTACCGAATAAGAAACTATTTTTGAAGATATCTTCCCAAACCTATCTTGGAATTATTCTATTGCTAGATGTGTATCGAATAAGAAAATATTATTCTTGAAGAAATATTACCATTCAGGAATCTCCCAATGTATATTGCAGAAGGAATAATTATCGATTTTTCTATCGAACATTCTAAAGAACTTCTGTTTGCTGTTATGAATACTTCAGCTTACGAACTCGTGATTCATGGATAATCGGAGTGATATCCAGTATCAGATAAGAGCCTCTTGTTGATCTTACGTCTGCTATCTTACATTCTCTCCCTATTCAATGGTTTTGTTATATAAAATTGTTTTTAAAATTTCAGTCTTTGTTGTTCGTTGAAACCTAGGCGGTGTGTTGCTATCTGCATGGTCCCAGCTTTTCTTTTTTTTGAACATGGTGTTCATATCTGTATATTACCAGTTCATAACAATATATATATATATATATATATATGCACACGCACACACACACACACACACACACACACACACACACACACACACACACACACACACACATATATATATATATATATATATATATATATATATATATATATATATATAAAACATTAGGCGGCATATGATTTACATACGAAGAATAATCACACATAGAATTAATCAGAAGTAGTAATGCGATTATTGGCGACATCTATCGCTAGAAAACATAATATATGCATTAAATCCTGTTCATCCATAGTGCGAGTTTTGATCCTTGACGAAAAACTTGTTGTCTGTAGTTTTTCAGTTTATTTGATGTTAAAATGCTAGTACTTACGGATAGTCTTCTATCCATCATCAGGCATGTGTTTTTTTCCCTTATAAAATCAAAAACTTGAGACGATATACCTGTATGTCGACCGAAAGATGTTTTTTGAATATCTGCTATCATTGACGGTTGTGTAAGATCTCGGAACGTGCAAAGACGCAACGCTAAGTTTTTCAAAATTTTTTAAGTGAGAATTTTATTTAAATATTTCTTGTGATGTGTTAAATCCACGTATTCTATTTTTACAAGTGTATTCAGTTTTTATGTCCTGAACTAAGTATATAGGTACATCGTCTCAAGTTTTTGATTTTATAAGGGAAAAAAACACATGCCTGATGATGGATAGAAGACTATCCGTAAGTACTAGCATTTTAACATCAAATAAACTGAAAAACTACAGACAACAAGTTTTTCTTCAAGGATCAAAACTCGCACTATGGATGAACAGGATTTTAATGCATATATTATGTTTTCTAGCGATGTATGTCGCCAATAATCGCATTAATACTTCTGATTAATTCTATGTGTGATTATTCTTTTTATATATATATATATATATATATATATATATATATATATATATATATATATATATATATATGGTGGATTCTGCCGTCGTATTCAACGTATGATGGTCAACATCTCAATTCTTAGGTACCGACAGCCCAGACACCAGCACATATGATTTGATTAAAAGTGGTGAAGGATTTTTTGCAGAACCAACCACACTTTTTGAAGAGCCGGATACAGAGACATTGTAGTGAGGAAGGTGGATTTTTACGGAATTATTTTAGAATAAATACGACAGTGATTCAGAGGACTCAATTCATAGAAGAGCTTTTGCATCAATATATATATATATATATATATATATATCAAGAATTATATTTACAAAAACGAAATCAGTTCTTACAATCTAAAATATTTTCTGCTTTTAAATAACATATAAAAAGTTGATAAACCGTAAAAGGACAAATCACTCTACTTTGAGTGCTTCTTGGGCCTTGTATTGGATGAACAATAGTATAACAAACAGTCCGCTGTCCTTCTACTCTACGAGTTTCAGATAGGTTGCATCTGGGATAGTAGCTGATTTAGTCGTGTTCTTATCACTAGTGAACGTGTTTTGATTTTGGATTTCGATTGCAAATTTGCAAAGCAAGAAGAATAACTCTCCACAAAATATCGCAGGACAACTATCTTTTAGTTATAGAGTAGGAAACGGTGTACTTCCTACTCTCGCCCTTTACTCTGACTATGGATTGCTCCTACGTGGAAATATGACAAGTAGCCACATTAAAGTAGGTTTTGAGTAGTATTTGGTTTAATCAAGGGTTTCCCGTCTATGTATGGTTATTTAATAAACCTCTTCTTCGTTTTCCCTACCTAGTCTTCTGTTCCTTCGATACTCTCTAATTACGGTCTTCTTAATTTTCGGCTATTTTGAACAATTGGAATTTTTTGCAATACGCTGGCACGTGGTGAAATCCTCGTAGTATTTCGTATTGTTGAATTCTTGCTAACATTTTTGTCGAGATTCAAAAACTCTAAGTTTCGTTCAATTTCACAAACCGATCGATAAAATATAGATACTTAAAGGAAAGATATGCAAAAACAATATTACATTTTTATTAAATATTTATTTGTTATTTTAATCATTAAATTATTTTTAAAATAGTGAAAGTATTTTGTATGTTAAATAATAAAACTGATTTAAAAAAAAATAATGAAACCTAATTTACTAGTAAAAGCAACTGTACTTTGTAAACACCCCCTTACTTGTTCGATTTCGATCGGTCAATGTATGACTATTTTAGAGAATGTGACCGACGAACAGACTAATTGAAGTCCCAGAATATATATATATATATATATATATATATATATATATATATATATATATATATATATGCATGTATGTATATAAATATGGGATTGGTTTATACGGAATAAATTCCAATAACTAAAAAAAATAATATTCTTAAAAGAGTGCTCAATACAGAGTAGAGCAAATATAATTTATTTATTCGAAAATTATAACATTTATAACATATCTATGTTATAATTTTCGAATAAATAAATAAATACACAACCGTCAATAATAGCAGATATTCAAAAAACATCTTTCGGTCGACAAACAATTATTTCGTCTTCAAGTTTTTGATTTTATAAGGAAAAAACAACACATGCCTGATGATGAATAGAAGACTATTCGTAAGTACTAGCATTTTAAGAACACATAAACTGAAAACAACAGACATCAATTTTATAAGCGAGGATCACTTCACTCTATGGATTAACAGTATTTTAATGCATACATTATACTACTAGCGATGGATGTCGCCAATAATCGCATTAATATTTCTGATTGATTCTATGTGATTATTTCTTTTGAATGTAAATTATATATATATATATATATATATATATATATATATATATATATATATATATATATATATATAATCGACTCTCCTGTTGCGTTCGACGTATGAGGGTCAGGCCGATAAGTCCCCAGGAAACCGACATCCCGACACCGGCACATTTGTTTATAGTGGTGAAGGCCTTGTGCAGGACCAGCCACACTTTTTGAGGGACGAATACAGAAACCTGGTGCACCGAATGCATGCCACAAGGTTCCCAAACGACCCTCCGCAGGTTTTGAATTCAGAGTTGTCCTTCTCCTAGACCAGTTGCCATCCAAGGCTATAGAACCCAGTCTGTCCTGCTATTTTACCCATAGCTGGAGGGAGATGAAGAGGATACATACCTTTCCCAACGTATATATATATATATATATATATATATATATATATATATATATATGGAAAAAAGTTATAATTGTTCTAACGAGATAAAAATGTATATTTTAAAAAAGAGAGAACCTGCAAACGTTTTTGGTTATAATGCAGATTTGTTTTAGTGCATATATTATATTTTATTGTTCATATTTTGCTACACGCGTTTCCGGTCTCGTGACCTTCTTCAGGCAAATTAATGGCATCAATATGTAAAGGAATAAAATTTCATGTTCTTTTAATGTTTCATTGTTCATTTTCTGTATTTGTAGTGAGCTTTGATCTCATTTTTTCGACTGTTGGCAAAAGTGAATTTCTGCCTAAGTGGTAATAAAATCATTCAGCTTGGTTTTGGCGATGACAGATGTGTTGATGATAAATAACCCCCTATCCCCACATCACCCCTGAGACTGTTGAATCTATTTCCATTTTTGTGCATCGTGTGTGCGTGCGTGTCCCCACTAGCTTATATCTATCTATCTATCTGTGTGTGCAAGACAACGATACAACACTATTTATCCTACACACTTCTCTCAGTTTGGCTTTCTTCTCACCCATCTAGGTATTGACGGGGCTCGACGTTGCTTAACTTCGGTGATCGGACGAGAATTGCGGTTTCAGCGTGACATGGCTGTAAGACTGAATGCGAACGAAGATAAAGAGAAATAGAATAAACCCTGGTTTAAGAAAGAAGTAGCGGTGGGAGAGAAAGACAGAAAACAGAATTCAAGTATAACAGATAGGGAGGGAGAAAGAGAGCAACTTTGAAGAAATGAGAGAGGGATAGCGGTAGTAAGAGAAACTGAAAAGACAATGAAAGAGAAAAAGAGAATAAACGTGACGAAAGACAGAGAGGTAGTTAGGAAGAGAGAATGAGAACTGCCTAATGAAGATAGTGACGGAGGGTGAAAGAGAAAACGAATGCAAAGAAGGCATAGAGGGAGTTAAGAAGAGAAAATGAATGTAGTTTGAGAGAGAGGGAGAGATAGAGATGAATGAGCGCAAAGGGTTACAGAGGGAGAGTGTGGCCAGAAGAGAGAATGAACATAGTCTAAGCCAAACAGAGAGTGGGTAGAGAGAATAAACGCAAAGAAAGGTAGGTAGGAAGAGAGATTGAATGAAGCTTCAGAGAGAGGTAGGAAGAGAGAACGAACGCAGTCTAAGGAAGACAGTGAAGGAGAGGGGGGAATGACAATCAATGCAGTTGAAAGGGAGACAAAAAGGGAGTGGGGAAGAGAGAATGATTGAATGCAAGACAAATAATTTTAACAATAGAAAAGAAGTGTAAAAAAAAACTCAAGTGTTAAAACAGGCGCTGAAAATATTTTATTCGATTGAACATACAAGGAAATGGAAGTTAAAAAAAGAAATATTTTCCCGATTGTCAACACATCGTTCGAAATGTTTGAAAGTGCGTCACAATGTTTTTTGAAGTGGTCTCTGTGTGTAATGCGGTTGTTATGAAAAGCAATTGATCCTGCTGGGGGCGCTTACCGGGCGTCATTGGCCGGCCGAAGGAATGCAGCAAATGAAAGCCAAACTGAAGAAGCTCATTAGAGAAAAATGAATTAACAAGAAGTTAAAAAAAAAAAAAAACAAAAAAAAAAACGGGGGTGGAAGGGAAGTAACAAAGGAAAGAAAAGGATAAAAAAATTACAATGACCCCCCCCCACCTCAAATAAAATAAAATAAAAATAGAGATGGACGTGTATTGAAGAAAGAAAGAATAAAAATGGAGGAAGCAAAGAGAAAGAATACTACATAGGAAATAAAAAAAAGATAAGAGCGTAAATTAAAAAAAAGGCGGGAAAATAAAGAAATTATCCAGAAAGGCGGGGAATAATAATAATAATAATAATAATAATAATAATAATAATAATAATAATAATAATAAAAAGAAGAAAACGTTTGATATAAACAGAAAAATGATGAAAAGGTGAAATATTTCATTATTAAAAAGGAATAAAAAAAGAGTCTCTATTGGAAGACTGATATTAAAAAGAAGAGATTTTAATTGAAATTATTTGGGTTGAACGGAGAAAAGAGATTATCATTTCTCTGCTGAAAGGAAGACATTAGATTATTTACACTATTTACGGACTGTTGTCCTCATCTTTATTGCCATGTTTCGGCCGTTGAACGATCCGGTCTTCTTCAGGTTATATATATTATTTGAAATTTGGATTCGAATCCTTTATTTAGTCCAACAGGCTTAGATTGTTCTAATTCTACGTGCCATATTTTTGGATGTCGCAGTTTCAGTTAATTCTCCTTAGTCACTGAACACTGCAAGTTTTTCTTCCCTCTGCTGTGGTCAGGTATTGAACTCAAAGCTCTTTGGTCAACTCACATTTTGGATTATTCAACCAACGGATTTATCCACTTGTCCATATTTCATTTAGGATAAGAAGAAGACTGGAGTATAACGACCGAAACGTCGTGAATATGAGTATAAAGATGGGGACAACAGTCGAAATAATGTATCTAGCGTAAATAGTTACAATAAGTAATCTCAGAAATATAGACAGATCCTGAAGACGGCCGGAGCGTACAACGAACGAAACGTTGTGAATAAGACAATAAAGATGAGGATAACAGTTGAAATAATGTATATCGTGTAAATATTTGCAATACCTCATTTCAGAAATATAGACAGATCCTGAAGACAGCCAGGCGTACAACGACCGAAACGTCGTGAATATGACAATAAAGAAGGGGTCAACAGTCCAAACAATGTATATAGTATAAATATTTACAATGCATCACCTGAGAAATATAGACAGATCCTGAAGACAGCCGGAGCATACAACAACCGAAACGTCGTGAATATGACAATAAAGATGAGCAGAACAGTCCAAACAATGAATATAATATAAATATTTACAATACGTCATCTTAGAAATATATACAGATCCTGAAGATAGTCAGAGCGTGCAACGACCGAAACGTCGTGAATAAGACAATAAAGATGGAGAATACAGTTGAAATAATGTATATAATGTAAATATTTACAATACCTCATTTCAGTTATATAGACAGGTCCTGAAGACAGCCAGGCGTACAACGACCGAAACGACGTGAATATGACAATAAATATGGGGTCAACAGTCCAAACAATATATATAGTATAAACATTTACAATACGTACTCTCAGAAATATAAACAGGTTCTGAAGATAGCCGGAGCGTACAACGACCGAAACGTCGTGAATGAGACAATAAAGATGGGGACAACAGTCAAAATAATATATATAGTGTAAATAGTTACAATATGCCATCTCAGAAATATAGACAGATCCTGAAGACAGCCGGAGCGTCAACGGTGAATAAGACAATGAAAATGAGGACAACAGTCCGAATATTGCAAATACTGAAAAAAATTGCAATACTTCATCTCAGGAATATAGGCAGATGTTGAATACATTAGATGTTCTAATTTTCAGATTCTCAGTACGATAAATGATTTGGTTTCTTTTCCCCCTGGGTAACTATATATTTATAAAGTACTTTTATTACTCCAAACGTTATTCTAGCGGATACTTCGTATTTGAAAAAGACGGCCCATTTTTTTTTTTATTCATAAAACAGTGTGTATTACGTCTATCGACCTGAAATCTTAGTAAACAAAATGCGTTCCCTGGTTAGGATCGAACCTAGGCCCCCCCTTTGTAGGGCAAACCAGCGTTTGAACTAGCGTGCTTTAGCGCTCGGTCAAGAAGAACAGTAGAGCAAGGATGGTTCTATTTTCCATTTTTGAGGAAAGCGCATTCTCTTCACTCAGATTATTTTTCTTTCTTAAAAGCCTTATTTCTGTCCAGTTTCGTGTTTCGAAACGTAAACAAAGCAATTTCTAAAGAATTAAAGGATTTATTTTTAATCCGACACTTTTATTACTTCAAACTTTATTATTAGCGGATATTCGTATTTGAAATAGACGCCCTATATATATATATATATATATATATATATATATATATATATATATTACTTTAAACAGTATGTATCCCGTCTACCGGCTTGCGTATCCAATAAATCATAATAAAGAAAATGCCCTCTCCGGCAGGTATCTAGACTATGCCTCCCCACTTTCTAGGATGTACCACCGTTTGATCCACTGTGCTCTACAACTCGGCTAGATATTTCTCGAAAAACCCATATCTGTCCAGTTTCGTATCGAAAAAGTAAACAAAGCAATTTCTAAAGAATTAATGGATCCTTTTTTAATCCAACATTTTTATTATTTCATGTAATAAGTTCTACCGTGTTTCGTATGCATTATTATATTATTAAAAAAATTATATGAAAAAAACAAAACAATAAAACACACACACATTTTGTTTCATGATTGGGATAGAAATTTCTGTAAACATCTCTAAAGCCGTTCCGACTTTTTTTTACTAGTGTTTCCCTAATACAAGGCCCCAAAACCACTCGAAGTAGAGCTTTACTAATTGCGGTTGTTGTAAGGGCGTACATAGAAAGAACCAGTGGTGCGTATTATGAGGATATGTAGGATATATAATTGTTGACCCTAGACTTGAAGAAGTTAAGATCGTGGTGATCGGGGAAGCATATTTTCAGGAATATTTCCCCAAATGTAACAATTATGTAATTTGGTATATAAAAATTTTAGCGCACTAATCGAAAACGTATTAATCGATTCTTGTAAGACGGAATAATATAAGGGTGTTTCATTAAGACGGATCAAAGTCAGCAGTAAATAAACCAGTGTTATTGGTGAAGAATTATTTATTTCTCTATTGGATCATGTTATTTAAGTCATGGCAATTATGGGTGAAAAATATTTGTCCGCCAAATCTGAAAGAACAAGAAAAAAATCATTAGACGCTTAAACTTTATTCACATTAAAATCGGTCCAAGTTATTGAACACATATATATATATATATATATATATATATATATATATATATATATATATATATATATATATAAGGATTGACCCTAGACTTGAAGCGGTTAAGGTCGTAGTGATCAGGGAAGTATCATCTCAGCAGTCCGTTTCAAAACGTAACAGTGCCGGGGAAAAACTGTCTGAGTGGAATTTCCTCCTTACCAATGGAATACAAAGGGAATGAGGATGCGTCGACTCTTTACGTGACATAGTGGGTCCTTACTACGAAGATCTAAACTGGTAGAAGTAACGAACGTAGCTCGTCATCCATGAAAACCGATACAGAATAGCGAAGAGGTCGGTAACGTTTTGTCTTCAGGAAAGGGGCTGTCATTACCACAAGGCCGTGGAAACGACGGTCAATCAGCTTCAACCCAAACATGGCCGCAATACTCCATTTGTGTTCCGCTCATGTAAATATAGGGCGTGCTAGGAGGAGTGATATTCTTTCTGGAGTGATACAAAGAACCGACCATTTCTCCAGCACTGTTGCCGTCAGTTGCGTCCACTTTCTACAATTACTCTTAGAAAGAACATACATTCATTATCTTTTTCTCTGTCCTGGCATCGGTTGAAATAGAAGGGTATACTGCGCTGTCGGACCTTGGACGGTAGCCAGTCTAAGAGAAGGGTAACGGAATTCAATGCTATAGAGAACGCAGCAGGGGACCACTTCACTGTCTCAATACGTCATGATTATAAAGAAAAGGAATCTAGGGAGAACTATGATTGGCAACATCCAGAATAAAAGATGGCGTTTCCAAATATAATTTACAAGACACGGACGGACTTTAGTTTTTTTTTTTTTTTGTAGGTTTAGTTTTATCGAATAATAAGGCGTTTTCATAACTTCAGACTCCTTTAACTTCAAGGCTGAAACACTCGCGTGCGCGCGCACACACACACACACACAGACACACAGACACAGACACACAGACAGACACAGACAGACACAGACACACACACAGACAGACAGACACAGACACACAGACAGACACACACACAGACAGACACACACACAGACAGACACACAGACACACACACAGACAGACACACAGACACACAGACACAGACAGACACACAGACACACACACACACACAGACACACAGACACACACACACAGACACACACACACACAGACACCCACAGACACACAGACACACACACAGACAGACACACACACACACAGACACACACACAGACACACACACAGACAGACACACACACACCGACACCCACACAGACACACACAGACACACACACAGACAGACAGACACACACACACACACACACACACACACACACACACATAAGAGGACAGCAAAATGAACAATTACTGATAGCTTATATTACCGGGAAAATGTCCTCAAACCGGAAGGTAGAGAGCAGAAATTATGGAAAAAAAAATAAAAAATAGTGATTCGCATATTGTAAATTATTTTATTTTATCTTTGGCTTGAGTATGTTGGTTGATTGTTTTTAGCGGCATAACAACACCTCCATGCGTTATTTAATGCCTAAATATTTTGTACGTAATTCTATTCTTCCAACTACAGATATTTTGGACATCATTTTATACTTTCAGAGTTAAGGTATGTTTTCTTAAATATATTTTGTAGATCATAATTTGTATTGTTGGTGATTTTACTATAAAAATGTATTTTTGTATTGTTTTAGTGCTGCATTGATTGTCATTTTGCTATAAAATGTACTGTTGCTCATTGATTTCTGTTTTGAGGTTCCCTATTCGCCCAGAGCTGGAACCCTAACAGGTGCTACCACCCAGGGTCAGGATGGAACTGGGAACAACAGCAATTACGAGGTGGTTCTACGCTCCTCAAAAACAGAATGTTAAGTATAAGCTTCCTCCTTGTTTGCATCCTCTTCAAAACCCGATCGTTGCTCACATGTTCGATCCATGGTATCCTTAGCATCCGCTGCCTCGAGTCTCTTCTTCATCTTTGAGGAGAATGTCCAACATTCCTTAGGACAGTATTTGCCCAAAACAGGTGGAAGACTAATAGGCTGATCGAAGGATCAATCGGATCACCCGAGTTCTTCAACTAAGATATTTCATATAAGACAGTATCTAAACGATATACAAAGTTATTTCTATGTATTTGATTACCTAACAAACTACTTTACCATATTAATCTGATTTTCCATATCTTCTTCTCTATTTAAATACTTATTTAACTGCATTTGTCTAATTCCACCTCTGTCTATCTCTTTATATGCATCTAATTATGTGCGTACAGACATTTCCTAACTATTTATATCTATATATTTGCTTACTTACCACCGTGTTTCGGTCTGCAAATAAGTTTGTCAGATAATTAAAATAGATTATAATGTACTACAAAGAAAACTATCTATCTATCTATCTATCTATCTATCTATCTATCTATCTATCTATCTATCTATCTATCTATGCGTCCTGGGTATGATGATAAACTACATCAGCGTCCTGGGTAAGACGATAAACTACGTCCAACAGCAAGGCCATTGATGAAGAGGTTTTGAGGATCGTAGAACCACCTCTTAATTGCTGGTGTTCCCAGGTCCACCCTGACCCGGGGTGGTAGCTCCTGTTAGGGTCCTAGCAATAAAAATTTTGTCGGCATTAAATAACCCATTGAGGTTGATATGCCGTAAACCAAACCAACCCAAACAATCTATCTATCTATCTATCTATCTATCTATCTATCTATCTATCTATCTATCTATCTATCTATCTAGTCCATGGGATATCTCGCCTTCTTTAAATTATATTATAGCTATTTCTTAGCTGTTTAGTCGCATATCCTGTAGAGATTGCATTTATGTCGTTAATATAGGGATTAATCCCTCCAAAACTGGACATATTGTCACGAAACTGCGGAGTCAGGGACAATTAGTGTTAAGTAAATTTTTTTATATATAAGAAAATATATATATATATATATATATATATATATATATATATATATACGTATGTATATATATATATATATATACATATGTATATATATATATATATATATATATATATATATATATATATATATATATATATATATACCTTTTACAAATATATTGTAATTATATCTGAAAAGTTTTTACAAACATATATGGTGGTGGCTGGCCGCTCGTATCGTATCTACTAAGGGAGTCTAGTCAATCCTTGTTGCAGACACCTGTTCAGGCCCATTTGTTTTTTATTCAACACCCAGAGAGCCCACCTGTGGTTTATACTGCAACTATGCTGGCCAGACCTTAGTTACATTTTCTGTGAAAGAGCGTGTGATCAACTGTCTGAAAAAAGCTAATGCACTCAATCGGAGCTTTTTCATTTATGATTAATAAATATATATATATATTTTTTTTTTAAGCATTTCGCCCCAAGCAAAGCGATAATGCCACTGGCACTCAAGGGGTTACAGAGAGTGAAAGTAAGAGTGAAGAGGTGTGTAAAGAGAAAGACGGGGATGATGATCAAGGCATCAGAAGATGTCGATTGACATTACATTTAAATTTTTGAAGATTACAGTTGTCAGAAAGCAAGTAAGAGGAAGGGAGTTCCAATGTCGGGAAATGCGAGAGAAAAAAGCTGTTGGAGTAGAAGAGGCGGTTACATTTAACTGTTTCGACAGTAAAAAGGTGGGTCTGAGATGCCAACCTAGTAGCACGCTTAAATTCATGAAGTCGGAGCACCAGTGATAATAGCTCGTCAGAGCAGTTGCCATGAAAATATTTTGTAGAAAAGACAGAGAGAAGCCACATTACGTCTGTGAGAAATTGACTGGAGTCGAGATGCTAGGTCTGGACCTATCACATTGCATTTCCGTCTTTGGATTTTATTGAGAACCTAGAGAGGAACAGCGGGGGCACCAGGCCATATATGGCAACAGTATTCGATGTAAGGACGAATGGTAGATTTGAAGGATGAACTCAGACGAGAAAAACCTTTTGGCGCGACACAGAGAATCAACTTTCCTTGCACTAGATGCAGCTATTGATTTAATGTAGTTGTTTCACCTCAGGTCAGTGGAAAACGTGAGATCAAGAAGACGCAGTAAGATGCTCTCGTAAAGTTGAGCATCAGCCATGCTGATAGGAGGCAGGGAGGTTTCTGTATGGCGGGTAAATAAGAGCAGTTTCGTTTTGGAGGCATTAAAATTTACAAGTCATTTCCTGTCCCAGTCAACCACAGATTGGAGGTCCTTTTCGAAACAAACGGCCAGGTTAACTTTGTCAGTAATACCGGATTTACTATTGAAAAAAGAGTAAATGGTAATGTCGTCTGCATAGATGCCTATTTGGGAATTGATGACACCAGGAAGATCGTTGATGAAGATCAGAAACAGTGTAGGACCCAGGATAGGACCTTGGGGAACACCAGCGTTCGTATGCAAAGAACTGGGGGAGAACCCGTTTAGGACAACCTTCGTTTCGCGGTTTAACAGGAATGATTGGATTAAATCATATAATTGTTCTGTAATACCGTATACCTGAAGCTTACAAAGAAGGCCGGCATGCCAAACCTTATCAAACGCCTTAGAGGTATCTAGAGGCACATCTCGAACTTCACCATTATTATCAAGAGCTTGGTATACAAATTCAGTTATGGCCGTAAGCACGTCAGCGGTAGACCGGGCAAAACGGAAGCCATATTGTTTGTCAGGGAGTAGATCATGAGGGGCAAGGTTCTTAACCACTTCAGCATTGATTAAAACCTGGAACACTTTGCTGAAGAGTGGTAGGAGACTGATAGGATGGTAGCTAGATAGGCCAGAAGGGTCTCTAGAGTTCTTAAAGCAGGAACAACAGATGATGACTTCCAATTGGCAGGAAAGCAAGAGTCTGTGAGGCAAGTTATATAGTTTGGAGAGAACTGGAGCCAGCTCAGGAGCACATTTCTTTGGGACTATGGCTGGTATCCCATCACCACCACTTGCATTATAGGAGTCTAATTCAGAGATGATATCCAATTCCATCGATGGGGTTATGCTCATCTCACTCGATAGAGCCTCAGTTCTAGGCGGAAAATCAGGTGGTGGTACTCCGGACGAGTCGAGTGTTGAGTTGGATGAGAATTTTCGAGCAAAGCATTCAGCTTTATCAGCTGCTGAAGTTAGGACTTCGAATTGATTGAATAGAGGAGGGATTGTGGATTTGCTGTTGTTCTGCGCGCGATGGCAGAGCCGCCAATGATCTTTAGAACCAAACTTGCGAGATGCAATAAGTTGTTTCATTCTGTCAGCGGATAATAACTTTGCTTCATTGAGGACACACTTGCACTCATTATGAGCGGAGACAGGGAGATGTCAGTTGCAATCAGACATGTTCCGGTACAGACGGAAGAAGTGATTCCTATGGGCTATAGCAGCTGAGCAAGCAGCTGACAATCAAGGAGATGAGCGCGATTTAACTTTGCATTTTCTACCTGGGATATAAACCTCGATGCCAGCTTACTCATGAGGAGACTACTGACGCACAATTTTGAACGGGATGATTAAGAACCACATTTCCAGGGACGTCGCGAAGGAAACCACTGAACGAGTCCCAGTTTGCGTGTTCATAAGAGAAAGATATTCTGTTAGGAGGTTCTTGGCTGGAGACACTACGGCGTGATCAGTGTTGCCAAGAGTACAGAGCTGCGTAGTGCGACAAGAGTCAGATATGGAGGTAAAACAGAAATCGAGAAGGGTAGCGTTATCGTCATGGTTACTGGGGAAACGTATGGGAAAGTCAACAATTTGTTTGAGGGATTGAGTGCTTGAAAAGTTAAGGCTTTGATTGCCAGCGAGGACAATTACAGAGAGTTTAAGCCACATGGTATAGTGGGCGTTGAAGCCACATTACACGAATTTGTGCAAACGGATGTCGACAGATGGCCTTGTCTATATTATCGAAAATGCTATCGAGTACCTCACAGTTTTGGGGAGAAAGGGGAAAGGTAGCGAAAGAAGAGATAGCTTACTGAATTGAGGAGAGATAGACGGAGACATACACACGAATGGTCTGGATATTTCAAAGAGAGTTCCCCAGCCAGCGGGAGATGATCTCAGGCATAAACTACTAGGTCATGCATGTAGAGTCTTTTCTAAGGAGAGGAAAGTAGCCGGCAATCGAGAAGTCAGAGGAAAGGATTGAAGACTGAAGCTTAGTCTGGCAGAGAGCTAGTATATCAGGAGACTTTTCGAAGAGGAACGATTTCACACGGCTGAAGTTGGTACGAATGACACGGATGTTAGAGAAGGAGATGTTAAAGGGTTTAGGTGATTTTTTGAGCTGGTTTAGGTTTATATTTTTGGTTATTTATGGTCATGTTGGGTTATATTAGTAAGGAAAATGCCAAATGTAACAGTAGCGGAGGGTCATCGTTATGGGCAGAAAGTAACTGGTGCAGTCTGCAACATAATGTAGTCTCAGGGTTGCTTCTATGCGTCACATGGCGGTGCAAGAACCTCGCTATTATGCAACTGTTGATCACAGCAGCCTAACAATATAATCTAACCGGCATGAATTATTACAGAATTTTAAAAGATTGAAAACTTTATAAATTATTCTCATTAAAAATTTCTTAAAAAGTGAAAAAAAATATTGTGAAAATTTATTATTCATCGAAAATACAATAGAGTCCATAATATATCTTATTCATGAAAGTAGTTAAAAGCTTTTCTAATTAAATAATGTCTTAGTTTTATTGCATTTTTTATTTTACGATTTAGAGCAGATTTTCGGTATCTAGTTGACCTGTTTTACATAATAAACTGATGAGTGCATTCTCCAAGGACTTCTGCTTATAACTAATATAATCATTAAGCCCTGCAAAAATGAATTTCTGGAAATTTAGGCAAGTTCTTTCACACGTTTTCTCCTGACATCGAATGACTTACTTCGATGACAGGAGAAATTCAACAAAAGGCCAAATAGACGTTCACTGGAACAGTGAACGTCTATTTGGCTAATCAGTCATGTTTAAAGGAAAAGGTTGTGTAGGTCGTATAACGGTTAGCGCTTTGGAAAAGAGAAATCGAGTTTGTTACGTACATTTTATATCTATCTATCTATCTATCTATCTAGTTCATTGTTCATATCTATCTATCTAGTTCATTGTTCATATCTATCTATCTATCTATCTATCTATCTATCTATCTATCTATACTGGTTGACTCTCAGTTTTCTACTTTCTTTCCTTGAGAACGAAGATGAAAATCGACTTGAATAGAGAGGAAGTCATTTAACCTTTAGGAGACCCTTTCGGTGAACACTTTATCAAAAGGAGAACGTTGGCTTATGAAACAAAATAACCAATGGCACACTTGCAAATAGTGAATGAGGACGGAAAATCGGAATGACAAATGACAAATTTTCAATCTTACTCGCCCAGTCCACCATCTTCGAGTTCTTGAGGCTGTGTATATTAAATTTCATCAGCCAAGCCTATGTAAGCAAATGGAACACTTCATTCGTTCCTTACGTTTGATCGAGGGAATATGAGTAATTTCTTTTCGATTTTTATACTTTTTTTGGAACTTTTTATTTTGTTTTTAGTCGTCAATTTCTTTACAATTAAAATCTATTTTAATCGTTTTCGAATTTCCCTTCCTCATTCGCCATTTACAAGTGTGTCATTGATTATTTTGTTTCATGCGCCAGTTTTCCTTCTGATAAAGTGTTGAACGAAAAAGCTCTCCTAAAGGTAAAATGTCGTCCTCTCTATCTAAGTTGATATATATATATATATATATATATATATATATATATATATATATATATATATAAATATATATATACAAACACACACATATATATATGCATATATATATATATATATATATATATATATATAGAAAAATATATACGGAAAAAACAAACAAAAATCTTATATGCAATTATGCTGTTTTAATGTTAATATGTCAACGTCGGACGTTTCGGTCTAATAAACCATCTTCAGGACATATTCATAAAATATAATTAACTTTATCAATTCAACATGACAAAGACGATGTACATAAAAAAAAGACTTATCCAAACAGATAACTGAAAGTTTTATAAGATCAGCGCCCCGTTTAAAAAATTATATGTACGCTTGTCGAGCATTAATCTCGCTAGAAAAGGGGAAATACTAAAGAAGCCAGGACAAGCGTTCATATAAATTTTAGATCAAAATAGAATTCTTTTCATTTTTCATTCAAAATACTCAAATTTTAGGAATACGTTTTCGCAGCGTCACCCACGTGACGACGACGTGACCATGTTTTAAACGGAGCGCTGATCTTATAAAACTTTCAGTTATCTGTTTGGATAAGTCTTGTTTTTATGTACATCGTCTTTGTCATGTTGAATTGATAATGTTAATTATATTTTATGAATATGTCCTGAAGATGGTTTATTAGACCGAAACGTCCGACGTTGACATATTAACATTAAAACAGCATAATTGCATATAAGGATTTTTGTTTGTTTTTTCCGTATATATTTTTTTCTTCATACTGTCGGATCTATATCCATATATTTCATATTACATATATATATATATATATATATATATATATATATATATATATATATATATATATATATGTGTGTGTGTGTGTGTGTGCGCGCGCCTGTGTGTGTATATTTGAATGGGCCACTTTCCAGAAACACTAACATTAGACAAGCAAGAACGTCACTGAGAGGAGATCTCATTACTAAACCAAATTTTTGCCTGTAAAGGTAATTTAATTATAAATTAATTTAGGAGTAATTTAATTTTAATTTAATTCCAACATCCATATATCTACTTCTGATAAGAGCGGGAGAATTGTAATCATGGATAAACATATTTACCAGCAGAAAATTTGCATATCGTATGTTTTTCAGATTCTTCTTCTTTTATGCGCCGCGTCTCTTCATGATGTAGGCGATCATGGCCCTCCACATCCTCCTGACTCTTGTAGCAAGTTTCGTCCTTTTGTTATTTCAACCAAACCCTGTTCTGCCCATCAAGTATGTTCCACACTGTTTTCCGCTGACCCTATTTCTCTCAAGCTGTTCCTTGAGTATCAGGTTTTCACAGCCCTACTTCAGCATTACGTGCACGAGAAACCTCAACTGTTTGGCCCATGCTATCCTCAGCATCTTTCTGTAGAACCACATTTCTGTTGCTTCGAGTCTCTTCTTCATCTTTGAGGAGATTGTAGGGCATTCGTTGTCATGCAGGCGGACAGATATCACGTGACATTTCAGTACTCTTTTCTTTGTCCCTCACCTGCGTCGATAATAAACCTTTGTAATATTTATGCTCAGAATGATATAAGTAAAAGCAAGACAAATGTATAAGCATGTGTACCTGTGTTTTATAGATTACGCAAAAGCGTTTGATAAAATATATCACAAAGAACTGTTGCAACTTTTGGTAACCTTGACATATATGGGAAGGATATTAGAATAATCCAGAACATGTATTGGTAGCTAGCCGTCTGCTTGCGGATAGAAAATGAGTTAAGAAAATATACAAAAATAAATGAGGTGTAAGATGCATCTTTTGCATCAGACCTGTTCCCCTTATACAATGAGGCGATTCTGAGAGAATTAGTTCTACTAGGATTCATTATTGGCAGCAACAATCTTAACACCATAAAATATACAGATGATGCAGTGTTGATAGCAGATACAGAAAGTGTCGTAACCTAGGGAAGGTTACTGAATAGAATAATCAAACGAAGGTTTGTAATGAACGATAATACTTAGAACAAGAACAACACATATAAGATTCGCCAGCGGCGCGTAGAAGTAGTCAACTGCTAGAATTGAGTCAAGTGAATTCCGCATTGAATCTCCAAATCTAGCTTATCTACCAACCACCCCACGCGGTCAGATGTGGCACAAGGCCGAATTTAATGTGGGGTATCCGGGCCCGTAGGCACGGCCAAAAATTCTCCGTACACCCCGTATAAAACGGTGTTGGGTAGCTGTTTCCCGAGACGAGACTCTGCCCTTCGACATAGCCTCGTCTGTGGATCCTCTCTGTCTGGAGATAGAGAGTTTGACCAGCACAGCTGGAGACGAATCTCCAACTATTGACCAACATACAGTATTTACTACGGTATTTATACGAATGAGGACATAGCCATTATCGTCTGTAGGTATGCTACAACAGAAAAGAAATCACAACATATCCTACAGAAGATAGTGAAAGAAAGCGAGAAGAAAAGACTAAACATCAATTGCAAGGAGATAGAATACATGGTTGTTAGCTAAAGCAACAGTCCAACATGCACATTACAAGTTGACGGTACCGAAATCGAACAAGTGCAACAATTTAGATATCTTGGAAGCGTATTAACAGAGGGTAGATAGCGTTATACGGAAACCCGAAGGCACATTGGGATATCGAAAGATGCCTTCCAAAAGATAAGTAAAGTATTAAGAAACAGGAAAATACCGTGAGGAACAAGGAAAAGCGTAACTGAACTGCTATGTAATATCAGTTCACCTATATGAAAATGAATGCTGGACAATCTCCTCATAGATGAAGAAATGAGCTGAGAATACCATGAACTGATCATGAAGACTCAGTTCACATTTCTAGGGCACATAATGAGGAAAGAGGGCTTGGAGAATTTGATACTCACAGGACAGATTGAAGGCAAAGAGGGATAGAGGAAAACAACACATAACCCACTAAGCAAGTTTTAGAGAAAATGGAAAAAAAAGGACACTTATACTTAACAAAAGGAAGATATCGTTGAAATTTCTGGGACACATAATGAGAAAAGAGGGCTTGGAAAATTTGATACTCAAAAGACAGATTAAAGGCAAAGATGGATAGAGGAAAACGACAAATGACCTACCAAACAAGTTTTAGAGAAAATAGAAACAAAAAGCATGCTTATACGTCACATCAGAAAGAGAGAGTTGATATTTTTAGGGCACATAATGAGGAAAGATTGCTTGGAAAATTTGATACTCACAGAACAGATTGAAGCGAAAGAGAGACAGAGGAAAACAACACATGACCTACCTAGCAAGTTTTAGAGAAAATGGAAACAAAAAAGGAAACTTATATTTCACATCAGGAAGTGACCGTTGGCTTAATATTGCTTGAATATATCTGGCAAGAATTTGGCCACTTTCTATTGTTTTAATACTTAGCTAATTCTTTTTCTGTTCACACGCAGGCGATTTGTTCTCAGTAAATATTAATGATTATTTTAATATGTTTCGCATTTTTAATTATTTTAATATATTTCCCATATGCTTTCCCATATTTTAATATATTTAAATTTCTCTACCTTCTTGATTCTTACACTTCCAATTTGAAGCTCAAATCTTTAGTTGCTCCTTTTAATGGTAGGCATACATTCTTGTCTTACAATTAACAACTAAACCTTTATATCGGTTGAGTAAATCTGGTCAGAAGACGTTACCCTCTCTTACCACTTTTTCTATTATTTTTTCTACTTGTCCAATTTTCTATCGGCATGTAGGCGGTTTGTTCTCAGTAAACTTTAGGGATTACCAATAATTGTTTTAAACGATCAAGTGTAACAATGTTTTTTAGATTTCGTTTACCTTACTTCATCGAACGTTGCCTATTATCAGGCAATGCGAAATATTGTAGAAATCTGATTGGTTTTATTGATCCTGAAGACTTTGCTTAACAAAGTGATTCATCCGTGCGATGACGTCACGCCTTCCCGATCTTAATTCATTGCGTCTTCAGTGCTTCTCTTTCGCTTGTTAGTGAACAATCAAATCCTGTCATTGATACACTCTTTCCATTAGCCACAGGAGGTAAAGATCCAGAGTACAAACAAATTACCGTGCTGATGGGATTCCGTACGGGGGAATATGTGGTACGAAAATCAATTATCTTGAGCAGCCGACGACGGAAAACGGGCGATCCAAGTTGGGTAGATATCTGGCCAAATAAGCGCGCGCGTTTAAGTCAGTAAATATAATTAGGATTTCTGTATGTTTAAAAGCGAACAACAGCTGCGCCACAAAGGCTTTGATTATTGAATAGACTTTTGTTGTGTTCATACAGACATGTATATGTAATATATTAAATGTCCGCACGGGAGTTGCGCTGTGTGTGAAGGGCCGTGAATAATTTCGGGACAACAGGACGCTCACTAATCTCGTCAAGATTGACATGTGGCTGTTTAAAGTCGACAATGTGTTGGTTAATATTGTCCATATAGGCGGAGTTGGAGAGAGGGACGGAACGTTTGATGTCTCACTAATGTGTCGCGTATAAATAAGCTAGCGAGATATCATCAGTGCGAGTGTTTATATCTTTCGGAGGTCTTCTGACTTTTTCATGCTATGATACGATACAACTGTTCTGACCTTGGAAAATGAGCTTTCATCTTTTTTTTCACCCACGTTATGGAGGCAACCGAGACCAGAAAGCAAAAAAAAAAAAAAAAAAAAGTGGAAAAGAAATACTTCGACGAAGCGCTACGTTTATTCCCATCCTCATTGCAAAGGGCCGTGTTCATTACGGTTTATGAATTCAGTATAGTTCTTCTCCTAGACTGGTTGCCAGTCACGGCTATATATCACAGTATACCTTGCTATTTAACCCTGAGTGTTTGTTTGGCTCGTTGGTTTCTTTTGTTTAGCGGCATACCAATCCCTATGGGTTATTTAATGCCGAAATCTAAATATTTTGAACACAATTGTATGCTTTCAACTACAATGTATTGTTGGTAATTTTACTATAAAAAGGTATTGATCTTTGGTTGATTTTGTTTAGCGGTATATCAACCTCTATAGGTTATTTAATGTCAAAATCTACATATCTTGTACACAATTTTATTTTATTTCTTTAGAGATAATCGTTACGTGATACTAGTTAACCAGTAGCAGGAGGAGAAGAGGTGGATTCATACCTTTCCCAAGGGTATTTGCGCGTAATTGAATATAACGAACCTGGCTGGAATTGGAACTTGGCTCTCCAATTAACAATTCCGAGCCATTATCCATTATACTAAACACAAATCCAAACTTACAGCACCTGGTATTCCCAAGCGGTCACCCATCTAGGTACTGATCAGGCTCGACGTTGCTTAACTTCGATGATCGTACAGGAACCGATCTTTCGACTTGACGTAGTCGTAATCCTAATTCTGGGTGTTCATAATTCCGATCGGGGAAAAAAAAAACAATGATGTTGGTGGGCCCCGAATACACTCTTAATCGAATGCTGGTTGCTGAGTCGCAACTCATCCACCCTCTTTAGAAGGGTGAAGTTATTTAAGGGTTGCTATCAAGGTGATTAAGGTAGTTACTATATACCCTGGTTTTGAAATGAGCGGGATCATCTTCCAAGAGAGACTGCAAACCAAGGCTAACGATCTCTGGCTATCCGTTCTTCAAAGTGGAAAACAAATTAAAAATTGAAACAACAGTGAAACGAGAGGTTTTATTAAAGCACCATGGACTTCAAAGACATCAAATTTAGTGGTTTCTCTATTTAAATTTGTCCTGGGTATGACGATAAACTACATCCGGCCAGCAAGACCTCTGACTGGGAGATTGGAGGTTTGGGAACCGTGGAACCACCTCTTAACTGTTATTGTCCCCAGATCCACCCTGACTGTGGTGTTAGCACCAGTTTGGGCTCTGTTGTATAGCCACCTCATGCTTGAAGTTCCTGGTCTTTTTTTCTTTTTATTTGCCGTGTCCTTTCAGGACATAGGCGATCATGGCTCTCCACTTCCCCCTATCCTTTGTGGCTCTCAATAAGTTTCGTCCTTCTGCCTCCTCCCCAAGACAACGTTCTGCCATTCACTTGCTTAAGCCTGCCAGGTATGTCATGTGTTGCTTTCCCTTGTCTCTCTTTCCACTCTATTCGACCTGTGAGTATCAGATTCTCCAGGCCCTCCTTTCTCATTACGTGTCTCAGAAACTTCAGCTGCCTCTCCCCAGTGTTAAATATAAGACTCCACCTTGTTTGCATCCTCTCCGGGACTTCATCGTTGCTCACACGCTGGGTCCATGATATCCTCAGCATTCTTCTGTAGAACCACATCTCCCTCGCCTCGAGTCTCATTCGCTGCCGTAAAGATGGAGGGGAATGGTTGATAGCTTATAGCACGTGGGCGCTCCAACGACTCCTTCCGTGGTTAATAGCGAAAGAATACCAACAACAAAAGCTGGGAATGTCGCTCCTAAGTGGTTAGCTAGGTTCAGAAGAGAAAACTTTCATCTGGAAGTTCGAGAACGATCTTGTTAGCCTGTAGACGTTGATAACGTTCAACGCGCACTGGACTAGCGAGACATGTCTTCCAAAAGCTAAATACTTAATAAGAAACAGGAAAATTTCGTCAGAATCAAATATAATAATGCTATAAAATCGTCTAAATAGCAGTGAGATATGGACATTTTCTTCACAAATGAAAAGGAAGCTTGTTGGTTCTACAGAAGGATGGTGGTTATACCCTGGGTAGAATGTGTGAGCAACGAGGAAGTTTTAAGGAAAATCGAAAAAGTGGGACACTTTACATAGAATCAGAAAGTGACAGTTTAAATTTCAGGGACCTAAAATAAGGAAAGAGGGCTTGGAGAGTTTGGCATACTGAAGGCGGGAAAGACAGAGAGAAACAACGAATATACTACCTAACAAGCCACGAGATAGAATGGGTTATTTAGCCTTGTTTAACAAATCGTTTAGGAGTATAATTCTGAAGACAAAACAGTATGTTTTTTTTTTTTTTTTTAAGCGTTTCACCCCAAGCAAGGCGGGAAGCCACTAGGACGCAAGGGGTTACAGAAGATTTGGAGCAAGATCAGATACGAGTGATAGAAGAAAGGATGAGGAGAAGGATAGTGGATAGATCAAGGCAACTGGAGATGTCGATTGATATTACATTTGAATAGTTGGAGATTATAGCTCTCAGGGAAACTGGAATAGAGAAGGGATTTCCACAGGCGAGAGGTGCAAGATATAAAGCTATTGGAGTAGAAGAGACGGCTACATTTAGTAGTTTCGACAGTGAAAGGGTGAGAGCGGGATGCCAGCCTCGTAGGGCGCTTGAACTCATAAAGTCTGGGAACCAGCGAATGCAGCTCCTCGGAGCAATTACCATGAAAGTATTTGTAAAAAAGACAGAGAGAGGCGACGGCGCGTCTGTTAGAAAGTGACTGTAGACGAGATGCCAGAACAGGGCCAATTATATTGCATATCCGCCTCTGGAGCTTATCAAGAAACCCGAGGCAAACAGAAGGGGCTCCAGACTATATATGGCAGCAATACTCCATGCAAGGGCGAATTGTTGATTTGTAGATCTTGAGGATCGATTCCCGGGAGAAAAATTTCCTGGCGCGGCACAGGGAGCCAACTTTCCTTGCGGTGGACGAAGCAATTGACTCAATGTATTTGTTCCATCTCAGGTCAGCAGTCAACGTGAGACCGAGCAGCCGCAGAGAGATGCTCTAGAGAAGTTGCGCGTCAGACATTCTAATGGAGGGCAGGGAAGGATCTCTGTGGTGATTAATAGAGAGCAGTTTTTAACCCTGATGAGGCACATCAGATGCAGCTGACAAAAAGATCTACGGATCTATTATCCAGACAACATCACGTTGAAACACGGTTCTCATACAATCACTGAAGTTAAGCAACGTCGATCCTGGTCAGTGTCTAGATGGGTGACCATTTGGGAATACCAAGTGCTTGTATGTACAGATAGTTTAATGGATTATGGCTCGGAATTGTTAGTCGGAGAGTGCTGAGTTCAAATTCTAGTCGAGTTCGTTATGTTCTCGTACGCAAATATTCTTGGGAAAGATATGAATCCATCTTCTCTCTCCCAGCTATGGGTTAATTAGTAAGACTTGTATTACTAAACTATTATTACCGAAAAAAGAAAGAAAAGAAAAATACATTCTAAAAATAGATGGCTTTAAATAGGAGTTGATAACCCGTGAAAAACGAATCAACCAGCCATTAACCAGACTGTGGTTATTAAACCAACCAGTCGTTATCAAGAAAAATGTACAAGATTCTTCTTCTTCTATGTGCCGTGTCTCTTAAGGTCATGGGTGATCATGACTCTCCACAACTTCCTATCCCGTAAAGATACTACAAATATATGAGCGTTGTAATACATATATCGCTATGATGTTTGGGTAACAGAAAAAATAACTTAATAGACCACATTTTCACTTGCGATTCTTATTTAATGTGCGGGGATAGATTGTTCTCGTTCTACTGATCATGTCACGAGAAATCTCGTCCAGTTCTCATTTTCAGTACGTAATTTTTCCACCGAGATTAAGACTGCCGAAAGATTGAACTCTTCTACTTTTCGATGTGCCGTGTCGCTTCAAGACGATCATGGCTCTCCAGGATTTCCTTTATAGATCTTAATAATTTTTTTTCTTTTTGTTATCTCTCCTGAAACTTGTCCCACTCTCCATTTTCCCAAGCTCGCTATATCCGTTATGCGTTGTTTTCCTCTATCCCTCTTTGCCTTCAATCTGTCCTGTGAGTATCAGATTTTCTAAGTCCTCTTTCCTCATTATCTGCCCTAGAAATTTCAACTCTCTCTTTCTGATGTTAAGTATAAGTGTCCTTTTTGTTTCCATTTTCTCTAAAACTTGCTAGGTAGGTTATGCGTTGTTTTCCTCTATCCCTCTTTGCCTTCAATCTGTCCTGTGAGTATCAGATTTTCTAAGTCCTCTTTCCTCATTATCTGCCCTAGAAATTTCAACTGCATCTTTCTGATGTTAAGTATAATTGTCCTTTTTGTTTCCATTTTCTCTAAACCTCACCGTTGCACGCATGTTAGGCCCATGGTATCCTCAGCATCCTTCTGTAGAATCACATTACTATTGCTTCAAGTTTTTTCATATGTGAGGTGATTGTGCAGCATTCGCTGCCATGTAAAATTATTGATATTACGTAACAGTTCAGTACTTTTCTCCTAGTTTCTAACGATATTTTCTGTTTCTTAATACCTGTCTTAGCTTTTGGAAGGCATCTTTCTCTATCCCAATGCGCCTTCGAACGTTTCCTTATAAAGAAAACGACTGATATTACCACTAACAATTACACATCGGAGAAATTCAAACAGAAATGTTTATCAGTAATCGAATAGATACTGTTGTAAATAAGTTTTACTTAAATTAAAAGTTTAATTTGGATTCTTCTTTTTTCTTCATTTTTTTTTTGTATTTTGTGCCAACAAGGCAAATCGACTTAAATTGAAATACAAGAATGTCTTCTTCTTTTTCATTCTGGTTGACAAACACGTATCTTTTCGATTCTGTCCGTGATGAAGGTTTTGCCAAGGAGAAAGCAAATTCATTCACGTCTCCTTGCCTGTAGGATCGACGGTTTCATTTTCAGATTAGGTTCGCCAAGAGGCAAACAGACGTGTTGTTATCAAGGGAGAGATCGTTTTAGGGAAGATAATAGGTCAGTATCGAGACCAAAACTAGCTACAAGTTATAATACCGGCCTCGTTCCCAAAAAGTAAAAATAAAACGAAACGAAACGAAAAAAAAAAGCGTAAAAGAATTTCTCGTTAAACGAAGCAAATGCCTCGCATGTCCAGAGGGTGTTCATAGGAAGAATGTATTTGACTGTAACTGCCGCTTCTGTCTTTCTAACTCGATCACTGTCGACATAGCAGCTAGAACTTGTGGACGCCTCCTCCAAGCCAAGTTCGTAGATACCCTTTGTGTTCGATGTTGTCGGCTGTTCGATATCGGATTTAGGATTCGAACTGTTTGTACTGACCTGAGGCTTTATGATTTCACATTGAACAGAATGGCCCCAGATGGCATTTTCCAGATGACAATTTCCATTGGTATTGGGGGCTTAGAGCCGGAAACATGGCCAGAAGTGAATAGAAAAAAAATGAAGAAGAAAATAAAAGAAAGGAAACGGGTAGAAAATAAAAAGAGGAAAACTTGGTAAAGAAGAAGAGGAAGAAGAAAGAAGAAGAGGAAGAAGAAAGAAGAAGAAGAAGAAGAAAGAAGAAGAAGAAGAAGAAGAATAAGGGAAGAGGAGAAGAAGAGAAGCTAAATAAAAATGGAGGAAGTTGAGAAGGTGAAGGAGGATGACATGTTGAAGAATGAGATGCGGAGTAGGAGGAGGAGATGGAGGAGGAGGGAGGAGGAGGAGGAGGAGGAATAAGAATAAGTGGGAGGATGAAAAGATACGGTTAAACACAAAATGAAAAAGAAGAAAAAAAGAGAAAAATGTTAAAGAAGGCAGAGGGAAAAAAAGAAGAGAATGTAAAAAAAATAAACAAAAGAGCAAGAGGAAAAGAGGATAAGATGAAGAGCAAAAACATGAAAAAGAAGGAGGAGGAAAGAAGAAGAAGAAGAAGAAGAAGAAGAAGAAGAAGAAGAAGAAAAGGTATTGAAAAGTGTTTCTAGGAGGAGGAGGGAAAAGGAGTCGAAGCAGGAGGAAAAAAGAGAAAAAAATGAGGAACATGAATAAGAAGAGGATGAAGAAGAAGAAGACAAAAAAGGAGGATGGGGATGAGGAGTAAGGTGAAAAGGAGGAGATGGAGATAAGGTGTGGAGAAGAAGTATCTCTAAAAGATGGAGGAGGAAAGGAGAAGAGAAGAGAAGTCCAAGACAGAAAAAATCTAATAAAATAGTGTACAGAGCAAGTTAATAAAACAGAAATAGAAATGGAGATAAAGAAAGAAGAGAAATGAAAAAGAAGAAGAAGAAGAAGAAGAACAACAACAACAATAATAATAATAATAATTGTTGATACTGATTATTAACAACAATACTAACACAAACAAAAAATGAGGCGAAGCTCAAACAGTTCAAGAAGAGACAAAAAAAGCAACAACGATCGAAAATACGTCATAAAATGGAGGGGAAAAATCTCGGACAAAAACGGATATAAAAAGAATTGAAAGTAAACGATGAAACGGAATAGAAGGAAAAAGAGCAAATTGAAAGAAAATGCTATGATAGAAGAAGAAGAAGAAGAAGAAGAAGAAGAAGAAGAAGAAGAAGAAGAAGGAGGAGGAGGAGGAGGAGGAGAAGAAGAAGGAGGAGGAGGAGGAAGAAGAAGAAAAGAGGAGGAGGAGGAGAAGAAGGAGGAGGAAGAAGAATAATGAGGAGGAGGAGGAGGAGAAGAAGAAGAAGGAGGAGGAGGAGGAGGAAGAAGAAGAAGAAGAAGGAGGAGGAGGAGGAGAAGAAGGAGGAGGAGGAAGAAGAAGAAGAAGAAGAAGGAGGAGGAGGAGGAAGAAGAAGAAGAATGCTTACGTAAAGAAGTTCAGAGAACGAGAGAAAGGAAGACAAAGAGAGAATGAAAATCATGAGATTTTATAACGAGTTGACTACTTTCCGTCTTTTAATAAATATAAAACGTGACAACGAAAGAGTGTACGTAGCTTTGGTGTTGTAGGCTAATAAGGACAGTGCGATGCAATTCTGTTGCCCTTGTTTCCTGTGTTTTATTGTCCATGTACATTGACAGGCCACGAAAAGGTAATAGGAAAAGCTAGCAACCCATCTAAGGCCTTGTCCTCGGGGGAATTTAGCGTGGTGGTATGTTGTCGGCTTTTCAGACATGCGCAAATATGCCGAGGGAAATTAGAAAAACAGTCTGGCGGACAAAAAGCTTCAGATCGATTCGGCAAGTACTTTTTTCCTCCCTATTATATAAAGAAGTTGTTTTTGTATATTTGGAAAGAGATAAATAACGAGTTGACCAATCAAAACAGAGATGTATCAGCCAATAAAAAAATGGAAAAAGAAAATAGGTATGGTTTAATGGCATAGACCAATCATTTCTTTAGTCAAACAGTGAAGTGAAGAAAGGTGATGAAACAAACTTGTGTCTGTACTTATTTTTTTACTATTTCGCACTCCTGACTGAATTTTTTAACATATTAAAGTTTAGAGAAGTCTGAGAGATTTTGTTCCAAGTACCAGAATGATGAAGCTCAAAACCAAACAATACAGGAGAAATAAAATATATATATATATATTGAATAACATAACTGGGCGGTCATTTTAACTCGTTCACTCACAAATATTCATCTTTTCCACATATATATATATATATATATATATATATATATATATATATATATATAAGTTAATGATCAAATGCAGAACAAATATGAATCGGAATTCGACAAGAACAAATAGGAAATATCAATCTAACATGTTCCATTTTTAAATAATTTTCTTCAGAGATTGAGAGAAAACAGGCGAGAAGACAAAAAAAATCTAGTATTTTCAATTATGTTAGGGTCTTTCTCATTGGTCAGATACGTGTCACGTGTATTAAAACCGTGGATAATTCTATGTGCATGTAGGTTTGTGAAGATTCTTGTATGTCTAAGTGGGCATCGGATAGTAAAGAGCATTTATAATTATGTATGTGTGTCTGTCAAGTAGGAGTTTTATCATCAACTTTGTGCGGTCAACCAGCGGGGTCAGCGCTTTAAGAATGTATTCTTTGTATTGGCTAGATATAAGTTAGACTCTTTAAGAATCCGAAAGATGGCGATGCTATGTAATGTTTGTGTATATAGATGTTAATAATAGAACATTATTGGAAATATCAGTGTTTCTGTCTTTTTGTCTGTTTTCTCTCAATCTCTGATGAAGCTTTAATAAAAGTGAAACATGGTAGATTGATATTTATCTACATATCTATTTTTTCAGATAGAGTGTATCTGTGAAGAAACAAACTGAGACAATAGGTAAAACTGTTCTTTGCCGACGCGTTTCGTCCTCTGGAGGACTTTATCTAGGCAAAAGTAAGGATTTATTTTCTTGCATGTGTTTATATATAAGAGTAAAGATGTCATTGGTTTATCAAGACTTTTGAATTTGTTAACATTCATGAATATTCATCAGGTGGTTGAAAGGTCAATCAAAACATGTGGAGAACATGTCATAATTCAAAGTCTGGCAAGATAAAATTTAGCGAGTAATATTCAATATTTTTATTTAAATAGATGAATATTATTTGAATTGTGATCAAATTGTTATGTTTTGGGATGGATGTATGTGCTGTACATCTTCAAAAACATGAGGTAATGAATTCGAACCGTTTTCTTTTCATTTTTTAACATTTTTCTGGTTGCGTCTGTTGGCTTGGGAAAGAGAAACAATAGCGACCTCAAATTTGACGTTTACAAAAAATCTACTAACAATAATGACCTGGTCAACTTTTATTACTACCACTCTAATAAGATTAAATCACGTATAATTATAGGTTTTTACCTAAGTGCATTAAGAATCAGCAGCCCCCAATACATACCCAAAGAAGAAACACACATAAAAAACATATTAAAAAACCTCCAATATCCTTAAACTTCATCCACAGTGCAAAGAGAAAGGCATACATAATACACAACCGCAACAAAGATAACATTATCCACAAGAGTAAACATACAAAAACAGACACATAATACCACCTACCAAATCCATGAAATCTATTATCCAAAACGACTTATCCCATCTAAACAACACAAAATTATCACAATCACTTCCAAAACTATTATGGATATGATCAGAACCAAAAACATCCATAATAATAATAATCCAGAAGCAGGTATATATAAAATAAATTGCCAACACATTGGGGAAACATGTAAAAATTTAAAAAAAACGTATCTATGAACAAAAAAGGGATCTTATACATAACAATTTATCAAATACACTATACATACACATAAATAAATTCAACCACAATTTTGATGTAAAAGATGCCAAACTTCTCAAAAGAGAAAGTAAATTACTCAAAAGAAAAATTCTGGACAGTGACGCTATGAAATCTAATTAAAAGATGAATTTACGCGACGGTTTCTTTCCAATCTCACATTTCCTTGAAGACTTATTACTTTCCCAAGTCAACATACACGACCACAAAAATGTTAAACAAACAAAACAAAGAAAACTGTTAAACTCGATTACTTCGCGTTTTTAATGTACATCACATACGTCCATCCAAACCATAACAATCTGATCACAATTTAAATATATTCATTTATTAAAAAATATATATATTTCCGGAATATAAATCGTTCACTTTTGTCTTACCAGACTTAGAATTATGTCACTTTGTGCCCTCCACATGTTTTGACTGGCCTTTCATCCACTTGATGAATATTCATGAACGTTCTCAAATTTAAAGCTTTAATAAACCAATGGCATCCTTGTTGTTGTATATAAATACTAAGTGGCTTAATAACGCCACTACTGACCTTGCAGGCATACAAAGCCTTAATTTTTCAATTTCTCAATCCCTCACGCAAATAGTTGACTTCCCCACGCAGTTTTCCCTACAACATGGACAGTAAGGCTTCTCTTCTCGATCTATGCTTTACCTCCATCCCCGAGTCTTGTAGCACCACGCAGCTTTGCCCTCTTGGCAACTCCGATCATGCTGTAGTGTCTGTCAACATTTCCTTCAACTCTCCCCAACCTGCAAAGAACCTCCTAACACTAGAACCTCGTTCTGCTATCAAAGAGCAGACTGGGACCTGTTCCGGGATTTCCTTCGCGATGTCTCCTGGGATGTTGTCTTAACGCTCTCCATTCAAGAATGTGCTTCCGGGGTTTCCTCCTGTCTTTAAGAACTCTGGAGACCCTTCTGACTCTTCTAATTACTGTCCTATCAGTCTCCTAACAATCTTCGGCAAAGTCTTCAAAGCTTTAATCAACGCCAAAGTTGTTAAGCACCTTACATCCCATGATCTGCTCTCCGACAAGCAATATGGTTTCCGCTTTGCCCGTTCTACAGCTGATGTGCTTACGGCCGTAACCGAAATTGTTTACCAAGCACTTCATAATAACGGAGAAGTTCGTGCCGTTGCTCTAGATATCTCCAAAGCATTTGATAGGGTTTGTCATGCCGGCCTTCTTCGCAAGCTTCAGGCTTATGGAATTACAGGTCGATTGTTTGACTTAATACACTCATTCCTGTCAAGCCATATATTGAAGGTCGTTCTCAACGGATTCTCCTCCAGCTCCTATCCCACGAACGCAGGTGTTCCCATAGCTCTATCCTAGGCCCTACTCTGTTCTTTATCTTCAATAGCGATCTTCATGATGCCATGCGGACGACACTACTATTTACTCCTGCTTCAAAAACAAATCTAGTGTCGCTGACAAAACTAACCTGGCCGTTTGTCTCCAAAAAGACCTCCAATCGGTCGTGGACTGGGGCAGGAATTGGCTGGTTAACTTTAATGCCATAAAAAAAAAAATGCTCTCTATTACTCCCCACAGAGAAAAATTCCTGCCTCCCATTAGAATGTCTGACGCTCAACTCCAAGAGAGCACCTCTTTGCGACTGCTCGGTCTCACATTGTCTGCTGACCTGAGATAGAACAAATACACTGAGTCAATAGCTTCGTCCACCGCAAGAAAAGTTGGCTTCCTGTGTCGCGCCAGGAAATTTTTCTTGCGGGAGTCGATCCTTCAAATCTACAAATCGACCATTCGACCTTGCATGGAGTATTGCTGCCATATATGGTCTACAGCCGTTTCTGTTTGTCTCAAGGTCCTTGATAAATTCCAGAGACGGATATGCAATGTAATTGGCCCTGATCTGGTATCTCGTCTGCAGTTGCTCTCTCACAGACGTGCCGTCGCCTCCTGCCGTCGCCTCCTGCCGTCGCCTCCTGCCGTCTTTTTGACAAATACTTTCATGGTAACTACTCCGATGAGCTGCTATCGCTGGTTCACAGACTTCATGAATTTAAGCGTTCAACTAGGCTGGCATCTCGCTCTCACCCTTTCACTGTCGAAACTGTTAAATGTAGCCGTCTCTTCTACTCCAAAAGCTTCATACCCCGCACCTCTTGCCTGTGGAACTCCCTCCCCTTTTCTTGTTTCCCTAATAGCTATAATCTCCAACTATTCAAATGTAATGTCAATCGACGTCTCCAAACGCCCTGATCTATCCCCTATCCTTCTCTTCATCCTTTCCTCCATCACTCCTATTTGCTCTCGCTCCAACTCTCTGTAATCCCTTGCGTGCTAGTGGCTGGAAATAATAAGAATATTGGAGGTTTTTCGAAAGTGTTATAAATGTATGTCTTCTTTGGATATATATATATATATATATATATATATATATATATAAAACAGAAAAAACTTTTTCTGGTTTTAGTGTACTGATTAAAATTCCAACAGACACCAAGGACTCTAAGATATATATATATATATATATATATATATATATATATATATATAAAACAAACAAATACTATTTTATGGTTGTCGGATCTGATAAGGTAATTTAATTTATAGCCCCTGTTATCTTCAAAAATCCCAACATTAACGACCATGTAGTAATGATTTCTATGTCCACATGTACATACATGCAGATGCACATACACACATGCATGCACACATGCACACACTCTCTCTCTCAGTCTCTCTCTCGCTCTTTATTATATATATATATATATATATATATATATATATATATATATATATATATAGTAATCCAGAGTGTTTCTCTGTATCACTGCTCCTCGGTGTGGCTAGACGTCAGATTGCTTCAAGCCGGGATCGAAACCTGGCTGATTTGACATCTTACTTCTAGGCCATCGTCGCAAGGCTGAAGGGAATTTTAACGTTTTTCAATATATGAAATACGGCAGCGGCTCGGAGAACTTAATTCATACTTGAAGAGTAATGCTTAATAGCAGTAGCAGCCATTGTTTTTAAAAACCCCTTTCCCTAGAAATAAATAAGAAATCGGCAAACCGGGTTAGAATTCCGAATTTATAAGAAATCCAAAGAATAGTCTGTGATGTTATCGGTCCTGATCTTACACTTCTGCTTTCTTGTGACTTTTCTATAGATATTTTCATGACAGTTGTTCTAATGAGCTTTCCTCCTTGGAAATACATTTAAGCATACTACTAGATTGGCAAATAGGTCTTATCGTTTTGTTGTTGAAATAGCTAGATGTAACCGTAAGCTCTGTTCTAAAAAGTCATTTTTCTTGCACTTCTTGCCTGTGGAACTCTCTTCGGGTTTCTTGTTTTTCTGCCACTTTATAATCCTCAGAAATGTAAATGCAAATCGCCATTTTCTGTCTTTTTCAACCCTGTTCTTTTATTGTCCCTTCTCCTCAGTAAAGACTTCTGAGTAATCCATGCTTCTTAGTAACATTATCGCTAACAAAAAAAGAAAAGAAAGAAAACAGAAGTACCCTGTCAATCATTTTTCATCTAACATGTATCAAAGATGGGTTGCTACCACAATTATTAAATTACATGACTCGGTAGCCAACAAGGAAAATAACATTCAAGAATAATCTAGTTTTATGATAAATAGCATTTGCTCCAAAATATAGTCAGCATTTAAACAGTGAGATTGAAAAATATAACGAAATACGAAGACAGACATCGACTTAAATAGAATATATGAAATAATAATACCATATCACTTGAATTATAAACAATGAAGAATTCAAAATTTGAGAAAATGTTACAACAAGGTCATAACTTATACCAAGGCAATATTCTGCTACCTATTACTAATGGAAAATATACAAAATTATCTGACTATAAGCTAACAGATGACTATCTAAGGTTAGGACTAAACTGCGACCTGAAAATCAATTCTGTGCCAAGAAAATCGTAATTGAAATCTTCCACCGGTCCCTAAGACAACTCGGAGCTAATCAAACCAACAAACTAATCAAAATCCATCCAAATTTAAAAGATCTCCTCAGGGCAGAAAGTTACCACACAGAAAAAAAGCACTATTCGCAATAATCACAATTTTATTTTAACAAAATCAAACTTTAAAGCATCCGAAAAAGATTAAAAAAAACAAACAATTCTAATAGTGTCATCACACGAACTAATAAATCCAAATTATATGTTACTTGTACTCGTGAAAATTTCACGGCTTTCCAGTTTGATTTTGTTTTCTTTCTTTCTTTCTTTCTTTCTTTCTTTCTTCATGCTAATATATGCTTATTTATTTTAGTTTCATTACCAATATTTCTTTCTTTCTTTCTTTCTTTCTTTCTTTCTTTCTTCATGCTAATATATGCTTATTTATTTTAGTTTCATTACCAATATTGCTTTCTTTCTTTCTTTCTTTCTTTCTTTCTTTCTTTCTTTCTTTCTTTCTTTCTTTCTTCATGCTTACTTTATTTTAGTTTCATTACCAATACTTTTTTCTTTCTTTCTTTTTTGTTTCTTTCTTTCTTTTTCCATGTTAATATATGCTAACTTCATTTCATTTTCATTAGCAATATTTGCTTGTTTGTTTGTTTGTTTGTTTTTTTTTTTTCTTTTTTCTTTCTTTCTTTTTTTGAAATCAAACAAAGTCTGCGGCATGTTTTTCTGTCTTTCATTACGATGAAAACGGAACAGTCCATTATTTATGAGGTATTGGTAGGGCGTTTCCCTCTTTCTCTCTTTCTTTCTTTCTTTCTTTCTTTCTTTCTTTCTTTCTTTCTTTCAGCCAAATAGTCCATTATTTATGAGGTATTGTCAGGATGTAACGTACATGCGTGTTAACTAAGGACCTAAGGGACGAGGCGAAGGAAAATCAAAATTATGATAAGGTTTTAAATCAGAAAAATAACTAGAGATCTTCCCTGAAGCCCAGTTCATTTAAAAAAAAAAAAATAGCGGCTTTAAAAAATACCAAAATCATTACCAATCTGAAATGCGGCTAATAAAAATACCAAAATCATTCATTATCAAACAATGGTAAAATTTCTTAAAATAATTTTTCAGGAAAATAGGCTTTCCAAGTCCAGTAGCTGTTATATCTTTCCAGTTTGACAGGGTTTCCTTCCTAACCTTTTATTTGAAGTAGTGTGGAAGTCATCATCTTGATTATATCATTAGGAAACATTTGGTTTCTGTTGTTTGGTATATTCATTAACACTCTCAAGTCCGGGTCAGACGTAACCTTTTGTCTGAAGTAGTGTGAAATGTCAACATCTTGAATCCATGTTCCTATATCGCCAGTATAACCAATGAAACAACGTTAAAGATTAACACTCACGGGTCAGCTGTTCCGCCTAATCGCCAATACCACCAGCAGCTGTTCAGTTTTCGATATTAAAGGCTGGCTTTCAGTGAATATTCGAGAAAAACATGGCTGCCTTTATACACGTCGCATTGAATATTTTGAAACTTCTGATTGGTGAACCCTTCTATTGGTGAACTATAAAATGAGTCAGATCATTTTGGCTGGTTCACTAGCACCAACGTATCCAAAAATTCTAACATTTTCTCTTCGAGTTGTTATGTGCTATCCATTTAAGTTGTTGCTGTTGTTGGTAGTCCTCAAGTGATGTTGTTGCTGTTATTTCGCATAGTTCTTTGTTTTATGAATCTGTAGCTTCATTACACAATGCCCCCCCCCAAAAAAATGGTCATTGTCAAGACCCTTAGGCTTCACTCGCTAAAAGGCCCCTTTTTAACCATTGTTTTTAGATAGCGGTTGTATACATCTGAGAGTTTACATATTTCTGAACTGGTTTGGCGCCAAGAATAACATCCAAGTTAATGTCGATCAAATGAAGGCTATTTAAGAACATGACAAGATGTCAGGTTGATGTTTTGGTTTTATAGCAATTTGTGAGGTTGTGACAATTTTTCTTCTTTTATGTGCCGTGAACCTTCAAGATGTAAGTGATCATGGCCCTCCACATCTTCCTGACTCTTGTAGGTTTTAATAAGTTTTGTCTTTTTGGTATTTCTCCTAAACCCTGTCCCGGCATCCACTTGCTCAAACCCATCAAGTATGTTGCGCGTTGCTTTCCTCTGTCACTCTTTCCTTCTATCTGTCCTGTGAATATCAGATTTTCTAAGCCTTTCCTCCTCATTACTTGTCCCAGAAATTTCTCAAAGAACTTATGTTCAGCTTCGTTTTACTCTTATCCTAAATTTGTTATAACTGATAGTATGCATTAAACCTTTCTAAATCACTGCAGATTATCACTCAGGATGCTTATACGGAAATGTTAGAAAATATGAATATGGAATCAATACAGTCAAACTGTTCACAGATTCTAACTTCCATTTACCAATTATCAAAATTCCTCAACTATACTATTTCTCCACATCTACACACACAGTATAGTATGGCATCTTCCTATCAACTCTCTATGATCATTAACGCAATAAAACGAAACGAAGGAATTTTGGCTTCACTTAGCGTCAAAAAGATTTGCAAATAATATTTGTTGTTTCAGCAGATAAAACAACAGATATTAATTGGAAGTATTTTTTTAATCAAATTCACCCCCACCAATCAAGCAGTAAAGCCACTAAGACGGGTGTGTTAGAGAATATGAAAAAAACTGCCGTTAAGGAGAGAGGACAATAAAAGTACAAGAATTAAGAAGAGTTATAACGATTGACATTGTATTTAAATTTTTGAAGATTTACTTAAATTTTTGAAGTTATTTACGAAATGAATAATAATAAAAAAAAGTAATTCCCAGGCATTCTCGTAGAATCCAGTAATAATATTTTACTTACGAACTTGGTAATAACAAGAATTCTAATTTAACCAACCACAAATTACGTCTAAAACAAAACTTTTAAGAATCTTACACAATTTAAAATTGAAATCTGTTAAGTAAAAATTTCAGTTTTAGCTAGCATAAAAATGAAATGAATAGCCTTAAAATCCCATTTGTAAAAAAAAAAAGAGAAATTTGTTCTTAAACTTCTTACGAACTGAATAATAAAAAATATCCATTCCCAGACATTCTCGTAGAATTTAATAATATTTTTATTACGAACATAACAAAATTCCCTTTGTAAACTTACTTGTAAAATCTCATAATAATCTTTTACGACTTCACTATATAAAAACCCACAAGTAATATCTGGCATATTAATTATAATAGCTATTGCCCTCTTAGACGCCCATTAGAAGTAATGAAAAAAAATCTTAACGAGAGCTCACGAGATCTCATTCTTTCGGACGATATTTCTGATAGAACTTAGCATTGTAAAACAAATGCAAGTCAATAATTCTTTCCTGAATTATATTATAGACGACCAAATTAAATTGCTTCTCTCAGAATTAAGCAGCAATAATACAGTTCATGGAGATAATAGTAAAAATATGAATATATTTCATCTAAACCAGATGCATGCCAATTACAGCAAAGATGAATTCGCACGAAAGAATATTATTTAAAACTGCATTACTTCAGTTAAAAACACTGAGACTAAATTATTTACTATAACAAATTTAAAAGAATTAGATTTTCCAGCAATAATAACTCTCTAGTTAAATATAAACTATACAATATCAACATTATTTATGAATTTTAATGCCCCCCCCACTAGAGAATTGCGTTCCTGAGTAAAAGAAATTCATGAATAATTATGTCAAGCATACCATTACATAACATACATTACATACATAACATAACATAAGAATTTGGGCAAACAGATAGCGAATATATACTAACTTGCCTTGCCTCAGGTAATCAACCAGTATCAAACAGAACGATAAATAATAATAATAATAATAATCTTATATATAAAGTACAGTGTATGTGTGTGTGCTTGTGTTTGTGTGTGTGCAAGCAACTCCACCGTTCCCACTGATCCGATTTCAATGATTCATAGCTCATTCAAAAGCAATAGAAAAGTTAGGCGCAGGGAACGATTTTTGTTGAGCTCAGATTCAGGGCTGCCAGATTATGCGAGGTTAAAAATATATATTAATATATTATACTAGCCATTATCGTTGCTTTCATGGTTCAAGGGGAGTAACTCTTATTTTCCTTTTGTATCCAAAATTGCAGTGCACGCTTTATTATAAATAGCTTAAAAGCATTTAAGCTAGCTATTTGGAGGACTGTTGGTTTGGCCAGCATCACAATAGCTAGGGAGGAGTAGATGCGACAGGTATCAATAAACGACGGAAGAACACAAAATTGATCGCATCATTTAAGTATTGAATTAATGTTTAAGCTTACCATTTAAAAGTTCAACGATAATTCTTCTGCTGCCATTTAATTTAAAGACGATTTGATGTACGGAAGTCCTTATTTTTCGTACAAACAATTAATTTTATTTCATGGTTGACAGCAGAGGGGACAATTTATGAGATAAAATTAATATAGTGTAAAGATGGGAAAACAGAAATTAGAATTAGTTATACATTCAGCAGCTGAACAATTAGAGAAACAACAACTAAGTAAAACCTATATTATGGAATCTAAATGAATAATCGGTGCGCAATTATCCAATGAATTCTGGGGTTAAAAACCCCAACTATACTTTATAGAAATTTATGCGCTAAAAGCTCAATATCTGTATTATATGTTATCTAATTCTATTTAATTTGCATATTGATTTCATTAATTAACTGTCCTTGATTAGTGTTCTTTTATTCAAGGATTATTTTGATTTTCATATAAAAATAGTTCTGTTTAGGAATATTGTCTTCAACAAGTTGGCATCTATTTGTAAAACTTTCTTTAACTATAACAAGTCAATTTATGAATGAAATGTTCATTTAAAATTTTTATTTCAAATATTTCAAGTAGTGAATATGTCTTACTTTGCGAATCGATAGAGAGCGGGCGAAGCCTGCTAATAATAATAATAATAATAATAAGAAGAAGAAGAAGAATACAAGGATCTTAAAGTGGAAATCTAAAACATGTAGCATAGGAGGATATCAATAAATCCAGTTGCAGCTGGAGCCCTCGGATTGATGGGAAAAAGTTCCAATAGTCTCACTGAAGAGGTTCCTGGTGCCTTAAAGAAATGAAAAAAAAAATGGTACTCACAGGCACAGTTCACGTATTACGAGGAGATTTATCTATGTAAAATGAGTGTGACTCTAGTTTCTCTTTTTTTTTTTCACAAAAATGATCAATGGAAAATGCCATGAAGCATTTCTGACATTAGGTCTCAGGAAGAAAATGTTTATCCAACAGAAATAAAACGAAATAATAATAATAATAATAAAATAATAAACATACCATTTTAATTGCTGTCTGTGTAAAAGTATGAACTTAAAGTTGAAAAGAAATGTTATCGCCACAGTAGAAGGTGATGGAAAACGAGCGAGATGAGATTTTATCGGATTTCAACATCCAAACAGGATTTTTTAGGCCAACAGATCAGACATCACCGTCTTTTACAAAAAATGCCTCCTCATTGACGTGGGGATATTTTTTTTTAAACGTTTCACCCCAAGCAAGGTGGGAAGCCACTAACATGCAAGGGGTTACAGAGAGTTGGAGCGAGAGTAAAGAGGAGTGATGGAGGAAAGGATGAAGAGAAGGATAGGGGATATATTAAGGCATCTGGAGACATCGATTGACATTACATTTGAATAGTTGGAGATTATAGCTATCAGGGAAACAAGAAAAGGGGAGGGAGTTCTACAGGCGAGAGGTGCGGGGCATGAAGCTATTGGAGTAGAAGAGACGGCTACATTTAACATTTTCGATAGTGAAAAGGTGAGAGCGAGATGCCAGCCTAGTTGAACGCTTAAATTCATGAAGTCTGGGAACCAGCGAAAGCAGCTCATCGGAGCAGTTACCATGAAAGTATTTGTAAAAAAGACAGCAGGAGGTGACGGCACGTCTGTGAGAGTGCAGACGAGATGCCAGATCAGGGCCAATTACATTGCATATCCGTGTAGAATGAAATAATAATAATAATAATTCCAGTTGTAGATGGAGCACTCGGATTGATTGGAAAAGATTCTGTAACGGGAGTGAGAGAAAATATTTATTTACCCTTATATGTTTCTCTCATTATGGGGCATATCCATGATATAACAACACCGATATTTCATGGACAGAAGGGAATAGCTGAATGGAAAAAGGATAACACGCATGCTTTGTTCACAGAGAAGTTTATAATGCTATATCGTATACAATATATATATATATATATATATATATATATATATATATATATATATATGTGTGTGTGTGTGTGTGTGTGTGTGTGTGTGTGTGTGTGTATACAAGTGCCCCACGCAAAGTAATTATAACATACACCTCAACAAACAGTGTGTAAGAAGGCGGAACCTTACTTGTTATATTTCCCGAAGGGTAAACACGGGTTACGGCAGTTTCTCTACAAACTGAGCTAGGTCACGTGCTTTTTCCTATGAGACCTACTGCTATGGTCTAAGGACGTCCTTCGTCTGTGGGCTCTACATGACAACTGCTTTCATCACTTTCTCTCCTGATGCCATTCATCGGCCGTCACGTGATCTTTGTGACTATCTCAATAAAAGGGAGAGAAAAGGCATTTTTAACCCAAAAATTCCAATAGACACATTAATCCCATGCCTTAAAGAAATACAAAAAAAAAGGTTCTAACGAGTACAACCCACACTTTATAAAGAACATTATCTATGTAAGATATGTGCGATTTTTTTTTCTCAAAATTGCTTAGTGGAAAATGTCATGATGCCATTTTTGACCTTAGGTCTCTGGTCGGGACTAGGAAAGAAATAAGTACACACCAGAAATCAAAGGAAATAAAATAATAATAAAAGTGTAGGCTGTGTGGGAAGAAAATTAGGACTGTGACATGTTTACGCAGAGAGAATACAAGAGGCGCCATGACAAAGTGTTAAATTTCTGACAACTGGTACAAACATAACCAGAAATTGTATTAAAAATGTATGTTTAACTCCTGTGTGAATTCCCAGTTCAGCTTTATTGAACTTAGCAGACCAGACATAACAATGGCCTTAAAAATCCGTGTAGAAAACCAGTTGATAGACGCAGCATGTCTTGACGATTAATACATTGCTGGTAAAAAAATTTAAAAGATTGGAAATTACCCAGAGTTGAGGATAGATGTTGGAGGACTGTGGAATGTACATGCCATTGCTGTGCCAGTTGTCATTGGAGCCCTTGGGTTAATTCCAAAGAATCTCCAGAAACACTTTTGACACCATCGAAATCGCACTCAGCATAAGAAAATTGCAAAAAATAACCATCTTAAATACATTAAATATTGCTTGGGACTTGACAGAGACTCACTTAAGATTCTTTTCGTCGTTTGAAAACATCACTGTTTGAATGCGGATATAGAAGTAATAATGGTTGGCAATGAACAGAGTCACAACTGGTCAAATGTCTGCGAGCAATTCTATTAGGTTGTTAAATAATATCCGTTTTTTTCTGATGTTCCGCGAATGATCTCGAAGAATAATCTTTCATAGAATGTCTTTGCTTCTTAGTAACGCTGCTAATTCTGTGAAACTGTTGTCTAACGTCACTGAAAATTTTTTTCATATTGGACACTCCTTTGAGATGGAATGCCAAGTAGACAAGAATGGGCATGTTCCACCCTTTCTTTTTCCTTTTAATCAAGGTTACATAGGTGCCAAATTTCTGTCGTGTACGGAGATGACTTCGTTACCGACAGAATGACACAGAAATAGTTTTCCCGTTTCAAGAAGAGGGGAAACTTGAACTCACAGACTCTGCGGTCTGACCGACCTTTTCAGTTTCATGAGAACCAATTGCAGGCGCTGATTTAAGAACTGCGTCAGACCACTAGGGAATTGACAAGGAAAATGGCAAGTCATCATGTTACTGTCCCTCATCTTCACTCAGTGGATAAGGTTCAGGAAAATAACGCATGGCTGCCACACGCATTGATCAAGAGAAGGAACTCCAGCGTTCCTCCATTGCTGCGAGTTTAATCGCTCGATACCAGGTTATTTGTGGATACGAAGAAAGGGCTCCGTTGGAAAGTTCTCTCACACCCACCATATTCTTCTGATTTAGCGTCTTCAGGCTACCGCCTTTTTCGGTCGCTTTCTAACAATTTGAGGGGTGCTTCATTCAACAACGATGTTGCGCTTAAAACGTAGCTTGATGAATTTTTCGAATCGAAACCTAATAATTTTTATTGTCGAGGTATTGAACAAATAATCGAACGGATTTATGTAACAACCTAATAACAAGAAGATGTGAAAAATTTTCATATCTTTTTCATATTAAACAACATATATTTTACGTTTTATAGATGTCATGAAGATTTGTTTTATATCCTTGGAAGAACGGTAGCCAGGAAAATAATCCAGTGGATAAACTCGTTGGTTTGTGAATTTAGTGACATAGTAGTTATGATTTCAATCCCTGGGCTGGGCAGTGTATACTTTGGCTCAGTAGAAACGAGGCAAGCTATAACTGAGCAGAAATAAATAAGAACTAGACATAGCGTAAATTGAATAAAAGGTTCAAAGCACTTGATGATGGCCGGAGAGCTCAGCGATCGAAACATTGTGATGATAACAATAACGATGCGGGGAATGGTCCACATGTAAATAAGTAGGAACCATCTAGTCAGCGATTTTAGATTTTATAATAGCGAAGTGATATGTCACGCTTGTTATGAGTGAAAAGGCGAATCGACTTTCCCAGCGAGTGGCGCGATAAATGTTAGACTCTCACTTCTCATCTATTGATTAATTGGTGCCCGAGGGCTCATCGACTGTTGTGGAGAGGTCTTGAATATTGGTGAGATAAATCCATAAAAGATGGTATTGGTACTCTTCGAACTGAAACGGCGGGTTTTTCAAATTTGACAATGCAAAAACTAGGTAATCAGGTTCCAGTGCTAAAATTAGGTAATCGGGTTTGAAGTTGAAAATGACGGTTGCATTGCTTCACAAGAAATATTGAGAGAGGAAACGAGTGTTAGATAATAAAGGATTATCTTTCTTAAGATAGAGTTAGAGCTTAACCATATTCTTTTTTTCTTTTTGAGTTTTAACCATATTCTTTTCTTTCTTTTTTCAGTTTCTTTCTTTCTTTGTTTTTGCTTTTTCTTTCTCTTTCTTTCTATAGTTTAGTTTGTTTTTCTTTCTTTTTTGATTTTTTTTTAAAATCTTTCTTTTTTCTTTTCCTTTTTCTTTCAGTTTGCTTTCTATTTTTTATTGTTTGCCTTTATTTTTTATTTTTATTTTATCTGTTTTTTTTCTTTTATTTTTAGTTTCTAATTTTCTCTTTCATTTTTTGTTTGCTTTTACTTGTTCTTTTTTTCATTTCGTTTCATGTTTACTTTTTCTTTCTTGCTTTGTAGCTTCCTTTTTTTTAAATATTCTTTTTGCTTTGTTTCTTTTATTCTTTTATTCTTTTAGAATGTTTTTCTCTTACTTTTTCCTTTTATTCTTTTTGTTCACGTTAACACTTCCGTTTTTCTTTTTATATATTTCTTTCTTTTAGTTTTATTTCCTTTTTCTTTCAATTTCCTTTTATTCTTTCTTTTAGCTAGCTTTTACTTTTTATTTAATTTAGTTTTCCTTTTACTTTTTCTTTCTTTTCTTCGTGTTTTTTTTTAAATATATTTTTGTATTTCTTTTTCATTCTAGTTTATTTTATTATTGCTTCTTTCTTTCTTCATTTCTTTCTGATTTTTAGTATTTTTTGTTCATTGTTTTTATTTATTGTCTTTTTTTAAAAACTTTTCTTTTTTCGTTTTAGTTTCGTTTTTAATTTTCTCTTTCATTTTTATTTTGCTTTTACTTTTTTTTCTTCATTTCGTTTTTGTTGTAACCTAGAAAAGGTTACTGAATGAGGAATAGCCAAAACGGAAGTTGTAAATGAAATGATAATCTTTATAACATCAACAAAATTAAATACTCGCCAGCGGCGTGAAGTAGGTAAACCACTGATAGTGGTGGACTACTTAGACACCATATTACCCCCGCTTACAATAGTATCCAATGTATTTATGAAGATTGGGATATACCCATTAGTGTTCATATATACGGTATATAACAGTGTTATAGTGTGGTTTCACAGTGGAGGCTTGTATTTGTACTAAGTCGGTCCTAAAATAGGTTCGACGTACAAAACGTTAGGAACTTGATATAATAGGTAATGACGCAGAGAAATCTAGTGGTGGTCGCTGATACTTTAATATCCGACTAACGGTCGTCCGACATCGACTGACTAGTATTTAGTCACCCCCCACGAGGGTATCATGTGGCACAAGGCCGGTTTAACGTGGGATCTCCGAGCCCGTGGGCTCGGCCAAAAATATGCCATTTGAACTCGTATAAAGGGGTTCAGGGTCGGTTTACCTTCCCGAAAGAGATTCTGCCGTTCGGCATAGCCTCGTTCGGGTTCCTCCGCGCCCGAAGGCAGAGAGTTCAACCGTTCAGCCGCTCGTCCGACAACGACTGACTGACCAACTCCGAGACGGCTAACCCTTGTTACTATTACTACTCTTACTTATTATAGGTGGGAGAGTCTATTAACTAAAGAATAGGTGTGTTCCACTATAACAAACAGTTTTAATTTTCTTTTTTGCGATGTAGTTTATTTTTTCTTAAATTTTCTTTTTCCTTCTTTCATTCTTTCTTTCTTTTAGTATACTTTTAAGTTTACTTTTTCATTATTTTTGTTCATTTTTACATTTCTGTTTTTTTTTTCTTTTTTATACATTTGCTTTTTATTCTTTCTTTTTGTTTGGTTTTACTTTCTCTTTCATTTCTTGTTTGCTTTTCTTTTTCTTTGTTGCTTTAATTTTTCTTAAATTTTCTTCTTCTTTCTGTTTTTCTTTCATTGCTTTTTACTTTTCTGTTTTCTTCTCTATGTATTTCTTTTGATTTTCTTTCCTTTTTCCTTCATTTTGCCTTTATTCTTCCTTTCTTTTCCACTTTTTGTTCGCTGTTACTTTTTCTTTCATTTGTTTTTTTTTCTTTTCTGAGTTTGTGTTTTATATATATATATATTTTTGTCTTTATATTTCTTTTATTCCAGTTTGTTTTATTAATTGTTCTTTCTTTCTTTCTTTCTTTCTTTCTTTTTTTCTTTCTAATCTGACGAAGCGCTCTGCAACTTTCCCATTAGGACAACGAAGTAATCATTTATCCTTCACACATCCAAATAGATATCATCAAAAGTACGCAATCATAGATTTTGGCACACGATAATTAACCCGGTTAAACGCTCGAGACACAAAGTTTGATTTCGTTGCTGGAAAACTCAATCAGTTCCCCATCTTGATATATATATATATATATATATATATATATATATATATATATATATATATATGTCAAGATATAAAGTGTAGTTTGCTTCTGTTTCTTAGGTGAAATCGATTATATATTCTATTCTATTTATCTACCAACAAATTCCGGTAGTGATGTGTATATTAATATACCTACATGATGGTAATCGTAATATTAGCTCTTTCCTTTATAAGTAAACATACATTATTCATTGACTGAGCAAACATTACTGCTTTCAACCGAAGAACTGCGACACACTGTTGATATGGAAAACAAAAACACACATTTAGTCAACAACCCCACCCAAAAAAAACAAAAAAAACAAAACAAAATGTTACTAATATCCAAAATGAGATTTATCGCCGGAGCATCTTTTGAAATTTTTGAATTTCGTGTAACTATACAACATTTCGCTTTTGTTTATCCTCACTTGCCTTGAAAAAAGTCGGATGACGGAAGTCGTCGGCAAAACTAAGTACTGTTGACCTAATGTCTGTTTTATGCTATTTGTTTTCTCTACAGATATATTCGACCTATCGATTTAAAGTGTTTAAAATTTGTGTATTGCTGCATAAAACATTATCGCGGCAGGTCACTAACTATTAGGTTGGTGCAAAAATAATGTCGTTTTTGACGTATTTTTAACGTCAAAAGACGACATTATTACGTCATTATTTTTGCACCAACCTAATATTTGATGCCTTCATCAATCATCAGATCATTTGATGATCGCTTAATGCATGAATTTGTCAATTAGCATGTATGTTGTTTTGATGTCCACACACACACACACACACACACATATATATATATATGCCCAAGCAGGACCCAAAGGGATACACATAGAGACTCCATCAATCTGACTCTCTCTCTCTCTCTCTCTCTATATATATATATATATATATATATATACAGAGAGAGTGAGAGAGAGAGAGAGAAAGCACGGGGGAGTAGTGGATATGGCTTATATATATATATATATATATATATAGAGAGAGAGAGAGAGAGAGAGAGAGAGAGAGAGAGAGAGAGAGAGAGTCAGATTGATTGGGTATATATATGTGTGTGAGTTAACTAAAAAATTAAAAAAACAAATTTCTGTTAAATTTACGTCTAATTAACCTACCCCTCTCTTCAACGCCCTTTCAAAAATTGCACATATCATATTTGTCTACAGTCATGATACATTTGTCGCTGACATATTTTCCGCAATTGTCAATGATGGCCTTTCAGTGTTCCGACATATCATGGCATGAAAAAAAATAACTCACCCACCTCCACCCTAAGAGCTTACTTTTCTATTTAGCGTAGATCTGAAATTTAATTGGTTTATCAAGATATATCCATAAGTCAATGTTTAATTCTGACCTTGTGACCACTTTAACTTCCGGAAAAGAGCCAACATTTTGTGTTTAAATTTTCTTAAAAAATCATTTAAACACCAGTTACTTACCATCGCCTGAAGAAGTACAATCAAAATATTGAAACATGAAAACTTTTGTGTAGCGATTTCAACATTTTATTATAATGTTATAATAATAATAATAATAATATATTGCTCTATTTTGTATTGAGCGCCTTTTAATTTTACTCCATCTGTTCTTTCTCTCATTTATATATATATATATATATATATATATATATATATGTATATATATATTTAAAAGAAAAACAGACCATTTTAAGGTACCATTATAATAATTTATTTCAACAGAGACCTTTTAAAGGACGCCAGATCATCAGATAGCACTTCCAAAAATGAAATGAAACGAAAAATGAATTTAAAATTGATGGGTAGTGTAAGTTTTTGTAATTTAACAGAGAGTGTAAAAGGGATAGTTAAAGTTACATGGTAGAGTATAGGGAGGGATTAATTTCATATCTCTCTCAAGCATACTTTGTATTGGGGGAGGAGAAGTATATATATATATATATATATATATATATAAAATGAATCATTCATACAAAAAACAATTTAGTTCATGCCACATCGACTGAAAAAAAACTACTACAACAAAAGAATTCTCCAATTACCATATTAGTAAAAAAAAACACAGTCACTTTTAAATTTTCAAAAAATTCAACCTTAGCGTTGCGACCGCACGCTCCAGAATTTCTTACAGTTAACAATAACACATTTCTAAAAAACATATTTCGATTCACATCTAATCTTTCGTGTCCCGTTATTACCTGGATGTATTAAAAAACAAAAACAAATCAATTTTCATGCCTGATGATGTCTGTATGAACAGATGAAAGTACAAGCAAAAAAAGCCCTTTTCCAAGTTGAATTTATTAAAAAACAGGGATTACAACATTCATCTAGAGGTACGTGCGTTAATGTAATTTTAATAAATTTGTTTGCGAAGATGTATTCTCATCATTTATATCATTAACTTCACTAATCTGATTTTTGTATGAATGATTCATGTAATATAAATTGAACTGCACCACATATTTGATATATATATATATATATATATATATATATATATATATATATATATATATATATATTCGATGTCTTCCATAAAGGCTGTCTCCGTATGGCCTAACGTTTGATGATCGAGTGTGAAATGCAGACCTTTTTGAGAAATGCAAGATTGGTACCATCGAGACCTTCATAATGCAATCACAACTACGTTAGGCTGGCCATATGACAAGGATGAGTGATGACCGCATACCAAAAATTCGTTTCTACAGTGAACTCCATAGTTGTTATAGAAATGTTGGTAGACCTTGCCTCAGGTATAAAGATAAACTCAAGAGGAACTTTCCTTGCGTCAACATTCCATTCAAGAACTTTGAAGAAGTATATATGAAGAAATCAGAGTATCGTTCTAGCTGCCATTCAGGAATAATGCACTACCAAGTAGTAAGCATCATTCGACTGCATGAAACACGAAAGCAAAATAAGACAGCTAACAGTGTTCCTGCTGTACTTGGATACAATACATTCTCCTGTAATGTTTGTGGTCTTTTGTGCAATTCTCGAGCCGGTCTCAAAGGTTATGCCCGTCATACGCATGCAGATAATGAGTTCGTGATCGTCGGAACCTCATACGTCGAACTCGACAGGAGAGTTCATTATATATATATATATATATATATATATATATATATATATATATATATATATATATATATATAATGGACTCACCCGTCGGTTTTCGACGTATGAGGTTCTGACAACTTAATTGATTCAGTTATGAAATTTTGTGCGATAATCTTAAGTGACACTTAAGACCCGCTAGTAGTCATTTACAAAGGAGGTCGCATATGAAGCAAGGGTAAGGATTGTGGGATGAGATCACTGTTAGATTGGCTGACCTTTTAGATCTTGCTCTCGCTTCTTGAAGGCGATTCAGACAATCTGATTGAAAACGGCTGAGTCCACTAAAACACGTTGATCTCCATTCTACACGCTCCAAGGCTAAGCGCTCGATGGTGTTACGAGGTATACTGACAGCTGACAAGTAATATATATGGCAAAAGTATATATATATATATATATATATATATATATATATATATAGAGAGAGAGAGAGAGAGAGAGAGAAAAAGAGAGAGAGTTAAATTTCCCAGAAATAATTACGAAAACAAAGAAAAATTTGTTTAAAAATGACAACTAGAAAAATTATTTGTTTGCGCCGACGCATTTAGTCGTCTGACTTTATCAAAGCAAGCAATGAAAGCTAAGTATTTTGTAGCCATAGTTACATCAAATTCAAAATTTTAAACAGAAACGCTCCTGCGTAAGCCTCTTTCTGGATATTGGTATTGGTAACTTCTTTTTTACTAAGAGTTTTTTGTTCCATGTCGACAATATGGTTAAATTTCCCAGAAATAATTCTGAAAATAAGGACCAGTTAGTTTAAAAATAACAATTGGAAAAAATATAAGAATATATATATATATATATATGTGTGTGTGTGTGTGTGTGTAAATAAATGTTCTTTTTTTAGTTCTAGAATGAAACATATGAAGGTACATTTAGATAATAAAGTCTTTCCTTCATGTTTTATTGAATTCTCTTTGCCTGGTAAATGTTTATTCGTTTTTCTGCCAAGTTTAGTCAAGACAAATTACCAAATGGCACTTCATATGCGTTACAATTCTCTCAATTAGCTTTTCTTTTTGTGCCCTCTTCATTATCAAACGATTTTCAAAGAAAAGCAATTCCTGGCTATTCAACATTCATCAAGCCAAATGATAATCACTCATTCCTCTAAAACTGTTTCTATTTTAATTTTTCTTTTATTTGATTCTAATTCAGAAAAGGGAAAATTCATTTGACAGTAATGAATTCTAGACATTCTTTCAAATGGCAATTTGTCGTCTCTAATCACGTTGCATATAGGAGGAGAGGTTTATCCCTTGTTTCGTGTTTAAGATTGGCTTTACTATTACTTCTAAAGTATGTTCACTCTTTTTCACTTCCAGTAGTATCTTGCGTCTTAGGGACATTATCGCCTTGATTAGGGGGAATTGAGTATTTGGGGAAACCATGTATATACTGCGGTGATAGTAGCTGTCTTAGGCTCCAGTCCACCCTTCTTTAGGTTGGTTTTGAAATAAGAGATTTTCTTCTTCTAGACTGTCACCGTAAAGAAAAACGTTATTAAAGCAGTACAGGCTCACACGTACTTCAGCCGCGGTGTGTCGAGAGCAAGATCACCTGATGGTGCCCAGCTTTCATCAGGTTTTGAATTCAGGGTTTTCCTCCTGGGCAAGTTGCCATTTTAATGCAAAAAAGCTTAGATAGCTCTGCTGCTTAACCCATAGATGCGTGGAGAATATTTTTTTTTTACTAATGCTCACCCAATACAAGAGCCACTTAAGGCAGAGTGTTACTGTGTTGAGTCATGTTAGAATGGGAAAGAACTGTTAGGAGTGCAGAACTGAAGCAGACTTTAGTGGTAACCGGAAACCCAATCCTAAACAGGAAATAAGTGATAAACCTCTAATCCTGTCCAAAAGACCGGGAAGGAGTGCGAATCGAACTGCTTCGTATTATTAAACGAAAGTGAACGAAAGCAACTGATCCGTAATTCGAACTCGGCTCGTCGAAATTTCTTTCTGAGAAACCATTATACTATCTGCACGGCTTACGTAATAGGTTGTTTTAAAATCTTAAGTAGTTTGCAATACCGCTTTTCTCTAGCTAATGAAGGTTTAGGATTATGTTTTAATGGCTTTGTTGATTGATGTTCTGGTTTTTATTTTATTTTATTTATTTATTTTTTTTTTTGAAGAGTGAAAATTCTAGTTTTTAAAGAACACAGAAGATTTCTTTTAATAAAGCTGTTATCATCGTTTTCATTTCTTTTTTAAACAGAGAATGGCCGTCGGTGTACGAATTCCCTTACAGTCAATGCTTCATCCTATTTGTGCGATTGAAGTCGTCATTTATTTGAAACTCATTGAATGAAGTAAATTTGATTTTTCGCTATTTCAGTTTGAGAGTTTAAACACGCCGCTTGTTGTCTGATGAATATTTATTGTACGTTTTGAAATACTGGCTTTATTCAGGCTGGAAGGAAGGAAGGAAAGAAAAAAAACAAAAAAAAACGTCAAGAATAAATGAAATCCGTAAAATGGAACCGAAAGAAAGATATGGAAGCGAAAACAAATGAAAAAAAAAATAGTGAAATAACGAAAGAAATGAAAGTAGAAAGAAAAGGAAGAAAGAAAGAAAGTCCTTTTTTTCATTGCGTAAAATTTAGAGGAATAATTTGAAGGAAGGTAAATGAGAGAGAGAAAAAAAAGAAGTCAAATCGAAAAAAAGAAAGAAAAGAAAACGTCATTAAGGAAGTAAAACAGTGAAAGAGAGAAAAAAGAAAAAGAAAAGTAAAAAGGAAACAAAAATATAAAAAAGAAAGAAGAAAAAACCTTAAAAAATAATATTTTTTTTAATTACGAAATATTTCGTGGAGAAATTAGAAGAAAAAGCTGAATGCCCGAGAAAAGAAAACACGTAAAGAAAAACAGAATAAAGACGAAGAATACAAAAGAAGAAATGCTATTTAGGAAGCAAACAGCGAAAGAGAAGATATATAAAAAAGCGGAAAATGATAAAAGGAAACAAAACAAAAAAGAAATTAGAAGAAAATTAAAAAAAAAAAAAAAAAATAAATAAATAAAAAAAGACCCCCCCCCAAAAAAAGATAAAAAATCAGGAAAAAAAAATTAAAAAGAAAAAAACCAAAAAACATGTAGCTTATTTAATGACTGAATTAGTTGCGTCTTCTTTATGGGTGCCAGAGATCGGGGTTTGAGTTTAGGCAAAGTAAACAGGATATAGAAAGCAGATTTTCTAGGTAGGTAGTACGGATGTGTGGTTAGTGTAACAGATATCGGAACGGGTTCAAATTCTAGGGTAGACTGTTACATTCACTTTCGCATAATTGCTCCGGGGAAAAGGCATGAAACCCAATCTTCTCCCTCCTCCCAGTTATGGATTAAATAGTAGTGTATACTACACTCACTAGACACGGATTTTAACCAGTCTAAGAGAAAGAAAACTTTGAACACCAAACTGGAAACCACTCCACTACATTTCCTAATAATGTGGGACAATTCTCCGGTAATAATAAATAGGGACCTATGATTTGATTGCATACTTTACATTTTTTCTTAAATATAAGTGCCTCCTTATTTGAAATATTGAAATAAAACAATGTTCCCTGACCATTTTGTCTGCAGTTGCTTTAAACTTAGAAAATAGATGGTTGGGCAAAAAGTAATTTTTTCCGGTGCGTTTGAATGGATTGCAGTTCGGTGTGAGAAATCAGAGTTTCAATTCGTTACATTTGCGTACGAGCCAATAACCTAGGGAAGAGTAAAGATTCCTCTCTTCTCAGTCTGGATTAAATAACAGGGCAGACTGGCTTCTATAGCTTTGGTTGGAAGACATTTTAGAGATGGCTCGATAAAATCACCTATCTGCCATCAAGCCTGATCTATTCACGAAGATGCATCAGCCCATAAAAAGAGCAGGACAGACTGGGTTCTATAGCTTTGGTTGTCAACCTTTCTAGAGATAACATGATAAAATCCCCAATCTCCCAAAAGAACTGGGAGGTCCAAGTGGTTGGCTCGGTCCATTAAAATAGCTGGACAGACCTGGTTCTGTAGCCTTGGTTGACAAATATTCTAGGGTTGATTCGATAAAATCACATACCTCGCAACAAGACTGCGACTTCCAAGGGGAATAGCTAGGCCCATGAAAATAGATGGACAGACAAGGTTCTATATCCTTGGTTGGCAACTATTCTAGAGATGACTAGATAAAATCACCCACCTTCCAACAGGACTGGGCTATCCAATGGGGTTGGCTTGGCTCATGAAGATAGTAGGGCACACTTGGTTCTATAGCTATAGTTGGCAAACATTCTAGAGATGACTTGGTAAAATCACACATCTCTCTCTAAGCCTCATTCATCGGGATGCATCGGCCAATGAAGATGGCAGGGCAGACTGGGTTCTATAGCCTTGGTTGGTAACTATTCTAGAGTTGAGTCGATAAAATCACCCACCTCTCAACAGCACTGGGCTATCCAAGGTGGATATCACGGCCCATGAAAATAGCAGGGCAGACTGGGCTCTATAGACTTGTTTGGCAACTATTCTAGTGTTGACGCAATAAAATCACCCAACATCCAACAGGACTGTGACATCGAAGATGGATGGCTCGGGCCATGAAAATAGCAGGGCAGACTGGGTTTTATAGCCTCGTTTGGTAACTATTCTAGATTTGACTGGATAAAATCACCCACCTCCAAACAGGATTAGGCCATCCAAGTGGAATGTCTCGACCCATGAAAATAGCGTAACAGATTAGGTTATATAGCCTTGGCTGGCAACCATGCTAGAGATGACTCGGTAAAATCACCCTCCTCCTAGCATGACTGGGCCATTCAAGGTGGGCAAGGGGGATTACTCGGCCCATCTAAATGCACGTGATTGAAATTCTTCAGTCGTGTGATTTGCGCATCCTGCCGCGTAGAGAGAAAAAAGCTGTTTATTACCGTTATTCATTAAATCCTTTTATGCAGTTTCTGTTTTCTATTTAGTTCGATAAAACATCCTTCCTTAGAAACAAAACTAATATTTTCAATTACTATTTGCAAAAATAAAATAAACTGTTTCTTAATTTTTATAGATAATTATAGATATGTATTGCATTAGGTCAAATAAATATTCATATTGCTCGCTGTAAAGAACGCTATCAGCGTTGCGCAACTTGTTTGTCGACCAACCACTTTAAAGAAATAGAACTTGTTTTAAACTTTTATCACGTTTCATTGCAAGCTACTTCTTTTCGATTTCGTGGTACCGGCCCAAACGAAAATATGCATACCAGTAAGTTGAGATAAATAACACACTGAAATGAAATAAAACCATTTAATTATTAATATGATAAGCGTAATAAAGAAAAGTTGTTGACTTCCGTAGTTAAAAAAAACAGCAATAATAGGATTGTGTAAAATTTAATAAAATGATAGTAATAAATTATTATTGCGTTTTTTTGATAAAGTGTTTTGATTTTTGAAGTCATTCCTCTAAGCAAAATGTCATATATAAACATGTTGTTATGAATAATTAAGAGTGGCGTCCTCTTGTTTTGTTACTCTCCTCTTTGAGAAAGGTATTTCTGTTTACCGGGACTATAAAAGGACACTATACGCGAACTTTGTATTCTCAGATGAATAAAGCTTTCTTAAAGCCTAGACCTGCGTACTTTTGTCATTGCACATATTACCCAAATTTATGGTACCCCTTCTAATTACCAGTAAATACAACATACCCTGTCTATCCAACTAAAAAAAAAAAAACGATTAAAATTCCGGAAGCCCTTTACATCAAGAGACGGCACTTCACCTTCAATTAAAAAGTAGCTGTGTTTATGCTAAAATGCTTTTGAACTGAAAGGTCATTTTATTCAGCCTGACAAACCCCGTCTCTTTAAAACTCACCTCAAACACTCCATTGGCTATCTTTCGAAATAGAAAATGACTAAAGATTGTCGAAAGCATCCGGGATTTGAGATACAATTTCGTCCATTTGTAAATTTCCGCCTGGAAAATGACTTATTCGACACCAAAGTTTTAGAAAACATTATTATTATTATTATTTTTAATATTAAACGAATTTTAAAGATGAACATTTCGGAAAAAAAAAAATGAATATATTTTCTATGTTAAACCAGCCTAAAAAATTCCTTTCGAATTATTTATAATGTTTCTCGTTGCAGGCCTTGATCCTGAAGAAGGGAGAAAATTAATATCTATTGTACTAATTGATCTACAAACTGACAGCAGTTAATGAGCGGATTCAGAAACGAAGAAAGAAAATCGTTAAACCTAAATAGAAAATTCAGAAATTATGAAAAATTACAAAAGCTATAACGATAATTATAAATGATGCGTGAATAAGTGGTACAAAAATCTGATGCGTCCAAGCAAAAGCGAAAGATGTCCCCCCTCCACCCAAATACCCGAAAGATTAAGACATATGAAAATGTCGTTAGAGACAAAAAAGAAAAAAGGAAGAAAAAAAAATGGAAAAAAAAAAGCAAAGAAAAAAAGAAAAAGAAAATGCTGTACTGAAATATAATATCTCATCTCCGATATGGCAATGAATGCTGGACCATCTCTTCAGGAATCAAGCCTTTGTCTCTCGCGCGATTGACGGGGATAATTATCGTGGGTCAGACCGCGTAAAACCCTTAATGATTGACGATCTTTGATATCTACTTGGAAGTGTGAAGAATAAACAATTGATTTGTTACTGCAACTGAAAAATAACAAAGCGTTTCGTGAGATCGAAATAAAGAAAGAAAGCAAACTAAAAGAAAGAAAGAAAACAAGAAAGAAAGAAAAAAAGAAAGAAAGAAAGAAAGAAAGAAAGAAAGAAGTAATATAAGTAAACTGAAAGAAAGAAAAAAGAATAATGGTAAACTAAAAGAATGAAAAGGAAAAAAAAGATTGTTTTTTAATGGAAGTGTCAACAATTCTGTAACTTTTTTTAAAACCAAAAAAAAAAAAAAAACATTTTAGAGTGTAAGAACTTTTTATGAATGTAATAATAATTTTATTGATGCAAGTCCTACTGATTAATCCACAACTAGGGAGAAAAGTTGGATTCATATATTTTCGAGAGTATTGTGAATATAACGAATCCAATTGGAACTCCGTTTTTCCTTTTCCGAGCCGTTACACCAGCTTCACATCGGAAGTTACAACAGCCAGTATTTGCAAGCAGTTATCCAGCTAGGTACTGACCAGGCTCGACGTGGCTTAACTTCGGTGATCGTACGGAAACTGATATTTCAACGTGATATGGCCGTAAGCCACAGAAAAAGAAAGGCAGAAGGATACAAGTGAACAAGAAGAAAGAAAAGAGTAACGTAATAAAAATGCATAAAGAAAGAAAGAAAGAAAAGAAAAGAAAGAAAAGAAAGAAAGAAAAAAGAAAGAAAGAAAGAAAGAAAGAAAAGAAAGAAAGAAAGAAAGAAAAGAAAGAAAGAAAGAAAGAAATAAAGAAAGAAAAAAAGAAAGAAAAGGAAAAGACAGGTTAAGAAAAAACTGAAAAAGTAAAAAAAAAGTAAAAGAAAATTCAAATGAAAGAAAGGGCAAAATTAAACAAACGGAAAGCAAGAAAGAAAGAAAGAAAAAGAAAGGAAAAGAAATGTTAAAACAAACTGAAAATCAAAAAAGTAAAAGAAAATTCAAATGGAAGAAAGGGTAAAATTGAATAAACGAAAAAGAAAGAAAGAAAGAAAGAAAGAAAGAAAGAAAAAAAGAAAGAAAAAAGAAAGGAAAGGTTAAGAAAAAAACCCCAAAAACAAACTGAAAAGCAAAAAAGAAATAGTAACAGAAAATCCAAATGACAGAAAGGGTAAAATTAAACAAATGAAAAAGAAAGAAAAATGGAAAAGAAAGATTAAAAAAAAAAAAAAAACCCTGAAAAGCATAAAAGAAAAAAGTAAAAGAAAATCTAAATAAGAGAATGGATAAAAATAAACAAACGAAAAAGAAAGAAAAAAAGAAAGACAGAAAGAAAGATAAAAGCGGATAAAAAAATGAAAGAGAAAATAAAAAAGAAATAAAAAGAAAGAAAGGAAGAGACATTAAACGAATAAGCCAATAAAAGCAAAAGAAAAGGAAAGCTAAAAGAAAGAAAAAGAATGAAGAAAGCCAAAAAGAAATGAAACGACAGGTGCTAAAAAAAGGAGATTAAAATTTCAACGCGCATTAAGAAAGATAATCCTTTATTATTTAACACTTGTCCTTTCACTGTTTCATAAGTGAGACAAATTCACTTTCAGAAAGTAAGGAAAATATTGATAGGAAAATAAAATTCTTCTCCTTTGACTTACGGCCATATTACGGTGAAACAGTGGTTCTCGTACGATCACCGAAGTTAAGCAACGTCGAGCCTGCTCAGTACCTAAATGGGTGATCGGTTGGGAATACCAGGTGCTGTAAGCATGGATGTGCCGGTGGTGTATTACGGCGCTGAATTGTTAATCGGAGAAAGAGTTCCAATTCCAGTTGGGTTATTTATATTCGCTTATGAGCAAATACCAATGAGACAAGTATGAATCCACCTCATCTCCCCCAGTTATGGGTTAATTAATAATTAGTAGAACTTCTATCAGTAGAACATTATTATCTCAAAAATTAAAAATACTATTTAAAATTATTTTTTGGCTTTAAATAATCTGAAAAGGGTTGATAAGACATAAAAAATAAATCAATATTCTTTTATGAGCCGTGTCCCTTCAGTGTTCGGGTGGTCATGGTTTCCCAAAATTTCCTGTTCTTTGTAGCTATCTGTCCTGGTCCCTTTCCTGCCAACCATTTATACAAGTTAGGTAGGTTATACGCTGCTTTTCTCTGTAGCTCTTACCTAAATATGCCCTGTGAGTATCAAATTTTCCAAGCCCTCTTTCCTCTTTATGTACCCTAGAAATTTCAACGGTCTCTTCATAATGTTAAGTATAAGTGTCCTTTTTGTTTCCATTTTCTCTAAAACTTGCTATGCGGGTTATGCGTTGTTTTCCTCTATCCCTCTTTGCTTTCAATCTGACCTGTGAGTATCAAATTTTCCAAGCCCTCTTTCCTCATTATGCGCTCTAGAAATTTCAACGATCTCTTCCTGATGTTAAGTATAAGTGTCCTTTTTGTTTCCATTTTCTCTAAACTTTGCTAGGTAGGTTATGCATTGTTTTCCTCTATCCCTCTTTACCTTCAGTCTGTCCTATGAGTATCAAATTTTCCAATCCCTCTTTCCTCATTATGTGCCCTTGAATTTTAAACTCTCTCTTCTTGATGCTAATTATAAGTGTCCTTTTTGTTTCCATTTTCTCTAAAATTTCGTCCTTGCTCGCATGTTAAGTCTATGTTATACTCAGCAGCCTTCTGTACAACCATATTTCTGTTGTCTCGAGTCACTTTCTCATCTGTGAGTTGATTGCCCAACAATTCACTGTTATATAGGAGGACCGATATTACATAAAAGCCCAATACTGTTTTCTTTGATTCTAACTAAATCTTCCTATTTTGTGCTACTTTGCCTAACATTTGGAAGGTATATTTCGCTATCTGTTACTTATTGTTTATATAATTTTCTATGTGCCATGTACCTTCAGGACGTGCGTAATCATGGCCCTCCACAACTTCCTGCCCTTTTTATCTATTAGTAAATAGTGCCGAATGTCTACATAATACCTAATCTCCTTTTGTACAGTGGATACTGGGGAAGACCTTCACAGATGAAAACGAGGCTTGAAGCGACAATAATGTGGTTCTGTCAGGAAATGCTCAGAATACCATGGAATAACAATGGAGAAGACTTAAGAAAAATTAAGAACGAAGAGGTAACTTATACATATTCCTTCAGTACGTGGGCGGTCATGGCTCTCCACAACTTCGAACTTTGTAGCTCTACCCAGTCTCTGTTCTACCATCCATTTACACAAGCAAATTAGTTTTTTTTTTTACCTTTCCCCTTTGCACATCTTTCAGTGGGTATCACGTTCTACAAGTCCCCTTTCCTCATTATGCGACCCAGTAGTATCATTGCCTTGTACAAGCGTCCTCTTTGTTCCCCTTTTATTAAAATTTCTTCATTTCCTTTGTAAATTATTTTAAATAAGTAAAGCGAATTTTACAAGTGAATTTTACAACCCTTTGGGCCCTGACCACCGCTTTACTGGTGGTTGATAAAAATGACGTAATTCCCAGCCATCGGTTGAACGGTGGGTAAACACTTGTAATTATTTTGATATCTACCTGGAAACATTACATATCAATTATTTGCGAATTTTAACTCAGAAGCTCAGCCAGAAGGGTTCAAATTGTTCAGGAAAGCAGGGCTCAAACCTTTGAGTCCTGTGTTCCTGAACAACAAAATGGTCTTGAGAAAATTTTGGAAAAACTTCTCTCGTGATTTTTTAATTTTAATTTTTAGTTTTTATTTTAAACTAGCAGTAGAGCCCGGCGTTGCCCGGGGATGTAACAGTAAGAGTTAGATCAAGTATCGACCATCATAAAGACTGAAAAATAAAATTGACAAAGATTATTATTTAAGGTTGACGGACACGCATGTCTTAATTATTATTTTTTTTTTTTTATGAATTGGTCAAACCCAAACTCAAACAAAAACATTGTTTTCAATCGTTCTGAGTCTATCGATTGAATAGAATTTTATTATAAACAATTGTCTTGTAAATGGAATTTTAAAAGCATTCTGAATGTAAAAATAAAGAAAAAAGTGTGCAAGACAATAAGAAACACTACCTGCCCCCCAAAAAGTGAAGTTTTGTTGAAATCGGTTGAAAAATGTAGGAAATCCGATCCCATATATAAACGAACACACACACACACACACACACACACACACACAAAACCTGGGTTTTATAATAAGTATAACTCGATATGAGTTGTCTCCCTTTCATTCTCGCGACAGAATCGTGTTTTCAAATTGATTTCATACAAAAACAATTGTATTTTCCAATTTTTGGCGCTGTCAGAACCACCGCGAGGTAATTTTACGTAGTCCTGTGAAGTTTTGTTGAAAAATGTAGGAAATCCGATCCAATATATAAACGTACAGACACACACACACACACACACACACACACACACAATCTGCGTTTTATAATAAGTAAGATTTAAAAGAAAATATTTCAAATTTTTATTTATTTATTTTTAATTTTAATTTTTAGTTTTTATTTTGAATTTAAAAAATATTTTAAATTTTCATTTATTTATTTTTTAATTTTAATTTTATTTTTTTATTTTAAATGTTAAAAATATTTTAAATTTTCATTTATTTATTTTTTAATTTTAATTTTTAGTTTTTATTTTGAATTTAAAAAATACTTTAAATTTTCATTTATTTTTTTTTTACTTTTAATTTTTAGTTTTTAATTTGAATTTTGAAAAATATTTCAAATTTTCATTTATTTATTTTTTAATTTTAACTTTTTTACAGTGAGGTTAACCCAGTACAAGGCCCGAGAGCCACTTGTGGTAGAGTGTTACGTTAAGTGGCAATTTGTATTGATAAGAGGGAAGTATAAAGGTTAACTCTAGCCTTGAACAGGTTAAGATTGTAGTGATCGTGGAAACATTCTCTTAGTTCCACAGTCGTTTCCACAAAGCAGTGGTTTGCAGGAAGAAGCTGTTCGAGTGGAACTTCCTTCGCACCGATGGAATATAGAGAGAATGTGGGCGGTTTGCTACTATGAAAGTGGCATGGCGTGTCGTTGCCGTGAAGGGTTTTTTTCAAGTCTTTATTAAATGAGCTTCGACCGAACCCGATCCAAATACGAGGTCTTGGCTCGATCCTTCCACCCCTACCAAAAAAAAAAAAAAGAAAAGAAAAACAAAGAAGAAAAAAAAGCATAAATAAATAAATAAAATAATAACCAAGTGATATATGTTTTAGAATCTGTTCTTGGTTAGGCAAATAACTTTTCAGTAACCACTCATATTCCAAAGAATTTGCAGACGGTCCATAAAATCATATCCATATGTTGGCTCATGAAATGGAAACGTGCGTTACGGGGAGGAATTTATATCCTACATTCGTAATTAAGGAATGGTTTGGTTCTACTATTTTTGTTACGATTCTATTAGTTCTTAATGAGTTCTTTGAATTGCGATTCAGTTATTCCTCGGCAGTGAAAAGATATTTTTTTCATTCCTTCTTGTAAATCATCTTTTGTTGACACTGAATATCCGCAAGGCTGGTACCGATTCATCAAGCTATAATGTCAAGTCTTTCTCGAGACCATTTAATTAACACCAAGACTTGATTTGCACTGTTCCCTTGACCTGATAAGCCCCGTTTTGCTCGCTATGTCTATACAGTCGCCTACTCTCGTCTGAATTTCCCTCTCCGTGTTAGCAAAGACTATTGAAAACGAACGCGCCACTGACATAGATGTATCGTAGCCAACGAGTTTTATCCATCATCGTTTTATTGTTTAGGTTAACGAGATTGTCTCGCCGTTGACTGGCAAGATAGGTTCAAGGCATGAAGATGAGTCACGCCATGAGAATGAAGAAAGGAAATCAGTGGACTAATTAAATGAAAACAAGAAGGATTTAAGCAGTCATAATCATTGGCTTTACATAAAAAAGAAACAGAACTTTATTAGAAAGGCAAGCAGACATCTTGTTTCCGGATTTTATCGCCTAAAAGAACTCATTGTAGAAAACTGTCATTCAATTGTCTGCAAACTAATCAAAAATTAAATAACATAATCTATACATTCCCGTATCGTAAATATTTGGAAGCTAATATTGCATAAACGTTATATTTATGGATAAAAATAATCAAGTTTATACTTAAGTCTACAGCTAAAAATTGCTCGAGTTTATACTTGAGTCTATAGGTAAACATTGGTCGGGTTTATACTTGAGTCTATAGGAAAACATTGATCTGGTTTATACTCGTGCCTATAGATAAACATTGATCAGGTTCATACTTGAGTCTATAGGTAAACATTGGTCGGGTTTATACTTGAGTCTATAGGTAAACATTGATCGGGTTTATACTTGAGTCTATAGGAAAACATTGGTCGGGTTTATACTTAAGTCTATAGATAAACATTGATCAGGTTTATACTTGTGTCTATAGGTAAACATTGATCAGGTTTATACTTGAGTCTATAGGTAAACATTGATCAGGTTTATACTTGAGTCTATAGGTAAACATTGATCGGGTTTATAATTGAGTCTATAGGAAAACATTGGTCGGGTTTATACTTAAGTCTATAGATAAACATTGATCAGGTTTATACTTGAGTCTATAGATAAACATTAATCAGGTTTATACTTGAGTCTATATGTAAACATTGGTCGGGTTTATACTTGAGTCTATAGGTAAACATTGATCGGGGGTGCCTTTAAACATTGATCAGGACTTGAGTCTATAGGTAAACATTTTCAGGTTTATCTTGAGTTATATAAACATTGGTCGGGTTTATACTTGAGTCTATAGGTAAACATTGATCTGGTTTATACTCGTGCCTATAGGTAAACATTGACCAGGTTTATACTTGAGTCTATAGGTAAACATTTGTCGGGTTTATACTTGAGTCTATGGGTAAACTTTGGTCGGGTTTATACTTGAGTCTATAGGTAAACATTAGTCTAGGTCAGTGGTTCCTAAATGGTGCGATGCGCCTCGTAGAAGAGGGCAGAAGAGGGTAGCAGGTAAGGTGAAATGATAAAAAGAAAATCAAAGATTTAGAAACAGTTCCAAAAATTTCATATGTCAAAAAATTTCAGAATTTAAGATATTATTATGAATTACTTGTAATTGTATGCATTAGTCCCAGTATAAATAGTTACAAATAATTACTGATCTATTTTATCATTGTGATATCTTTGCATTGTATCAAATAATAAGAATATATTAACTAAGGTTCGCAAATTGGAGGACAGGGTTATCAATGATAATATTTTGACTTTCAATGCGCGATTATCTCCCTTTAAACCGCTTTCTGCTTTTGTGGAGTAATGGATTGAGGAATCAGAGAGACGAGTTCGAATCCCAGTCGAATCCATTACATTCACTTACGTGCTAATAATACCCTTGGGAAAGGTATAAATCCTCTTCTTCTCTCCCCCAACTATGGGTAAATATCAGGACAGACTGGGTTCTATAACCTTGGAAGGCAACTAGTCTACCGCAGAAAGAAATGGCAACCTACTGCGCGGAAAAAAAAATCTGCCTCGTCAGTCATGTAACGAAAGATACATGATCGCCTAACCGTGTATCACGCATGGCACATAATTGACTGACTTCGGTAACATTATCAATGCCAAAATCCTCAATGGCTGTCAGCAACTCTATTGCAAATTTGTCTTGTTTTTCCCGATGTATTTCTCTTCATCTTGACCACTTCGCCATCTTAACTTTTAATATTGCAGTTCCTTCCAGTGTTTTATTTTATGCAATGCGTATTTCTCTCTTATGTTGTCATGTCCAATGTATTCATTGCATTTTTCAAGTAATTTTTCTTTTACAATTTTGATTGTTCCTCTTTTTAGAATTTATATATCCTCCAGAAGAACTTGTTTTATATCCTGGTATGTATTTTATCCTTCTCTACATAATTTTTATATCTATGTATGGGTACGTGGCCTAATGGTAAGAACGTTAGTACCCCGACCAGGAAACACGGTTCAAATCTCACTTCTTTATAATGAAGGAGATAGTCATGGATAGCGGTTCGGATTGAGGAATCGGTGAACGGAGTTCGAATTCCACTCGAATTCATTATATTCATTTACTTGCTAATACTCTTGGGAAAGGTAGGAATCCTCTTCTTTCTAGGTAAATAGCAGGACAGATCGGGTTCTATAGCCTTGGATAGTAACTGGTCTACCGCAGAAAGAAATGGCAACCTACAGCGGGAAAAATCTGCCTCGTCAGTATCGAAAGATACATTATCGCCTAATGTGTATCACGCATGGCATATAACAGATTACATAAAATTTAGTGTGGCCCGAGCAAATTTTAATTCCGAAAATGCGGCTCAGAGAAAAAAGTTTTGGAATCAGTGGTCGAGGTTATATTCGAGTCTATAGGAAAACTGATCGGTTTTATATTGGTGCCTACAGGTAAACATTGATCGGGTTTATACTTGAGTCTATAGGTAAACATTGATCGGGTTTATACTTGAGTCTATAGGTAAACATTAGTCGGGTTTACGAGGTGTATCTGAAAATTAACGGGACTTGGTATGCTGTGTGATCTATGGGCGAAAGTGGGATCAACGGATTGTGTTATCATCTAACATGATATCTTGAGAGTATACAACTGTAATCTTAGCTTTCTGAAAGCTTTGGATTTTTTTCACATGCTTTTGTGACAGGATAAATCGTGACTGCCTCATCACAACAATGCAACTGCACACAACGCCCTGAGCATCCAGCAGTTTCCAGCAGAGAAGAAAATCGCCGTGCAGAAACAACTTCTCTATTCACCTGACGTTGCTCTGTGCGACTTTTTCTTTCTGTGATGATCCCCAAACTCAAGTGGATCATTAAGGAACCCATTTTGAAGGCGCGGAGGTCCTCGAGAGGGCCGTAATGATGGTGCTGAGGGGCATCCAAGACGAATCCTTCCAGCAGTGTGTAGAAGCGTGGCGGGGAAGGATGGAAATATGCATTAGACTCAAGGGAATTACTTTGAAGGGGAAGTCATGTATATTGTTTGGAATTTAGATAAATTATTTGTAACACCAGTCCATTTATTTTTCAGACCGACCTCGTATACTTGAATGTACGGGTAACCACTGGTCAGTTTTATGCTTAAATTTACAGATTAATATTGGTCGAGTTCCTACTTGAGTCTATAGGTAAGCATTGATCTAATTTTTATTTGAGTCTAGAAGCAAACATTTCTCGTGTTAATACTTGAGGCTATATGTAAACATTGATTGATTTTTTAATTGAGTCTAAAAGCAAACATTTCTCGTGTTAATACTTGAGGCTATATGTAAACATTGATTGAATTTTTACTTGAGTCTAAAAGCAAACATTTCTCGTGTTAATACTTGAGGCTATAGGTAAACATTGATCGAATATTTACTTGAGTCTAAAAGCAAACATTTCTCGTGTTAATACTTGAGGCTATATGTAAACATTGATTGAATTTTTACTTGAGTCTAAAAGCAAACATTTCTAGTGTTAATACTTGAGGCTATAGGTAAACATTGATTGAATGTTTACTTGAGTCTAAAAGCAAACATTTCTCGTGTTCATACATGAGGCTATAGGTAAACATTGATTGAATGTTTACTTGAGTCTAAAAGCAAACATTTCTCATGTTAATACTTGAGGCTATAGGTAAACATTGATTGAATGTTTACTTGAGTCTAAAAGCAAACATTTCTCGTGTTAATATTTGAGTCTATAGGTAAGCATTGATCGAATTTTTACTTGAGTCTAAAAGCAAACATTTCTCGTGTTCATACATGAGGCTATAGGTAAACATTGATCGAATTTTTACTTGAGTCTAAAAGTAAACATTTCTCGTGTTAATACTTGAGGCTATATGCAAACATTGATTGAAAGTTTACTTGAGTCTAAAAGCAAACATTTCTAGTGTTAATACTTGAGGCTGTGTGTAAACATTGATCGAATTTTAACTTGAGTCTAAAAGCAAACATTTCTCGTATTAATACTTGAGGATATATGTAAACATTGATTGAATTTTTACTTGAGTCTAAAAGCAAACATTTCTCGTGTTAATACTTGAGGCTATATGTAAACATTGATTGAATTTTTACTTGAGTCTAAAAGCAAACATTTCTAGTGTTAATACTTGAGGCTATAGGTAAACATTGATTGAATGTTTACTTGAGTCTAAAAGCAAACATTTCTCGTGTTCATACATGAGGCTATAGGTAAACATTGATTGAATGTTTACTTGAGTCTAAAAGCAAACATTTCTCATGTTAATACTTGAGGCTATAGGTAAACATTGATTGAATGTTTACTTGAGTCTAAAAGCAAACATTTTCGTGTTAATATTTGAGTCTATAGGTAAGCATTGATCGAATTTTTTTACTTGAGTCTAAAGCAAACATTTCTCGTGTTCATACATGAGGCTATAGGTAAACATTGATCGAATTTTTACTTGAGTCTAAAAGTAAATATTTCTCGTGTTAATACTTGAGGCTATATGCAAACATTGATTGAAAGTTTACTTGAGTCTAAAAGCAAACATTTCTAGTGTTAATACTTGAGGCTGTGTGTAAACATTGATCGAATTTTAACTTGAGTCTAAAAGCAAACATTTCTCGTATTAATACTTGAGGATATATGTAAACATTGATCGAATTTTTACTTGAGTCTAAAAGCAAACAGTTCTCGTCTTCATACATGAGGCAAAAGTTAAACATTAGTCGGGATTATCCTTCAGTTTATAAATAAAAATTGAACGGGTTTATACTTGTGTCTGCATATATCCACACGCAATGTGTTCTCTTTGGTGGGGACATGTGTCTTCCCCCGATGCAGAAAACGCTATCGGCTTATTCCAGAACTCAAATTTTTTACAGAGTGCATAAAAGAATCATCGCAATTAATTTAAACACATTATTGAAATAGTTGCAATTAATTTAAACCCATTATTGAAATGGTTGCAATTAATTTAAGCACATTATTGAAATGGTTGCAATTAATTTAAGCACATTATTGAAATGGTTGCAATTAATTTAAGCACATTATTGAAATGGTCGCAATTAATTTAAGCACATTATTCAAATGGTCGCAATTAATTTAAGCACATTATTGAAATGGTTGCAGTTAATTTAAGCACATTATTGAAATGGTTGCAATTAATTTAAGCACATTATTGAAATGGTCGCAATTAATTTAAGCACATTATTGAAATAGTTGCAATTAATTTAAGCACATTATTGAAATGGTTGCAATGAATTTAAGCACATAATTGAAATGGTTGCAATTAATTTAAGCACATTATTGAAATAGTTGCAATTAATTTAAGCACATTATTGAAATGGTTGCAATTAATTTAAGCACATTATTGGAATGGTCGCAATTAATTTAAGCACATTATTGAAATAGTTGCAATTAATTTAAGCCCATTATTGAAATAGTTGCAATTAATTTAAGCACATTATTGAAATGGTCGCAATTAATTTAATCACATTATTCAAATGGTTGCAATTAATTTAAGCACATTAATATACACCGGGTGTAAAAGCAAAAATGTTTAAATTGCATAACATTATAATTGTCCATCCCATAAAATGTTTAATATCTAAAAAAAAAAAAGAAAAAACAACAAAAACATTTGTGTTTCTATTTTTCACGTTTTTTTTTTTTTTAGAAAAGGCGTTTAGCTATCTTGACACCATTTGTCGTAAGAATTACTGAAAAAACCTTTGATTTATTCAGCTAGAAAGAGAACAGGTTAAAATCGTTTTATGTGATCCCCGCTATGTGTTCCCAACTAAGCAATGGCGAGAAGAAAAAAAATTATTCAGGCCTTCAGTAATGGTACGAGCATTCATACTCTGGCTTCCATCTTCAAAGTCTATTTAAGAACCATAAAAAGACGGCGAATAAGTTTAAAAAGAGGGAACTGTAGAGAAGAAAACTGGATCAGGAGGTCCCAAAAGGAAGAGGGATCATTCATCTCAGCTTAGAGTTAAAGAGATCAATTAGAAAAGATCCAACTCAATTCATAAGACATTTAGCACGTGAGAGAGGAGTTTCACCTACGACAGTCCAAATAGTAGTGAAAAAGACTTGAAATTGAAATCGTACGTGAAATATGTAAGGCAACTTGTTACTCCAGGACAGAAAGTTAGAAGATTAAAGCGGGCGAAGATCATCTTGAATAAGTTGGAAAATAATCCTGGAATAATATATATATATTTGAACTTTGTTTCAATCCTTTATGAGCTTCCGATCTTTAGCTATAATTAATTAATAATACACATGTCATTTTCGTTTATGATCGATTTCAACACGATTCTCCTGTTAAGCTTAGAGAGTAATGATAATTTTTTTTTTGCTCAAATTAGAGTCCAGAATTAATATCAATTATTCATGTATAAAACGAAATGCAACTTTCATAGCCTAAAATCCTAGAACGCTCAAATATTAAAAACGGTGAGATATATCTAATAATTGGCCACAAATAGCTACAATTGAAAGAAAAAAAGGAAAAAGAAAAGAATAAAAAACAGAAAAGGCTAGGGTGGGGGCAACTGTAAAATGACGAAAAACAAACAAAAAAAACGAAGAAAAGAATAAGTGATCACGACACCCTAGACGTATTTACATCCGCGCAGAGCGGCGCATGTGCACACACGTACATCTGCACAGACGGGCGCATGGCCGCACGCGCGCAAACGCACTCACGAATACAAACAATCCGGAAAAAACTTACACCAATGCTAAGTGCATAAAAAAGAAAAATCGAAAAAATATAAGCAGTCAATTGCTGGTATCTTCTGAAGAGTGGACGGACAGATCTGTCTACGAAACTCTGCAGTCGGAATGCTGAAGGTAAGATCAATCTGTTGAGAGACAAAATATATATATATATATATATATATATATATATATATATATATATATAGTGCGATGGATAAATTGTCGTCTAAATTACACAAAAATGAAAATAACACTGACATTTAATTTTAATTGATATACAGAGTGCGATGGGTCAATTACCACTATTTATTTTTAATCTCGTGCATGTCAGTTGAGCATCGTCTGACAAAAAGAGCACCATGACGCAATTAAATCCGTCATAAATTTGGAAACGGCATTCTGTACTGATTGGCAATCACGCCCGAAGCTTCAATATGAACATTTCAAAGTGTTAATCTCAAGATTGGGCGAAGTCAATCTGAGGTTTTATCAACGCGAAATCAGAAATATAAATTGGCGACAATTTACACATCCCCCCCTATATATATATATATATATATATATATATATATATATATATATATAAATATATAAACACCCAACGGAGGTATTATAGTTGTTCCAACGAGAGAAAAGTGTATATTATATAGAGAAGCCGCAAACGTTTTCGGTTATAATGTGAATATTTTAAATATATATTATACTTTATTATCATATTTTTGCTACTGAGTTTCGCGTCTTGTGACCTTCATCAGGCTAAGAATGTTTATTTCTACATATTATTTAAATAAATTATTTTTTTCTAACGAATATATGCAAACATAGTGGCAAAAACAAGTAAACACAGAAAAAAACTATATATATATATATATATATATATATATATATATATATATATATATATATATATAAAATTTCCTGGAGCAGGAATATATAAAAATATGATTCCAACTCGCGACATAAGAGGTCTCATGTTTCAAAACAAGAGCCGAAAACTTCTATATAATTATTTGAATTAAACTGAGTTAAAGTAAGCTCTGTTCCATCTTCAAGCGAAATTTTTTTGGGGAATCATATATATATATATATATATATATATATACACTATCAAAACAACACACACAAAATACAGAAAAATAGAGAAAGTTTAAAATAATCAGGGAGACATAAGAAAATAAGATCAAATACTTCATTCCTTCCCACTTTCTCTGACCAATCTTTCACCAGTTGTTTTATTACTCCATAACCATTGGAAAGTTTTTCCACCAGTCCAAGAAGAATTTGGATTACTACCACACAGAAAAGAGAATGGTTAAATATAAGAAAACGTAAGAAAAATTCCTTGAAATAATATATGAAGATAACCATTCTTAGCCTGATGAAAATCACAAGAGGCGGAACAAAATATATGGAAAATAAAGTATAACATATATTTAAAAAATTCACATTACAACCAAAAACATTTGCGGCTTCTCTTTAGTGTGTGTGTGTGTGTGTGTGTGTGTGTGTGTGTGTGAAAACGATATCAGAATACCCATCAGTTGAAGGACTTCGTTCGGAGAGTTTTTTTTTTGCAATACTCAACAAAGCACAGATACGTAAATTATCACACAGGAGATGGCGCCGCATAATTTTGTGCCACGAAAATGTTGGTGTTCATACAGACCTTCTCGATATGACAGCGTCAATGAAAGTGAATAAACTGAATCCAGTACATGAGCTTCGTATCCCTGTATTACTTGTTCTATTATTCTCATTACTTTTTGGTAGGGAGTGACAAGACTTTCGGACCACTTTGTACATATATCATATGTGTCTCTGTGTGTCCTTGAATGCGTGCGTGCTTGTGTGCACTAGAACGTTTATGTGTGCGTATGATTAGAGTTAAACACGTCTGTGAAAGTGTGTGTATTCGTGCGTACTTAGGGCAACGAGCAACACAACTGTTTGTTGATGACACTTTTACGCTTAATAGCAATCCCTATTTAGAGCGGAAAGTGATGGGGAGGAGAAAAAAAAGTGTCAGGAAGATAAACAAGAAGGAAACAGGGAGGTGAGAATAAGTTGCAGCAAATAGAAGGCGGTTAAGCACAAGAAAGAGAAAAGAGAAGAAACGTGATGAGGATGAGGAGGTGGAGATAGTTCATGGCGCAAAACAAGATGGCGTGAAGGCGTAAGGGGAGATAATTAACTTATCTTCTGGTACGCACAATTGGAGAGCGCCGATCGCGAGTACTGTGAGCTCAGCTGTCACTTCCAAAGAGCGAGGTAAAAAAAAAAAAGAAAAAAAAAAAACAGAAAGCGACTGTAATCGGCCCACTACAGGGAGAAGAATACACGAAAAAGACGAAGGGAGGAGATGACAATGGGAACAGTAGAAGAGACACTATGAATGAATAAATAGAATTGGAAAGGAAGAATAAAAACTTAAAAAGAAAATAGAAAAACTGTTGTTTGAGAACGAGAATGGGAAAAATAGCCGAGCAGTTTTTTAGTCGACAAAGGTTGTGTTATATGAGTTACTGATGTATCTACGTGTGTGTACATATTTGTTTGAATGTACACTCGTCAGTCATTTTGAACTAATGACACTAAGTAAGAACGAAACAAATGAAACAAATATATGTTTTTATTTATTTTTTGTCTACTGTTATCCATCCAATGTAAGTCCTAAGAACCACTCAAGGTAGAGTGTTACTAAATGAGTTTGTTTTAAGTGTGTAAATGATAATGGTAACAGTAGCCGTTTCTTTATAAGGTCCAGTATCACTGTCGCTTGACATTTATAAAATCTTTCTCTTAAAACAATTTTTATGGAAAATAGGCTTCTCAACTCTACTAGTTGTTATTGTTATTTCCAGTATTACTGGGCGTTTCCTCTCTGACATTTTGTTTGATGTAGCGTGAAATGCGAACATCTTAATTATAGGATTCTCTTCAATTTACATGTGATATCCATTTTAGTTGCTGTTGCTGTAATTCCTCAGGCAATCTGGTTTCTATTATCTGGTACAATTCTTTGTTTGCGATTCTGTAGCGCCAGTCCGCAAGTTTATCGTCATGACCCACTTGTTTATTAGTATGACAGATAACGGCTGACACTCGACGAAGTGATTAAGATCGTAGTGACCGAGGAAGTAATCTTTCGGCAGGCTTTTTCAAAAAGTAACTAATTCTGCGGGAGAAGCTATGCAAGTCGAACTTCCTCCTTACTAATGGAATACGAAGGGGAATAAGAATGAATTGACTCAGTGTACGCAGCAGAGCGGGTCCTAGCTGTAAAAGCTTGAACTAAGGAGTGTAGCTAGTCTGGACATTTGTTATGGATTTTTTTTTACAATATTGTTCATCCCATACAAGGCTCAAAAGCCGCTTCAGGTAGAGGGTTACGAGATACAATTTTTGAATTAATGTAAAAGGGGGATGTAAAAAGGGTAAATTATGAAGATTTGGAGGAAAGATAACGGCCGACATTCGAGATGAAGAGGTTAAAATCGCAAGCCTCCTAGCGGTAGCCTGTATCACAAAGTAACAGTCATGGGGAAGAAGCTGAGTGGAAGTTCTTCCTTACAAATGGAATACGAAGAGAATGACGATGAATCTATTTTGGCATGGTGGGTAGGAATGAAAATATAACTGGATATACACTATTTACATAATTCGGACTATTGTCCTCATCTTTGTTGCTATATTTATCACAATGTTTCTGCAGTAGTATGCTCCTTCAGGTGATTGGAATGTCGAACTGAACCCTTTATTTTGCTCGCTGGGGTAGACTGTTCTAGTTCCACGTGCCATGGTTGCTGAAGACATTAGGTTTATAATACCCAGAAATTCATACACCGATGTCCTCAAGGACACATGACACAGTGGATAAAGGCGTTAGTTTGATCCAGTGAGAGAATCCAAAGAGTTCAATACCTGGTTAAGGCAGTGGAGAACTTGGAGAGGGGAATTAACAGGAGATAACCGATAACTAACAGCCATTGGACATGGCACCCCAGCAACCGAAATAAAGGGTTCAGTTCGACATTCCAACCACCTGAAGAATGTCGGAGCGTACAACGACAGAAACGTTATAATAAATATGGCAACAAAGATGAGGACAACAGTCCGAATAATGTAAATAGTGTACATAATACCTCATCTCAGAAATATAGACAGATACTGAAGAAGGCCGGAGCGTACAACGGCCGAAACGTTGTGATAAATATGGCAACAAAGATGAGGACAACAGACCGAATAATGTAAATAGTGTACATAATACCTCATCTCAGAAATATAGACAGATACTGAAGAAGACCGGAGCGTACAACGGCCGAAACGTTGTGATAAATATGGCAACAAAGATGAGGACAACAGTCCGAATAATGTAAATAGTGTACATAATACCTCATCTCAGAAATATAGACAGATACTGAAGAAGGCCGGAGCGTACAACGGCCGAAACGTTGTGATAAATATGGCAACAAAGATGAGGACAACAGTCCGAATAATGTAAATAGTGTACATAATACCTCATCTCAGAAATATAGACAGATACTGAAGAAGGCCGGAGCGTGGCCGAAACGTTGTGATAAATATGGCAACAAAGATGATGACAACAGTCCGAATAATGTAAATAGTGTACATAATACCTCATCTCAAAAATATAGACAGATAACCGGATGTGTTTTGCTGAAATAAGTTTTCGCAAATATTTAAAAGTTTAGTTTGGCACTAGACAGAGAGACACCCATTAGCGATTGAATACACGACACTCTAGCAATGTTTTTAAAGCATTTAACCTCAGACAAGGAGGAAGTGACACTAGTACGCAAGGGGTTATATAATAATAATAAAATTATATATATATATATATATATATATATATATATATATATATATATTTGTAATTTTTATAATTTATACCGGTTTATTTCCGACGACGTGAAAATAGAAAACTAATATTCTAAGAAAATTTGATGATGCTTTTCCAAATCTCTCTCTCTTTTTCTCTGTCTGTCTGTCTCTGTGCCTATCTCTCTATCTATCTATTTAATTTCTTTATATCTATCTATCTATCTATCTATCTATCTAATTTCTTCATATCTATCTATCTATCTATCTATCTATCTATCTAATTTCTTCATATCTATCTATCTATCTATCTATCTATCTATCTATCTATCTATCTAATTTCTTTATATCTATTAAATTTTTTCATATCTATCTATCTATCTATCTATCTATCTATCTATCCCATTTCTTCATATCTATCTATCTATCTATCTATCTATCTATCTATCTATCTATCTCGTTTTTTTTTCTTTTTATCTCTAAACCAGGTGTTCCCAGTCACTTTTGCGTCATTTTTCATTTTGCGGAGACATTTATATCTTATCTAGGAATGTGACCCTATTATTCTCAATTAGCCTCCGGTATTTTAAAAATTTTTTTTTTTTATACAGGTTCTTTGTATATCTCCTTTGAATATTTTTTTCGTATAGTATATGTTAATATTCGTTTTTATTACTCATAATCCTATATCGCCCACCAAAATTTCGAAAACCAAACATTTTCTATTTAGTTGCTCATCGACCACCCAACAGTTGAAATCGCCGACCAAATTTGGAAACCCTGACCTGACCCATACCGCTACCCCTTTTGCAACCGAGGATCATTTTTCTTTTCTTTTATCTGCCTTAAAACGCTTATATATGTAATATTAATGACGAGAGGGGAACAATATCATAATCACAAAGTAAGACGATCAACCCAGATTCATACATTGTCACCAGGAATTTTCTGTCTTGCACACAATCATTCCCTCGGATTTTCCAATCTTACTTATTATAAAACGCAGATTGTGTGTGTATGTGTGTGTGTGTGTGTCTGTACGTTTATATATTGGATCGGATTTCCTACATTTTTCAACCGATTTCAACAAAACTTCACAGGACTGCGTAAAATTACCTTGCGGTGGTTCTGACAGCGCCAAATATTGGAAAAACACAATTGTTTTTGCATAAAATCAATTTGAAAACACGATTAAGAGGCATCGCTGTCGCGAGAATGAAAGGGGTACAACTCATATCGAGTTATACTTATTATAAAACCTAGGTTGTTTGTGTGTGTGTGTGTGTGTGTGTGTGTGTGTGTGTGTGTGTGTGTGTGTGTGTTCGTTTATATATGGGATCGGATTTCCTACATTTTTCAACCGATTTCAAAAAGACTTCACTTTTTTTGGCAGGTAGTGTTTCTTATTGTCTTGCACACTTTTTTCTTTATTTTTACATTCAGAATGCTTTTAAAATTTCATTTACAAGACAATTGTTTATAATAAAATTCTATTCAATCGATAGACTCATAACGATTGAAAACAATGTTTTTGTTTGAGTTTGGGTTTGATCAATTCGCAAAAAACAAAAAAAACAACAAAACAAAAAACAAAACAAAAAAAACCTAATTAAGACATGCGTGTCTGTCAACCTTAAACAATAATCTTTGTCAATTTTATTTTTCAGTCTTTATGATGATCAATACTTGATCTATCTCTTACTGTTACATCCCCGGGCAACGTCGGGCTCTCCTGCTAGTCAGTAATATACGTTGATTTTGTTATGTTACGTCTCCAATTTTACCTTATGGCATAAATTTCAAACTTTACTTCTTAAGTCAAACCTCCCGATTTTTTTTCCCGTGTGTCCCATTTTAAATAGGGCTTTTCTTTTCTTTTTCCTTAATCTCTCAGACGGCTTACGGCCACATTAAGTTGAAACACAGATTCCCGTACGATTACTGAAATTAAACAACATCGAGCCTGGTCAATACTTAGATGAGTAACAGCTTGGGGGTACCAAATGCTGTAAGCCTGGATGTACGGGTAGTGTAATGGATAATGGCTCGGAATTGTTAATCGGAATGCCGAGTTCCAATTCCAGTTGTGTTCGTTATATTCACTTACGCACAAATACCCTTGGGAAAGATATAAATCCACTTCTTCCACCCCACCATTTAAAGATTAATTAATAATACTTGTATGAGTAAATCCTTATTATCTCAAAAAATATTGCTAAATTCTAAAAATACTTTTTGGCTTTAAATAACCTGTAAAGGGCTGATAAGACGTAGTAAGCGAATCAATCAATTTATTACTTCAGACGTTAATGTTAGCGGAAACCCTTGTTGATGGGGACGCTGTGTTTTTTTTTTTAAATTATTTTAAACCGAGTGTATTACTTCTATCGGCTTGCGAATCCGAGAAATTTTAAAAAAGAGAATGTTGGTCTCTGACAGGGTTCGAACCGGCGCCCCGCCCCCTTGTGGGAGAAACCACTATTTGATCCGTCGAATTTTAGACCACTCGGCCACAGAGAGCGTCGGAACCTAACAAAATACAATATGTAGGCCGATAGGCGTAATACACCCTGTTTAAAAATAAAAAAATGGCGTCTATTTCAGGCAATGGTATCCATTAAAAATAACATATATAAATGGATATATTGGTGTATCGTTTTTTATTAAGTATAGGATAGTTTAATACAAGCCTACATTAATCGAACACTCTGTACAGACACATATGATATATATATATATATATATATATATATATATATATATATATATATATATATATATATATATGTATATAAGCAAAAATATGGATATAGATCCGACAGTATGAAAGAAAAAATATATACGGAAAAAAAAACAAAAAATCCTTATATACAATTATGCTGTTTTAATGTTGATAAATCTTTGTCATGTTGTATTGATAATGTTATATTTATGAATAAGTCCTGAAGATGGTTTATTAGACCGAAACGTCCGACGTTGACATATTAACATTAAAACAGCATAATTGTATATAAGGATTTTTTTGTTTTTTTTTCCGTATATATTTTTCTTCATATATATATGTGTGTGTGTGTGTGTGTGTGTGTGTGTGACTGAATAAATTACAGACATGATGTCTGCTAATTTTTAACAAAATCCGCTCATCCTTTTGATCTTATTCCAAGATCATCTTCAGGGGTGCAAGTAATACAAAACTATATGTTGTTCATTAATATGAGTATGACAGCAAAACTATCCAACACGATGAAAACAACAAAATTAGGTTACAGATCATAGAAGCATTTTATATTAAAAATTTAAAGCCAGCACTGAACAGAATCAGCTATAAACACTGCAGTAATGTTTCTGAAATGCCTGTAAAGGAACAGTTTTTTCACGCTTTAATGCGCGCGTGACCATGATATTATAATCTAGAGAGAAAAAAAAATTCCATAATGGATAAGTTTTTCACGTTCTAATGAATGCTAAGCATATTGTCAACCGTTTTACATTTAAAAGCATAATGAAAAAATTATGGTAATGGATAACAATGCACAACTTTGTATAAATACTTATACTAATGAAAAACATATAGTTTTGTATTACTTTGCACCCCTGAAGATGATCTTGGAAAAAGATCGAAAGTACATGGGAAATGAAAATAAAAGAAATTTAAACTAGAGCACATTTCTCTCAACCTTTAACATCAATACACGGAAGATTATTCGTGACTGTGAACGGATTTTGTTAAAAATTAGCAGACATAATGTCTGTAATTTATTCAATCAGACAGACCTAAAAGAGAATTCGCTGCCTAAATACACAAATATATATATATATATATATATATATATATATATATATATAAAGACATTTTTATGTTTATACATTCTTTTTTATAGATACAAATATTTAAGTAAAATGCTCTGTTTATAATAAACAATGAATGTCCGAGAAATTTTCACAGAAATTTCTAGGATATTATGGCCGGTAAATGCTGTTTAATACTGTTTATTATAAACAGAGCATTTACTTAAATATTTGTATCTATAAAAAAATGTATAAACATAAAATGTCTTAGAATAATTGTCGGACTCTATTTCAGAATGTGATATATATATATATATATATATATATATATATATATATATATATAAAATACATTACATTAAAAGAATGCGTGTTATAAAACAGTCATATATACATATATACGGGAGAAATGATATGTCGACCTACCCGTCTCTATGAGAGACAAATAGTCGGTAGTTCAAAGAGAAAATATAAAAATTAATGTTATACACATTTCGTACTTCAAAAAAAACTTCTTCAGGCTAATAATGTTTTTTATCGATTAGTACTCTTTTAATATATCTTTGTCTCAATAAATAATTAAAAAAAAATTAAAACTAGATTCTTTTTAAGCAATATATATATATATATATATATATATATATATATATATATATATATATATATATATATATATATATATGCGATTGTGTAGAAAATGGCTAAACAAAACAGATTGTTAGCAATATCCGTAGATATTTACAGTCGAATATGGCTTGCACAACACCACATATCAACAGTATCAAATATTCCAGTGAAAAACTCTAGCGAGATATCCAGATTAGAACTGAAGGCGGGTGTTATATACGAGTTATATTCACCTTGATGTATACCTTAAGGGGCCATCACCCCCAGATAGTTTATGGCGCGCATGGACGTCAACCCATGTATTTGTACATTCCTTTCCTCCACACACACACACACACACACATATGTTCAAATCACACACACATATGTTCAAATGACACACGCACACACACACACACGTTCAAATCAGACACACACGCACACACACACACACATATATATATATATATGTTTATGTGTGTGTGAGTGTATTCGGCATTAAATAACTGACAGAGTCGATATGCCGTTTAAATAGAACAATCGATCAACATATATATATATATATATATATATATATATATATATATATATATATATATATAAATATATATCTGTGTGTGTGTGTGTGTGAGTGTTTGTATGAGTATGTGTGCTATTTTGTCTCTCTGTGTGTGTGATCGTAAGAGTGGGAGCACACGGTGTATAAATCTGTAAAATCATTTAAGAAAAGATAGGAAAATAGAACATACAATGTTGAAAGAATGTAAAACAATTTAAAACTGGAAAAAACAGTCAATAGATACGTGCATACATATGTACGTTTGTTACGTATATCTCTAGGCATGTGTATATATATATATATATATATATATATATAATTTCTTTCAAAGCTACTGGCGTCAAATGAAAGGAACAGTCACAGAATGAAAAAAAAAAAAGCAAAAGGAATGAATAAGTGACATCAACCCAGGACCGCCCCTCCCCACCCATCATGGACGCAAAGCCAAAGTTGTTAACAAGAAAATACAACGAAATGGCATAAAAAGAGAAAGACCAAAAAAAAAAAAAAAAAAAACAGGAAAAAGTTCCTACCTTCTTATTTCCACTTGAAAAAGTCGACGTCTTGTTTAAACTATTAAGTTGGTTACTTTCCCCTCACCCCACCTCTTCTAAAGTAGCTTTTCCCCAGCGGATATGTGACTAATGTCGAGTTTGTAAGGCGATCGGTTGTTTCCGGATTAAGATACTATGGCTTAATTGTGTGCAACCAACTGCGACCAAGGGCCGCTTATAACACCATCAAAAAGGATCTGAGGAAAAAAAAAACAAAAACAAAAAACAAAAAAAACCCAAACAAACAAGAAAATAAAAAAGCTAAATATATTGTCGCCAACGTCACAAAATAAAAGATACATATTTACAGGCAACCACAATCACATACACACACGCACCACGCACACTACAAATGAGTTAAAGATCAAATGCGGATAAAATATGGATTGCAATCCGACGGGATGATTAGAAAAAGAACAAATAGGTAACATATATCAATCTGACATGTTTCACTATGACTAAAGTTTCGTCAGAGATTGAGAGAAAACAGACAAAAAGACGTAACGTATAACGTGCATTAAAACTGTAGATATTTCCATATGTATGTAAGTTTGTGAAGATTCTTGTATGCCTAAGCGGTCATCGGATTGTATTCGTAATTGTGTATGTGTGTCTGTCTAGTAGGAGGAGTTTTAATGTCTTCACAGCGGGTGGCGTTCTACTCTAATCTGGGACTAATCTTTTTAAGCGTGTAATTAAAATAGAAGTAAAAGCTTTCAATACTTATCGAAGGTCTACTCAGAGTTTCGTGAGTTTTTCATCACTCGAGAATACGATGAGTGATTAAAAATTACGAGACTCCGAGTTGACCTTCGATACTTCTGTTTTAATAATAATTATTTCTCTAGTGTTATACTGAACACTTCAATGGAACTTCGACGTGGTATAATGGCTAGCAATCTTGTCCCGCTAGAACCAGTTACGACTAAAGAGTGAGTTCGATCCTCGATGGGTGCTCTACCTTATTGGCCTTGTGTCACGTCTAAGCTACGCTTAGTAAATAACTACACTGAACAATTTATTAGCAGATATTCTGTTACATATGATAGACGTTAAATTATAAAATTTTGTGTATGATGTAACGAATGGAGGTTTAACGTCGCCATCACTAGTGATCACTCCAAACACCTTCGTAATCACCATTAGACTCATCCAACTCTTTCCGAATGCTCTGCACTTCCATCAGATTGACATCCAAACAAACTGAAATGTTCGTATTAGAGCTTTCGGCGCGAATGTCAAGCATTACACCATGCCGTTTCCAAATTTCTGGCGGAGTGAATTGGGGCTCTTTTTTTCATAGACGGTGCCCAACTGACCCTACTTATGGAGTCCGTTTGAGAATCATAGAAAAATGCTAATAGATTTAAGTACTGAAAATTCATCACGCAGAAATTAACTCTATTTCTCTGCACTCACTGGCTCCGACTTCGTATTCATATATATTAACCAATCAGCGACGTCGTACGAGATGCGTGTTATTCTTTGAATTGGCAGACGGTAAAATATCTTAGAATGAAATTTTGGGGGCTCAACTTCAGATTATGTTCAACAATGTCTTCCTTCCTTAAAAGAAATATTTAAAACTATATATTAGCTAATAAGCTTGCGATTAAAAATCTAAATTTTAGATCCACCTAGAATCTACTTAGTTATTATAAATATGATCAATTTTTGTTTCGTTAACCATTTTTTCAGTTAACCTTGACCAATCTGTATTGAAGAAAAAGGATATAGAGTTGTTCACAAAGTACTTTTGTAACCCGTTTCTTTCAATAAAATAAAATACACCAATAAATAAAAATTATTAAAATTTTTGGATTCGTGTTTGAAGATTATTTTAATTCTTCGTTTATACAGGCATATTCTGCTGCTTACTATACTGAGCTACAAAAAAAACAGAACGAAACGCTCAAGCGCGAAATTAAAATATAAAATTGCGTACATCATACCCACCACATTCTCGCTTTCTCTGTGTCTCTCTATATATATATATATATATATATATATATATATATATATATATATATATATATATCAATTGTATTTTATTTTATTACGGCATATTATATTATTATTAATATTACTGAGTTTATTAATAATATTATTATTACTTTATTGATTTTCATATAAAAAGTAGGGCTACCCCCTTGATTTCAAAAACGTTTTCTTTCTAATAGCAACAGCGTCCGTTTTTAAATTAATATTTATAATTCTTATTTTTAATGTCAAATGTTAATCTGGGTCTAAATTCAAATCCAAAGTTAAACTACAATTCATTTAAAGAATTTACAACAATAATGATCCACTCCAACAATAAAATATTTCGCGATCACCAGAAATATTAAAAACCGGTGTTAACCGAAAAAATGCACCTGACGAATGCAGAAGGCATGAAACTCCGAGTTCTGCAATCAATGCAGGGTATTATGAATATTTTTCAATATATTAAATAGCTCTGTTATTTAAAATTGATCACTGTTTTTTCCTACGCTATCGAGTATATCTATGTATTTATATACGAACGCTTGCTCGTATATTTACCTACATTTATCCATATGATTATATATATATATATATATATATATATATATATATATATATGAATGGCTAACATCGTATTAGTTGGTAAGAACGATAATGCAGAATTTCCTTTGCTGTCTTGTTATCGGCCAGGTAAGGAGATTGCTACTGTATAAACTTTATTAAGATTCGTCACGAGCTCTTTTTTCACACATAAATGCACACACAAGACCTCACTTTTTATTATTTACTCGCTTATGCACACATGACCTAATTTTTCATTCTTTTCACTCTTACAGGTGACCTCACATTTCAATTTTTCACTCTTACACGCACATGACACTTTTCATTCTTTTCACTCTTACAAATACATGACCTCACTTTTCATTCTTTTCACTTTTACACACATGTGACCTCACTTTTCATGCTTTTGACACTGACATGTACATGACGACACTTTTCATTTTTTTCACTCTTACAAACACATGACCTCACTTTTCATTCTTTTCACTTTTACAGACATGTGACCTCACTTTTCATGCTTTTGACACTGACATGTACATGACCTCACTTTTCATTTTTTTCACTCTTACAAACAGATGACCTCACTTTACATTCTTTTCACTCTTACACACATATGACCTCACTTTACATTCTTTTCACTCTTACACACATATGACCACACTTTTCATTCTTTTCACTCTTACACACATATGACCTCACTTTACATTCTTTTCACTCTTACACACACATGACCACACTTTTCATTCTCTTCACTCTTACAAACACATGACCTCACTTTTCATTCTTTTCACTTTTACAGACATGTGACCTCACTTTTCACTTTTTTTTGACATGTACATGACCTGACTTTTCATTTTTTTTTTCACTACATGTACACATTCTTTTCCTCTACACACATATGATTTTTCATTCTTTTTACACATATGACCTCACTTTTACATTCTTTTCACTCTTACACACATATGACCTTTTACATTCTTTTCACTCTTACACATATGACCACACTTTTCATTCTTTTCACTCTTACACACATATGACTTTTTTCTCTTACACACACATGACCACACTTTTCATTCTTTTCACTCTTACACATATGACCTCACTTTTCATTCTTTTTCACTCTTACACACATATGACCACACTTTTCATTCTTTTTCACTCTTACACACATATGACCACACTTTTCATTCTTTTCACTTTTACACACATATGACCACACTTTACATTCTTTTGACCTACACACATATTACTCACTTTTTACATTCTTTTCACTTACACACACATATGACCTCACTTTTCATTCTTTTCACTCTTACACACATATGACCACACTTTTCATTCTTTTCACTCTTACACACACATGACCACACTTTTCATTCTCTTCACTCTTACAAACACATGACATCAGATTTCATTCTTTTCACTCTTACACACATTACCTCATTTTTCATTCTTTTGTCTATTACACCCACATGACCTCACTTTTCATTCTTTTCAATCCTACACATACACAACCTCACTTAATTCTTTTCACTCTTACACACACATGCGCACACATGCCATCTTTTTTTGCTCATACACAGCCACAAATATATACCCGACGTCATTTTCCCCTCTTTCTTATATACGCACACACAAACTCCATTTTTCTGTCCGAAACATACACCTCCCCACACGACCTCCCTTTATCTTTTACACAATCACACGACCTCCAATTCTTACACACGCACGACCCTCTTTCTCTCCTACATATGCACACACGACCCCCACTTTTCAAACACACGCACACACATACGATCTTCCTTTCATTCTTACACACACAACACGATTTCATTTTCTCTCTTATGTAGGCACACACACTCACATACATTTCCCTCTTTCTTACACACAAACTCTCTTTCTCTGTCTTATATACAAACGCGCGCGCACACACACACACTACCTTCCTTAGAGGTAGAGGAACTGGTGCTTTTCTGTTTCAATATTTCTGTGGAATATCATAATTACAATGTTATTTAGGTATAATAATTTGGGGGTAGACATGAAACCAGTTTTCCCTGTATCCCTTATTCGTGATTGCTATTTTAAACCCTCACGAATATTACAGAGGGCAGCATATGTAAACGATACTGTGCAAATATTTGCGGCAATGTTGCATGTGCAGGTAAGTGTCATGTCTCCAAACGAACTAATGTCAATTAGGTAATAATCGCACGGTACACACATGTACACACACACACACACATAATATAAACGACACGCACACACATACACACACACATACATACTCACAAACACATATAGAACCTCTTTCTATCCCACAAACAACTTATCTCACACTTACCAAACACACAAACTGATACACTGATTCCTCTTAAGCAGATGCACCCTTCGATGTGCTGTGTCCTTTCAGGGCGTGGGTGATCACGGCCTTCCTCACCTTTCTATCGCTTGTAGCTCTTAGTAAAGGCATGTTGTTTCGCCATCCCTCCCAGTTGCTTGTTTTGCTTACATTTACTTAACCTCTTTGTTTTTAAGCATTTCAGCCTTAGTAGTAAGGTAATAAAGCCACTAAGATAGAAGAAGATACTGAGTGTGAATGAATAAGAAAAAGTAAAACACTATTAAGGACAGAGAACTATAAATTAAGAATTAAGAAGACAGAGGATATACGATTGGAATTGCATTTAGATTTTTGAAGATCAAAGTTGGCTGGAAAACAAGAAGCAAGGAAGGGAATTCCACGGTCTAAAAGTGCTCGAAAAGCAACTGGCAGGACCAATAAAATTGCAGAATCTCTAATTATATAGCAGGAGCACCAGGCTATATGTGGCAGCAATATTCGACTTATGATAGACTTATAAAAATGTAAGATAGATTCTACAGCGAAAAATTGTCTGTCACGATAGAGTGTATCAACTTTCTTAGCACCGGACATAGCAATACAATATTTCCACTTTAAATCAGCATAGTTACGTCAGTGTTATTTTCCTTTTTGCATAATTTATAATAATCTATATATCTTTTTTGCATAATTTATAATAATCTATCTATCTATCTATCTATCTATCTATCTATCTATCTATCTATCTATCTATGTCGATTCACATTATCTATCTATCTGCATACTGATATAGTAACCATAAAAAAATGGCGGATGTATTTATGAATCAACACATCTACTTAGCATCAGTGTGTCTGTGGCCGCTATCTAAGATCAAAATATTGCTCCCTGGACGTCAGATCTGGTTACAAGTAACGTTTTCAGGTCGTATTATTTGTGCTGTTATCCTAATATTTCTAGATGCCATCGCTTTTTATTTCACATGCATTTGTTGGACATTCCTGGAAACAACTTACTGCATATTAGATTGAGAGAAGATGGCCACATCGAGGATTTTGCATGCCTCTTGCTAAGTAATATGATTCGATCAAGATCTGTAAAAAGACACACTGCTTTCTATACAGGAATCATGTGTTAATCTAACAACAGCACTTTATTCCCAGTTCGTCCTGTTTACAAACGTATATAGACTGAAGCGTTCGTACTGTTTACAAATGTATATAGACTGAAGCGTTCGTACTGTTTACAAATGTATATAGACTGAAGCGTTCGTACTGTTTACAAATGTATATAGACTGAAGCGTTCGTACTGTCTACAAATGTATATAGACTGAAGCGTTCGTACTGTTTACAAATGTATATAGACTGAAGCGTTCGTACTGTCTACAAATGTATATAGACTGAAGCGTTCGTACTGTTTACAAATGTATATAGACTGAAACGTTCGTACTGTCTACAAATGTATATAGACTGAAGCGTTCGTACTGTTTACAAATGTATATAGACTGAATCGTTCGTACTGTTTACAAATGTATATAGACTGAAGCGTTCGTACTGTTTACAAATGTATATAGACTGAAGCGTTCGTACTGTCTACAAATGTATATAGACTGACGCATTCGTACTGTTTTTTTACAAATGTATATAAATTGAAGCGTCTGAGTAGTGGCTATGAAAAGCAACTAAAAATAAAGATGGAAGAAATTCTAAGAAAATTGATAATGGTAGACCATGCTTCCTCAAATAACATAATTCAAGGTAATATTCCTGTTAATGTCACTCGTGTAAATAAGGCGCAAATAGTCGCTCACTTCTCTCTAGCACACGCACGCGCGTACGCGCACACACACAAACACACAGAAGAAATCTCTTTCTCTCTCTTTCCCCAAATTGACACTCATACTTTCTCTTTTACATATCTACACACACACACACACACACACACGCACGCGCAGAGAGAGAGAGAGAGAGAGAGAGAGAGGGAGAGAAAGACAGGGAGTGAGAGAAGAAATCTCTCTCTCTCTTTCCCCAAATTGACACTCATCCTTTCTCTTTTGAATATTCACACACACACACACACACACACACACACACACACACACACACACACACACACACACACACAAGACAACTTTCTCTTTCTCTCTCCCTTTCTCTAAATTAACATGCAATCTCTCTCTCCCGTTCTAGCACATGCACACACACACACGCGCGCACATATAACCTTTCCCTTTTAAGTACACATACACCATTTGTATGTTAGTCGCACACTCTTTTACACACACACACTCACGCACCCTTATACATACATATATTACAAGGCGGGTCGCACTATTAGAACGATTCAAGGTTTTTTTCATAGTATGTACCTCGGCTATTTTCACTACAGAAGACATTATATGTAAGCAAATAGAAACCGGGCGAAAATTTTATTTTTTAGAAAATATTTTTTATAATGAAAAAAACTGAAGATTTTCTATAATGTTATCACAAATGACAGTGGGATTATCACAATTTATTCATTTGAAAATGGAAACAATTCTTCTTCAGGGAAAAATTACTATGAACAACTTCTTTAGAACCACAAAGAAACCGGTTGCAAAAGCAAAAGAAGTTTACATGTATGATCTCCCTTAGTGAAACTTGCCAATGGTTTACAATACTAACAACGTTAGTTCCCTGAAAGTTTACAAAATTTAAGAAACATTGTACGTAATCATTGTTTATGTGGTTATGTATGAGAGAATATGTGAGCGAACAAGTGAGAACGAAACAAAATAAGATTTTAAGGAACGTTATTTTGCTTATGTGTGCTATTCAGAAAGACCAAACGGGCAGCATGTCGCTTGTGAGCCGCATTTTGCCCATGACTGAACTAAATCGATCCACCTCGCTTACGCTCACACACAAAACACACATCCTTTTGAAGAAAACTCATATATGTGTAACCTCTTTCTCACACATACAACTCTCCCCCCACTCTCTCTCTGTCAATTTTTATCTCTTAGATCAGTGGTTCTCAACCTTTTTACCCATAAACCACTTTTATTCTTAATTCTTTCTGGTGGACCCCCATAAACATTAGATAAAAAAAGCTTATTTTATTTTTAATAATAGATAAGTTTAGGAATTGTATTATAGAAATAGAAAATGTATATGCTTTCTTTATATATAATCCTTATATATTATATATATATATATTAAATTAATTTTATTAATAATATTTTATTTTTTAAATATTTTATTTTATTAATATTTAAAATTATATTATTTATTATTAATATATTAAATTAATTAATATAACAAATTATAATATTATTTTATATTATTTTATATATATATATATATATATATATATATATATATATTATTATTAGTAGTAGTAGTAGTAGTAGTAGTAATCTTATGAGTATAAGAAACTATAATCGTTCGGAAAACCTTCGGTGTCTTGATTTGCAAATAATCAAACCAATACCAAAGGAAAAAAAGGTATAAATAAAAGAAAGAACCAAGAAAATGTACGTTAGCCGAAAATAATCGTCCAGCATGCAAGTGCAAAGCCCAAAGAAAAAAAAAACCCGATACGAGTAAGCAAATAACTAAATAAATTCCCTGACGATCCGTTAAGATAAAACCGTGGTAAGTTTTGTCTGGCTCTCTGGGTTTATATATATATATATATATATATATATATATATATATATATATATATATATATATATATATATATAATCCTTCTTTCATATATCATTCTTTGTTTTTATTCAACTTTTACAATCAAAACATCCGGCAGAGTAAAATGGACGCTAACTTACATTCTTTGATGTCGTTTTCTGCTAGTTTTAGAGTTTTTTCGAATTTTAGTATTTTAATATGGCGTAGATTACTGTAGAAATTACAAATCTGTCATGACAACCGTTCTGAAGTGAAATTGCTGTATGGACCACTAAAATATTACGGTGAACCTCCAGTCATCTATGCTTTTGTGTTGACCCTCAGTGATGGACTCCTTGGGTTCATATAGACCCCGGTTGAGAACCACTGTCTTAGACACACAATCATGTGTGCGCACACAGAAACACACACATATAACCTCCGCTTCTATTTCTCTTGAACAAGCACACAGACACGCTCACATCCTCCTTCTCTCTCTCTCACACATACACATACAACCTTTCTCTCTCTCATACATGTACACACCCACGACTTACATTGCTCTTTCTCTTAAATATTCACACACACACCTTCTGAAAGGATGTTCCCCGACCACTACACTGTTAACTTTTTAAAATCCAGCTTTAACTGTTATCAATCCTATATATCCTTATAATATACCCTTTTGACCTCGTTCCTTTCAGTCCATGGTATGACGATAGATTACATCAGCAAGGCTTCTGATTGGATTACTGGGGGTTTTGAGGTGCGTGGAAACCCATCTTAATTATTGTTGTTCCCAGGTCTAACATGACCCGGTGTGGTAACACCTACTAGGGTCCCAGCTTGACCGCTTAAACCCCTGGTCAAAATACTACGAAAGTATAAAATAATATATTAAATTCATAAAATCTAGCTACCATCATCTGAATAATTACTATGAACGTATTTATAGAAAAAGAAGCACAGGAAAGGAACTTTACGACGTGGGGAAGGTGACCGAAACTAAGATGCCAGATCAGTGTAAACCTGGGAACATCAGCAATTAAGAGGTGGTTCCACGCTCCACAAAACCTCCTGATCAGAGGCCTGTTGGACGTAGTTTATCATCTTACCCAGGATGCAGATGTAGTTTATTGTCATACACAGGACAAAGTACTGCACTTAAATCCATGAAGTCTAGGTACTATAGCAAAGAGTTCATCGAACAATTACCATGAAAGTATTTATAGAAAATCACTGGGAAGCTACATTATATTGGTAGGTAAGTGACTGAAACCGAGATACCAGGTCAGGACTAATAATATTACTGATTCTTCTTTGGATTTTCAAAGAATCTCTGAATATACAGCAGGAACACTGGACCTTACGTAGCAGCAATATTCAAAGCAAATAGGAATAGTCGACTTATAAATATGTAAAATAGATTCAGGAGAGAAAAATTTTCTTGCACAACACAGTGAACCAACTTTCTTATCAACAGACCTAGCAATAGATTTAATATAATCTTTCCACTTCATGTCACCAAGAATGTTAAGACATGAAGGCACAATGAGTCACTCTCATACTTTGATTGCCAGAGGTCAATTACGAAATCTGACTTTAAACACCTACTTTTTAATAGCCAACTAAAAGCGAGTTCCACAAGTGAGAAGTGCGATAAAAGAAACTTAGCCTAGAACTTATGGTTACATCTAGTCAAATCAACTGTAAACTGATGAGATCTTGACGCCAATCTAATACTGCACTTAAATTCATAAAATCTAGGTACCATAGTGAAGAGCCCATGAAAGTATTTATAGAAAAGGGACAAGGAGGTAAGTTTACGGCGGAGGTGGGAAAGTGACTGAAACCGAGATGCCAGGTCAGGACCAATAACATTGCTGATTCTTCTTTGGATTTTATCAAGAATCTCTAAATAGATAGCAATACGTCGGTCGTATTTCGTGCATGTCTGGGTTAGAGTGTTAGTGTTCCAACCATAGGAAATCGGGCTCGAATCTCGCTTTCGTTAAGAAGGTGACAGTACCGGCTTGGGGACGCAATTCCAGCGGGAGGCGCCATTGGGAAGTAAGTGAAGACCGTGCCACGTACTGACTTAAGCCTTGTGAGCGGAATTGGGTATACGAAAGCCGTTGATAGTTGTTTCTAAGACGAAGTCACATGTCATTGTGTCCGATTATTAGTTCAAAATGTAGCTCACGCCAGATTTTACATACTATCTTAGAAAATGTAACTTAGATTTGATTAGAATAGCTGTACTATAAATCATAGAAGAAACACGAGCATGCCAGAGCAGGCGTCTGCAACAGGGATTAGCTAGTCACCAAGGCAATTAGGCATACTTGGAAACTAGTTACAGTCTCTCTCTCTCTATCTATCTATCTATCTGTGCCCACTGTTTATTCTAGGCTAAGGACATCTGTGCACCTTGTTTATTTTAGCCAGTGGATGCATTTCCTGTTTATACTATCACCGGTTCCGATTTCAGCAAACACATTGATGCAGCAGAAGTAAGGCCAAAGGTCTTTCCTTAACAGATATATAAAAGTAGGCGATCATAATTCTTAACTGAATCCGTATCTTTGAACTATCATGATGTCTTGGAAAAGATAGTGGAGTAGTTTCTCGTTACTTTTTCCACAGTCCGGAATTCAGAGTTGTCCTTTTCCGAGTTTGGTTGCCATAAAACCAGTCTGGCTTACTATTTAACACATAGCTGAATGGAAAAGAGACGGGTTAATGCCTTTCTCAAGGATATTTGCGTGAAAGTGACAGATTAACCCGGGATTCGAACTTGGCTCGTCGATTTCATTTTCTTTGCTGATATCCGTTAAACCACGCGCTCATTAGTGAAACACGTTATTCAAACAGATATATGCGGATAACACCAGCAAAGAAAACGAGCGGTGTTCTTGAATGACCGAGCGACATGTTTAACTCCCCAGGCTTCGTATTTCCTTAGCGTTTATCGGAGGCTAGGATGCATCCCACCCAGAATATTTTGACACCTTCCTAATGAGAACCCACGAAAAGGAAACGTAAACATTGCGTAAGTTTTATGTCAATATTTGCAGAGAACGCCTATATCGCATTAATAGTATATCCGTGGATGCCAAAGGCAGGGCACCCGTACACACGCTTTCACACAGATTACCCTGTGACCGACCTTCAGCTACCTGGCAGCGAATACTTGTCTCCAGACGAGGGTGGTCATAGTGGAGGCGGCGGGCGGTGACAACACAAATCTCGGTATGTACTTCTCGTCTTACCTCATATATCGCAAGAATAGATGTTACTCCGCATGCAGTCATATTTTTCTGAGATGGTTTTTTGAAAAGAAAAAAATCGACAATTATTTCTAATTTTTGACTCGTTTTATGTGCCATGTCCTTTCAAGACGTATCCAATGACGGCTCTTCACGACTTCCTATTCTTTATAATTTTTTTACTATCTTTCGCACTTACAACTTCCTGTTCTGCCATTCATTCACAAAAACTTGTTGGATAAGTTACTCGTTGTTTTTTTCTGTGTCTATTGACTTCCGTGTGAGCCGAGTTCGAATTCCAGTCGAGTCCATTACATTCACTTACGTGCTAATATTTCTCAATATATATATATATATATATATATATATATATATGTATGTATGTATATGTATATGCTAATACCCTTGGAGAAAGGTATGAATCCTCTTCTTTTCTCCACACACCAGCTATGGGAATATAGCAGAATAAACCGCGATCTGTAGCCTTGGATGGCAATTAGTCTACCGCAGAAAGAAATGGCAACCTACTGCGGGAAACTATCTGCCTCGTCAGTCATGTATCGAAAGATACATGATCATCTAAGCGTGTATCACGCATGGCACATAACTGACTGATGTCCTGTGAGGGTAAAATTAAAAAAATACTTTTTTCTTCTCTATGAACTCACATGACAGATTGAAGGCAAAGAGGAATAGAGGAAAACAACACATAACCTACCTAGCAAGTTTTAGAGAAAATGCAAACAAAAAGGACACTTATACTTAACATCAGGAAGAGACCGTTGAAATTTCTAGAATACATAATGAGGAAAGAGGGCTTGGTAAATTTGATACTCACATGACAGATTGAAGGCAAAGAGGGATAGAGGAAAACAACGCATAACCTACCTAGCAAGTTTTAGAGAAAATGGAAACAAAAAGGACACTTATACTTAACATCAGGAAGAGAGAGTTGAAATTTCTAGGGCACATAATGAGGAAAGAGGGATTGGACAATTTGATACTCACATGACAGATTTGAAGGCAAAGAGGAATAGAGAAAAACAACACATAACCTACCTAGCAAGTTTTAGATAAAATGGAAACAAAAAGGACACTTATACTTGATATCATGAAGAGACCGTTGAAATTTCTAGGACACATACTAAGGAAAATAGGCTTGGAAAATTTGATACTCACAAGACAGATTGAAGACAAAGAGGGATGGAGGAAAACAACGCATAACCTACCTAGCAAGTTTTAGAGAAAATGGAAACAAAATGGACACTTATACCTAACATCAGGAAGGGACCGTTGAAATTTCTAGGGCACATAATGAGGAAAGAGAGCTTGGAAAATTTGATACTCACATGACAGACTGAAGGCAAAGAGGGATAGAGGAAAACAATGCATAACCTACCTAGCAAGTTTTAGAGAAAATGGAAACAAAAAGGATACTTATACTTAAGATCAGGAAGAGATCGATGGCACTTATAGGGCACATAATGAGGAAAATAGGCTTGGAAAATTTGATACTCATAGGACATTGAAGGCAAAGTGGACAGAGTAAACACTGGATAACTTACCCAACGAGCTTGTGAAAATGAATAGCAGAACAGATAAAGAGATAAAATTTACTAAGAGCTACAAAGGACAGTAAATTTTGGGAGTAGGGGACTTGATCGTCAACGTCCTAAAGAGGACACAGTATACAAAAGAAAAAAAAAGAACATTTCACATATGGGATTAATATTCACCACTGTATTAAGGGCATTGTCAAGAAAGGAGATTATTTTAAAACATAAACGTTAATTCTGTCTAATAAATATTGCTGATTAATTGATGTGCCTTACAGTATATGTGTCTGTACACAAAAGAGTCTGTTTAAGACACCTGACCCGCTCATGTTTCTACATACGTTTGGATATATATATATATATATATATATATATATATATATATATATATATATAATTATTTAAATATGATTCCAATTCGCGACATAAGAGGTCTCATGTTTCAAAACAGAGCCGAAAACTTCAATATAATTATTTGAATTAAATTGAATTAAAGTAAGCTCTGTTCCATCTTCAAGCGAAATTTGATTTTTTTTTTTGGAATGGCGTATTTCTGAAATTTACGTGTTTTAATAATTGAAATCAAAAATCAAAATTTCCATGGTAACAGCTAGGGCGAATTGTTTAAATTGTGTAGGCGTGTGTTCGGTGTTAATAATAAGTATCAGTATAGAGTTACTTTCATAGATGTCAAGTCAGGGAAAGGTGGGGGTGTCTAAATTTGAAACGGAAGATGTATTCACCCTAGTCTGGTATGCGTGTCTATGGAGATTTATTTATTTTTTTTATTTTATTTTTTTATGAAAGGGATTTGTGCATATAAAAAAACTGCCGTAACGTTTGTTTTTTGACGACTTCCTAAAGGGTTATCTTTTTTGTAGGGTATTTAAACTATTTATTTGGGCTATGGATTATAAAAGTTATTATATTGTATGCTTGTTTTTAGCTAATTATTCAAACCATGAATCTGATGATGTCGTCAAAAAACCGTTAACTCATGTCTATTGTTTAATAGATTATTATTATTTAGAAGCTTAATAATGTACAATTTCTCATGGAGGCACAAAGGGCATGGGTCATCCCAAGTTTTACATGTTCTAGCCTTGTCAATAATTTTCCATTTAACTTTAGGTGTCCTATTTGTTTCCTTCAGATGCCATATATATATATATATATATATATATATATATACAGAGAAAGAGAGAGAGAGAGAGAGAGAGATACACACACACACACACACACACACACACACACACACACACAAGTACGCAAAAAGTTACCGTAAACAAATAAACAAGATAGATAAGAGTGTATAATAGTGATAGGCGAGGAAACAAACACATCCTCTCACAGCGACTTCACATTGCACGAAGGTTCTCACAACTTTCAGTTGTCAGCCATGCACACAATGTAAACATTGACTGCACGGAACATAAACACGGCAATGTGATGAAAAAAAACGAAGCAGGAGGGTTCACCGTGACATTTCCAACTTCTCCAACCAGGATGAGAGCTTCTCTGTTCGCGCCATCTTTGCCGCCATCCGGGGAGAATAATCACAGACACATGCGCAGTGAGGACAAGAACGCCGTTAAGTTAGTACGTCACCAAGTACACAAACAAACAGATGAGTACTTTCATTTACCCTCCTGCAAATATCCCCCAAACATAGACTTCTGGTTACCCCGACTTTAAAACCACGTATTATTTTTTCACTTTATACAACCCAAGATTTTTTTTTTGCTGTTTTATTTAGTTCGTCTTTTATATGTTGATTTTTATCATTATCATCTTTAGCTCATGTCAGATTACGAAAGAATTCGTTCAACACGCCCTGAATTATATCGAAAGAATGGTACAGACTTAAAATGTTTCATAAAATTCGACCGGCAGCCACGCTAAATGTTCAGTCAATGAATACCGGATGGTTCTTGTATCGAAACAGATAATTTTAGGAGTACTTAGGTTTGCCTATCGCCCGGTTCAGATTCATCCGCAGTCTTTTGGACAGGAGTAGAGGTTTATTCCTTGTTTCCTCTGAAAGATTTTTTTACGGTTCCTTTTAAAGTTTACTTCAACTCTATATTTGTAACGTCTCCGCCTATACTCTGAATTTATTTATGTTCCACAAAAGGAGTAGATATGTTTGCCTATCGTCCGGTTCACAAGGGGGATAGAAGTTTGTCCCTTGTTTCCTGTTTAAGATTGGCTTTTCCTTTCCTTCTAAAGTCTACTTCAACATTATACTTCTAACGTCTCCACCTAAACGCTGAAATGTTATTTACTATTTAATTTTTTCTCAATATGAGTAGCTCGATCCACCTATCGTTCGGTTTACATACGTCTCCGGTCTCTTGAGCAGGAGTAGAGGTTTATCCCTTGTTTCATGTTTTGGATTGGATTTCCGGTTCCTTCTAAATTCTACTTTAACACTATACTTCTTACGTCTCCACTTAAACTCTGAAATGTTATTTAATATTTATTTTCCGCAATAGGATTATGTAGGTTTGTCTACCACCCAGTTCAAACTCCTCCCTGCTTTTTGGACAGGTGTAGAGGTTTATCACATGTTTCCAGTTGCCAGTAGCCCCTTGTGTCTTAGTGGCATTATCGCCTTTCTTCGGGTGATATGATTAAAAAAAATAAATTACCAGTACGATTAGCATTAGCATATCTAACTATTTCTTTCTTTACCAGCAGTGTACACGGTCTTACAACCAAGACGTGTTCTCAGTACCGAGGAAGGCTAATTCTGAATCTTATTTGAAGGTTTTGGTTTCATTTACATTAAGTCCTGTCAGCCATCCCTCTGTAAAAAAATGGAGCTGCTGCTAGGCGTAAAGGTAATTAAACTGTAAGTGTTATATATTTATATAACATTTTGTTATGAGATGAGAAAAGACTGGTAAATCGGTTAAGCAGTCTTTTTTGTTAATCGTATTGCATTTAAATATTACCACTTTACGGTAATGTTATTTTTGGTTACCTTTCTTTTTTGAACTAATAATGTAATTTATTCTTTCGATCTAATCCTGGTTTCTTGGTGTATCGTTACTACTTATGGATTTGTGACAATAGATATATTTATCACTGTTATACCATAATTATTTAATTTGTAATACAAAAAGCAAAAAAATAAATAAATAAATAAATAAAATAAAATAAAAGTATAAACGCATAACCTCGGCACATTATATTAATATTATCTACAAGCTCCATAATAAACCTGAGAGAAATTCAATATAATCACAATATAAAATCATCACAAACACTTAAAAAAGGCAATGAAAAAACAGAGAGAAAAGAACATCAGAAGCATTACCGTGAAAGTATTTAAATAAAAGTCTCAGGGAAGATACAGTACGTGTATTCAGAAAGTGACTGAATCCGAGATACCCGGTCAAGACCAATAACATTGCAGATTCTTTGGATTTTATCAAGCATCTCTAAATATGTAGCAGGGGTACCCCACCAGATGTGGTAACCATATTCAAAGAAAAGGCGAATGGTGAACTTATAAATATGTAAGATATATTCTAGCGAGAAAAATTATCTAGCACAGCATAGGTAATTAATTTTCATAACAGCAGACCTAACAATTGATTCAATATAATCTTTCCACTTATAGTGATTTTCCAAGCGTAGCTCAGATGTGGCACAAGGCCGAAAGTATGGGGTACCCAGTGAGGATCGAACTCACTACTCAGTCGCAATAGTTCTGAGCGACACAAGATTGCTAACCATTACACCACCTAGAGGTACCCAAATCTTTCCACTTATAAATAGAATCTCATAAATTGTTATATCAACGGCCTCATAAATGTTTACTCACATCAAATCAATAAGATAAAATCCAGAATAAAATACATTATTTACATTATTCGGACTATTGTCCTCATATTTGTCGCCATATTTATTACAACGTTTCGGCCGTTGTAAGCTCCGGCCTTCTTCAGGTGGTTGGAATGTCGAACTGAACCCTTTATTTCGCTCACAGGAGTAGACTGTTCTAGTTCCACGTGCTATGTTTAATAGATATCAGTTATCTCCTGTTAATTTCCCTCTGAAAGTTCTCCACTGTCTTAACCGGGCATTGAACTTGTTGACCATGTTCACCATAGAATACAGCGCAGTACATATTCTGTTCAATGGAACAACGTTAAAGATTAATACTCACGAGTCAGACTGAATCTGACTATATCGCCAATACCACCAGCAGCTGTTCCGTAATTCTTCAGGCTTCGATATCAAAGGCTGGCAGTGCGTATTCGGGAAAAACATAGCCGCATTGAATATTATCAGCCTTCTGATTGGTTAACCCTTCTATTGGTGAACTATAAAATGAGTCAGCTCATTTTGGGTGGCTTACTAGTACACCAGGGTACCCAAAAATTCCAACAGAACTCATACTCTTTGGGTCCTGTCACTGGATCTAACCAACGCCTTTATCCACTTTGCCATGTGTCCTTGAGGACGGCCGAAACGTTGTAATAAACATGGCGACAAAGATGAGGACAATAGTCCGAATAATGTAAATAATGTACATAATACCTCATCTCAGAAATATAGACAGATACCAGAATAAAATATTTTCATGGCTGTTGCTCTAATGAGCTTTGTCCCTTTGTAATCCGTCCGCATGAATTTAAAAGTACTATTAGATTGGTTACTAGGTCTTATCTTTTTACTGTTAAATTAGAATGCAACCGTACGTTCTATTCTAATAGTTGTTTTTATTTTCTCTTCCGGTTCTCGGTTGTGGAACTCTTTTCCGGTTCTTTCTTTCCGGTCACCTACAATCGTCAAAGTTTTAAATGCAACGCCAATTGCAATCTTCTGTCTTTCTTAACCCTGATCTTTTATTGTCCTTTCTCAGTAAAGTCTTCGCATTCTCTTTCACTCCCAGTAAACCCTTGCGTCTGAGTGACATTATGGCCTTGCTTGTGGTTAAATAATTAAAAAGCATAAGTTTTTGATTTACCAGACCTTAGAATTTGTAGCCCCGACTATCTAAATTTCGAAGAAAAATACAAAGAAAATATTTTAGAAATCTTCCACTGTTCTAGTTATTTCTGTATTACCAGAAACAAAACAAAAAAAAGCAAATATAAACACAAAATTTTGGTAATTTATATTAATATTACCGACACACTCCATAATAAACCTGAGAGAAATTCAGATAATCTCAATAAAAAATTATCACAAACACTTAAAAAAGCAATTAAAAATTTAATCAATGTAAGAACAGGTAAGCAACTTTACCTCAGAAGCAGGGGTCTATAGAACAAGTTTTCAACCGTTTTTGCGTCATCGTTCATTTTCACATGGAAAAATTTTCTACCACCTACCTGTATAGTAAATATTCAAGAGCATATCAAAATTGTTTGGTAAAAGTTTGTTACTGGTTCATAAACGGACTTTACGATATATTGAAAAATACCAAAGGGAGGTAACAAATAACGTTGCTACTACTGTATTAAACGACAAACGAAAGCGAACTTGACCACTGAAGTGAAAACTATATATATAATTTAGTTTTATGGTCAAAGATAGTTTTATGATTAGTGTTGCAAGTGTTGAGAAAAAGATTAAACGATTTTGTTCATAATTATAAAATTATAAAAAATATACTCTTCTAACAATTAATAAAAATTAATCGAATATTTTTTGTTGTTCTTATTTAACTTAAATATGTTATTCTATCTAAAGAACTATTTATGTCAATGACCTTTCTCAAAACTATAGAAATTTCCAAAATATTTGTTGTTTGCGGGGATATTTATATTTTATCTAAGAATGTGACCCATTTATTCACAATTAGCCTCCTATTTTTTTGTTTTAATACAAATTCTTCGCATATCTCCTTTGAATATTTTTTCAGGTAGCATATGTTGAAATATCTTTTTACTCCTCAAAATCCTATATCATCCACCAAAATTCCTAATCGTTCACCATTTTCTGCTCAGTTCCCTATCGCCGCCCCCACCAACAATTTAAATCGGCCCCCGGTAGGTGATATCGCCCAGGCTGGGAAACCTACTATAGACTCTTCTGTTGGGCTGTCTCGCCACTACTTCATCACGCTAGGTGTTACTACTGCTTTTTTTTTTTTTTTACAGGCAGATTTACTAGCTCGACGTATCGTAGGTTTTGATAACAGATTTATCCCTTTTCCGGAATGGATTCCAACCAAAGTTAAACTGCGATAGTCAGCCCATAGCTGAAGGGGATAAGAGATAGATTCGTACATTTCTAATGGTATTTGTTCGAAAGCGAACGTAACGGCCTCACCTAGAATTTGAATTCGACACATCGACTGTTTTATAGCGTCATGACGAGATATCCACGTCATCAGTGGTTATGGACCGAGGTTTGTTATCGCTTTTGATAGTACAAATTAATCCATTGTAGCCAAATTGTTCTTTCGGGTATTTTCAAAATATATTGTATTTGATAATAATAATGCCTCTTAGCTGTGCATTGATTGATTGTTGAGTTCGTCACTCCTCCATTTGTACTGGCTTCATGAAGCTGACTCGGAGGTCTCGTAGGTAATCGCGTCATTGCATGCATGACATACAGTAAACGATACACTGCGTTATTGTCATTCTACATTTTATAAATATTCGTTAGGTGATGGTAAGGTAGTAGGAGAAGGACTTCAGCAGTTGTAATTTAGTGGTAAAGTTGTAACTAACCTAATAAATAGCTGTAACTTTTTCTTTCTTTTATGCATATTTTGTTTTTTACATTTTTTTTTAATATATATTTTTACTTCTTTTTATATATTCTTTTACGGGTTTATTTCTTTTATTGACATTTTTTTTTTTTTTTTAAACTTTTCTTCGTTTTGGTACATTTCTTTCTTTTTTCTACATCTTTCTTTTGCATCCACTCTCCCTCACTTCTTACCCTTTCTTTCTTTCTTTCTTTCTTTCTTTCTTTCTTTCTTTCTTTTTATTTTTTATACATATTTTTACATATTTTCTTTTATGTTTTTTCTTTTATATTTTTTTCTTTTATATTTTTTCTTTCATATATTCTTTTACAGGCTTATCTCTTTTATTTTATTTATTTTTTATTTTTATTTATTTTTTTAGAACTTTTCTTCATTTGGTACATTTCTTTTTTGTTTGTACACCACCGTTCTTTCTTTTGCTTCCACTATTCCTCCCTACCTTCCAGCCTTTCTTTCTTTCTTTCTTTCTTTCTTTCTTTCTTTCTTTCTTTCTTTCTTTTTTCTTTCTTTCTTTTTTTCTCCTGTCCTTTCTTTCTTTCTTTCTTTCTTTCTTTCTTTCTTTCTTTCTTTTCTTTCTTTTGCCTCCTCTCCCTTTCTTTCTTTCTTTCTTTCTTTCTTTCTTTCTTTCTTTCTTTCTTTTGCCTCCACTCTCCCTTTCTTTCTTTCTTTCTTTCTTTCTTTCTTTCTTTCTTTCTTTCTTTCTTTCTTTCTTTTGCCTCCACTCTCCCTTTCTTTCTTTCTTTCTTTCTTTCTTTCTTTCTTTCTTTCTTTTGTTTATTCATTGGATGTTTCTTCTTTTTTTTCACAAATGAATTTTTTTTTGACTTGCGTACTTATGACTTCACTATATATCATTTTTAGACCATTTCATTTTTTGCATGCATCTTTCTTATTTTTTGTCCCCCACCCTCACCTTCATTCATTCTTTTTTTCTAGGTCGTTGCGTTGAATGTGTATTTTCTTTTCTGTTTTTATAATACTTTTTTTGTATTGACTCGTTACGAAATCACATTACATCTTAATTTTATTTTGGTCATTTCATTTTTTTTATAAATCTTTCATACCTATTTTTTCCATTTTTCATTCATTCATTTTTTTTTGTTCTTTCTTTTCCTGGTCTATGTGTTGACGATGTATTTTTTTAAAAATATTTTTATACTTTTTGACTTTCCTCGTTACAACTTCACATTACATTTTCATTTATTTGGTCATTTCATTTTTATCAATCTTTCATAACATTTCTCTTCCCAATATTTCTTTTTTACGTTCTTTTCCTAGACTTTGCAGTGAATGTGTATTTTTTGCCTCGTTACAACTTCACATTACATTTTCATACCTTTTAATAACTTCAATTTTTTTTATAGATCTTTTTAGTTTCTTTGTTTCTTCTTTGTTTCATTCTTTCTTTGCGTGGCTTATGCATCTTTCTTTTTCATTTATTTACAATACATTTTTTAACTTGTCTCGTTATGACTTCATTATTTGACATTATCTTTTCCTTGGTCATTTTAATTATTTTCATACAACTTTTTTCATTCTTAGTCATGTTTATTCGTTGTTTGTATATCTTTCTATTCCTTATTTTTACCAGCCGTTTTTTTTTTCAGTAGCCTCGTTATGAGTTTCTTTACATTTACATACCGTAAGTCATTCTCTTGTTTTTTTACTTTTTCTTTCTTTTTTTTTTTTTTGACCGCTACGTCCAAACTTATCTTTATTTAATTTAACCACTTCTTCTTTTCAAACTTCCAATTCCCAGTCTCTCTGGGGTTTTCTCAGTTTGAGTTGCTTTATTTCATGGCTCGATGAAAATTTCATTTATTTTAACGTTTTCTATTACATGCGATAATTTTTTTCTTTCCACTCCATAATAGTGAATTGTCTCCCTTTATGAAATCCCAGAAACTCAGGTCGTTTTTATCACATCAATTTTTTCTTTTGTCATTTCGGTTACATTGTCTTCGAGTTTTCATACAAACTTCTGTTTCCATTTTGTTAGTTAAATATTTTGCAATAATTATTATAAATTCATGTATTCATTTTTATTGTCACAGTCACAACGTCTCAGCTAGTTCTCACTGCGGTATTCTCCTGCGGTATTACCATTAATCTAATATATATATATATATATATATATATATATATATATATATATATATATATATATATATATATATATATGTGTGTGTGCACATTTCATTGAATACGACAGACAAGGTGATTTTATTTAGTTTTTTATACAATTTCTCGATGTAATAATTTTTTTGTTTTCGGATGATAAATTATATAAAAACTGTCCGAATGTTCTTTATATCTTTATTTCGGCTATACATTTAGCCATTTTCAAGGATTAAATATTTTAACTGTTAAATATTAAATAGTTTGTTGTATGTATGTTTTATAAAGTGTTTACATTTTTCAAAACACGGTCAACATATTGTGTCCATGTTCAAAGTTAATATTATTAAATGTTGGTTTATATATAATATATATATATATATTATTAATAATAATCACGAAGAAAACCTTAAATATGTATTTTGGTTATAATTTATTTCGTGAACATCGAAATATTCCTTCTTCAACCAAAATTGTCTCCATTTACTAAGAGACTTTGGTCTGAAGAAGGAATATTTCGATGTTCGCGAAATAAATTATAACCAAAATGTTGGTGCCAAATCGGGAGAGTACGGCGGGTGTGGCAAGCACTTCCCAGCCATGCGTTTGAATGGCTTCTTTGGTCATATTGGCGATATGAGATCGGGTGTTGTTGTGCAGCAAAAGAACTGCATGCTGCTGATTAGGTCTTTTCGGTCTTTTCTCTTGAATCGTCGTGTTGATTTCCACCTGTTGAACATAGAGTTCCGCGTTGACTGTTTGGTTCTCTTTAAGCAATTTGTAAAGGATAATCTCTTCCTAGTGCCACCATACGCCCAACATGAAAATGATCTTGTTTTACGCGCGGTGTCACTTGTTTACCGGGGCTAAGCAATTCCTTGCTCTTCTTCATATTGATGTACAGGCACCATTTTTGTCACCTGTAACGATTCAGTAAAGAAATCGTTTCTTGTGTCCATGAGTTGAGCGGTGACGAGCAAGCAAACTAGCGGAGATTGTGGCTTGTTGATTTTTGTTGTTGTCAATTAAAGCAAGTGGAAGCCATTCTCCACTCTTCTGAACTTTTCTCATCGAGTGAAGATGCTTCTCTATAGCAGTGTGGGAGCATTCCATTTTCTCTGCCAGTTCCATTGTCGTTTGACGAAAAGTTTCGTGCAAAAGTTGGTTTAATCGTTCTTCATCGAACTCAACTGGACGACCAGAACGAAGTGCGTCTTTGAGGACAAAATTTCCATTTTTGCTCTTGGCATACCAATCACGAGTGGTTCTTTCAGCTCTGGCATCCTTTCCAGAACCTTGATTAAAAGCAAAAAGAAGGAGGTTGTCGAAAATGCTCATTTTTCTTAACTTGACATTCCATTTTAATGATCTGAAAATAAACAGAAATTACCTTAAATTTAAGAGATGGATGTCGGAAGGTCCTAAGTTAGGTGGTGCTGAAAAAAATGGAAACTGCTGTAAGGAATTGACTACATCAGCAGGCAGTCGAGTTTTACAAAGCTTTGTTGTATGCTCTCATTCGTCAGAGGAACACTACCATTGAAATAGGTGGTGACTATCTTGAGAAGTAGGGATGTGAACCTGTGATGTATAGCTATATCTTGATGCACGATTATCTTGCTTATTATAAAACGCAGATTGTGTGTGTGTGTGTGTGTGTGTGTGTGTGTGTAACGTTTATATATTGGATCGGATTTCCTACATTTTTCAACCGATTTCGACAAAACTTCACAGGACTACATAAAATTACCTTGTGGTGGTTCTAACAGCGCCAAAAAATGGGAAAAATATAATTGTTTTTGCACAAAATCAATTTGAAAACACGATTAAGAGACATCGTGAAAATGGAAGGGGGACAACTCACATCGGATTTCCTATATTTTTCAGCCGATAAAACAAAACTTCACTTTTTTTTTTTGGCAGGTAGTGTTTCTTATTCTCTTGCACAATTTTTTCTTTATTTTTAACATTGAGAATGCTTTTAAAATTCCATTTACAAGACAATTATTTATAATAAAATTCTATTCAATCAGTAGACTCATAACGATTGAAAACAATGTTTTTTTTGTTTGAGTTTGACCAATTCGTAAAAAAAATAAAAAAAATAATTAAGACATGCGTGTCCGTCAACCTTAAACAATAATCTAACGATCTCTACTGATTGTACGAATACAAACATAAATTCTTTATCTTTAGGGAAAGATAATGAAATCTAAACATACACAAGTCCTAACTAAAAATAATAACCGGAACGGGAAACTACTTTAAATACACATGGTGTCCAATTTTTTACTGTATTCAATAAGTAAAAATCATAAACTGTAAAAGATTATTATTACAGAAAGGCTACTAAATGAATAAGATTTGTTAGATCATAATTAATAAACCCAAATAAAGTTAATATTTTTTGTATTAGAAACAACGAGTGGAAAATATATTCAAATCAGAATTCTAATTATGAATCACCACAAGCAAAATATGCAATTTTTTTTTACTGTATTCAATAAGTAAAAATCATAAATTGTAAAACTAAAAGATTGCAGAAAGGCTACCTACATTTTTCAACCGATTACAACAAAACTTCACTTTTTTTTTTTTGGCATGTAGTGTTTCTTATTGTCTTGCTTATTGTCTCAATCGGTAGAGACTCATAACGATTGAAACCAATGTTTTTGTTTGAGTTTGGGTTTGACCAAATGCGTAAAAAAACAACAAAAAAAATAATGCGTGTCCGTCAACCTTAAACAATAATCTTTGTCAATTTTATTTTTCAGTCTTTATGATGGTGGATACTTGATCTATCCCTTACTGTTATATCCCCGGGCAACGCCGGGCTCTACTGCTAGTATATATATATATAATGATTAATTCGTTACTTGTCGTTTCGCTGACGGCAAGACTCTCAAAATTCAAATCTAAATTGTTTCCTTATTTAAAATGTTACATTTATCAGAAAACATACTCAGTTTAAACACAGAAAGATTTCAAAGACTTGCACTTTTTAGCTGATGTACTTTTCCTATTAACCAGGTATTGTTAGCGGACAAAAAATTGACTTTCATGACACAGATGCCCATTTTGCTTTCATTTAAATTGTGTATGTCTCTGTACGCTTGCGTGTGCGCATGTCCATTTTAATTCTGTGAGAGAAATTAAAGTATTTCCATAGAATAATAAGAAAAAAATAAATTCAAAATAATTCTGTTTATTACCAAATATTTCCAGAAAGTTGAAAAAAAAGTCTGATAATTATGTTTTTTAGGGTTTAAAAAAAATGAAAGTTTTTCTTCTTTCAAACATTATGATATTTTTGCTCAGCCCAGGATAGAGGTTGTCTAGACTTCGTTGACAGGAACTGTATTATTCCAGTGGCTTTTTTCCAGTTGAATGTTTTATTTATATTATTTATATTCGGGCTATTGTCCTCACTTTTGTTGCTGTTATCACAATGTGTCGGCCGTTGTGCCCTCTGGCCTTCATCAGGTGTATATCGATCAAGATTGTTAGATTAAATAGAGTGTTCAGTTCAGAATTCGCCGTAAGTTAACCGTATTGATATGCAACTGATGAAGTCCGGAGGGTACAACGGCCGAAACGTTGAGATAACAACAAGAAAGATGAGGACAATAGCCCGAATAGAAATAGTGTAAATAATTATAACTCCTTATTTCATAAATTCAGAGAGTCAAGTACGTTTTACGCGAAACGAACAACGGGCTTTGCAGGACACCGCTGGCAAGCAAAACAAGAACTGCTCTGGACATTTAGACATGGACCAAGACGGGTTGGTGGTCCAAAAAACACCTACACTGCCCAGCTATGTTACGACACAGAATGCAACACTAATGACCTTTCGACCTTGAAGTAGGAAGGTGATGTTTGGCATGATAAATAAGTATTTAGCTTGTTAGGAAAGATGCTTATTTTACAAAAAAAAAATATGTCTTTTTCAATAGAATTTATTTTTTTAACAATGCATTTTATTCATTGATTGAAAATTAATCAATGAAAATTTAGAATCAAGATTTAGTTAATTACAGCATGTCAAGCTATTACTTACATGTACATCCATCAAATCAACTTATATATATATATATATATATATATATATATATATATATATATATATATATATAAGTGAACATAGAAGTCAACACTTAGGGGCGACAGTCTGTTTCAGGCCTAACGATTGCATCTAGCAGGAAACAGGCTGTCGCCTCTAAGTGTTGACTTCTATGTTCACTTTTATATATGTTCACTTTTATATTTACACCATCTATCTTTGATATTGAGCACTTTATTCCATAAATATAGCACATCTTAAGACTATATTTCTTCATATATATATATATATATATATATATAAATATATATATATATATATAGAAAAAGTTTGTTAGCAAGTAGCGTCCTTCAAATCCATGTTCGGTAATAAATTTATTTTGATGAAACAAACAGTAATTTTAATTTATTTGTAACAAACAGTTATTTCTGATGAAAAATTGAGGACAATTTGAAATATCAAAATATATATAAATAAATAAATAAATACTTTCATGAAATAAAACATTATAATTTTTAATTTGAAACTTTTCTATATATACATATTAAGAAAGTATACGTGGCTTCATTATCTATTATATATATATATATATATATATATATATATATATATATATATATATATATATATATATATATATATATATATATATATATATATATATATATATATATATATTATAATTAGGCAAAAAAACTTAAAATCCATGTTCGGTAATAAATTTATTTTGATGAATATAGGTATATTCATCTCTCAACAGACCGGCTACATTTTCTGAGATGGAATGAATATATCCAGACGGACAGATATACAAGGATAAAAACGAAAGCAAAAAAAAAACAAAAAAATACAAGATGAAACAATAGCAAAAATAAATTGACTACGAAAAATTCCTTATGGAGCTTAGACTAAGAAGAATAAAGTTAACATAACGAATAAGGGAAGCTAAGAGGATCAAAATTAGTTATAATGTGCCAAAATAAAGTTTAAAAATTGAGGCGGTTCAAGTAATGTCTGCATAGACGCATCATCATCATCCTAAAAGATACAATCATCATCACATAATACCCTATTATTATTATTATTATTATTATTAATAATAATAATAATAATAATAATAAATACAAAAAATTGTTCTCACGAGTACAGTCCACACCTTACGAAAGGCTTTATCTACGTAAAATATGTGTTTGTATTTTTCTTTAATTGGTCAGTGGAAAATGTCGTGATGCCATTTCTAAACTTAGGTCTCTGGGCGGGACCCGGAAAGAAATGTGTACACACCAGAAATCAAAGGAAATAAAAGAATAATATTACTAAAAAATAAAATAATAAAATATAAAAACAATATAATATAAAACATAAATATATACATATATACCTATATATAACAAAAAATTTAAATTATAAGTGTGCGTGAGTGTGTGTGTGAATCGATTATCCCATCAAGAATGCGCTTTGCAGGCGTGCAAAACAAGAACTTCTGATCCGGACCCCTAGCTGTAGCTCCCAGCAACTAACTACATTGACCAACTATGTTATGACAAAGAATGACCTTCCGACCCTGATAGCTAGACCGAGATAGTTGGCGTGATAAACTCATGAATGTTCGAGATTGCTCGACCGAAAAATACTAATACATTAAATGATTCAATCACATATAAGTCATACGCGCGGTATACGGGAGAACGAATAGGCATTATAAACGAGTTTGCAAAGTCACATACAGATAATGTATATAGAACCAACGTTTGGTTTATAACTGAGATTAATGTGAATAGAGGTCTTCTAAAATCTTAATATATCCTACCGTGACGAGTGGCTTTGCTTCTTATTCTAGCAGTTTCTTGTAGAGGACACACATAGAAAACAAACTGCAATTTTATCCTTGTACGCCAATGTGAAGAGTGGCCAGTATAATTATTATTGTTGACTATTACACAGGATCTGATCTCTGCTTAACGACATCGCTTCCTTTCGCCTTAGCACCGCATTCGTTTGCTGGACCGCTTTCTCTTGTAATATCCCAACCGCGATGCCCTACGGCGATCCGCCAACACGACGAAGAATGCCCACTTGGCGACTACGCGGGGCGCCCCAGGCGAATGTATTCTCCGGATATGAACTTCTTCTCGCAGTCCATGTGCGGCTTTACACTACAGCAAAAAAAGATGCAACACTACAATATGAGACGTTAAGTTCTGTCTTGTGTACAGAGCGAAGCATTGTTTAACAGTTAGGCAGGTGTCCCACCCATGCAACCATTGGAGCAGAAGAAGTAACAGCAAATATAGAAATATTATAAAATGTCTATATTAGCGTTTCATATATATATATATATATATATATGTGTGCGTGTGTGTGTGTGTGTGTGAGAATGGATTAAGAAAGTCCATAGTTTGAAACGTAGTTTCCATCTGAATTCTAATTCGGCATTGAAAATAAAATAAATTATCTTAAAAATATCTATTGTCCAAATTATGCCTTTTTAACATAAGAAGCAAGAGTATCTTCGTTTATTTAACTATATCTTGATGTACATGTTGATATATATATATATATATCATTTATTATAATTTCTCAATTAGACAAAAACATTTCCTCACTACAAAGATGGAACTTCGTTTCGGTGCATTTCAATTGCATTTCGACTGGTGAGAACCAAAATTATTTATCGAGATTTCTAGACCAACTTTGTTGTGGGTAAACTGTTTTTGTGTATATAATAAAATTATAATAAATAATTATAGCTCTACTATCGGTATCGAGCCCTCTTTTGGATTAATGCCGTGAACGTTAGAATTTATATATTATTTTCATTCTCGTTGCATTGGATATGTATATATCTCTCTCTCTCTCTCTCTCTCTCTATATATATATATATATATATATATATATATATATATATATATATATATATATAATTCATGGAATCTAGAAAAAGAAAACTCAACAGAATGCGGAAAACACTGGACGGCCGCTTTGTCCTTTTTAGGTCTCATCAGCAGATGATGAGCCTCAAAAAAAGACGAATCGGCCATCCAGTGCATTCTGTTGAGGCTTCTTATTCTAGACTCAATGAATTATGTGAAATTAATTATATATATATATATATATATATATATATATATATATATATATATATATATATATATATATATATATATATATATATATATATATATTATATATATATATATATATTCATCATACTTGAAAAGGTACAAAGGACGTCATATGTAATGACGGTTTCCATTCGGAGAACGAAAGTTCGAATCCTGCCGAGAACCCATATTCTTTACTAATAAGTTTTCTATAATATTCAGGCCGGTTGACAATATATATATATATATATATATATATATATTTGAAAGGTGTTTATATATATATATATATATATATATATATATATATATATATATATATATATCTACTCAAATATGGAGTATCCACTAAAAATAAAGAGTATCCACTAAAAATAAAAATTATTCCTTTAAAAATAAATAAAAATTATATATTATATATATATATATATATATATATATATATATATGAATCATCATATAGCTTGATGTGCTATACCAGTTAGAGAGCTAAGTTCAATTTACTGTTTTTAAAACAACAAATTTCCCATGATTTTTTTTCGAACCTTCATATCTGCTCGAGGCGTATCTTAACGTAAACAAATGACATCATATATTATGAAATGAACTAAGTTTGAAAATTATTTTTATATCTTTTCTGTTTATACCTTACAAATCATGGCAAATTTTTTTTAAAACAGTAATTTGTAATAATAATAATAATACTGTTTATTATAAACAGGCGCTTTCTTTGGAGCTAAATGTTATAGCATGTCAGTTTATATCACGGTTCTATGTATGATATAGGTTCGATTCACGCCGGGGGACATATTGTTCTCAAACATTCAAGCTGGTAAGTGTAGTTAATACTGTTTATTAATAACAGAGCATTTACTTAAATATTTGTATCTATAAAAATAACGTGTAACCCGAAAATCTATTAAAATAATTTCCATTTCCTAACATATGTGTGTGTGTGTCGTTGAACAAAATAATGGGTAGCTGATATGCAGACCAACCCGGTTCATGATCAAGAACCTGAGACACACAGACGGCACAGTTCCCAGCAGTTATAGACACTAACATATATTTTATATTAGCATGGCTGATGCTAACCTCCAAAAGAGTGATTCTTTGCGCCCTCTTGGGCTGACATTTTTCACTGACAAGTGGAAAGATTATATTAAATCCATTGTTCAGTCTGCTACCCGGAAAGTTGGTTCAATCTATCGTGATCGACAATTTTTCTCGCCAGAATCTATCTTGGATATATATATGTCTATCATTCGTCCATGGTTTGAATATTGCTGCCACATCTGGTCTAGTGCTCCTGCTATATATTTAGATATTTTTGATAAAAATCCTAAGAAGAATCTGCAATGTTATTGAATCTAACCTGACATCTCGGCTCCAGTCACTTTCCCACCGCCGTAAGGTAGCTTCCCTGTGTCTTTTCTATAAATACTTTCATGGTAATTGTTCCGATCAACTTTCCTCATAGTACATAGACTGTATGAATTTAAGCGCAGTGGTAAATTGGCGGCAAGGTCTCATCAATTCACAATAGAAATGGGTAGATGTAACCGCAAGTTCTACGCTAGCAGCTCCTTCTATCTCACTTATGGCTTGTAAAAATCTCTTTCGGCTTCTGGCTTTCCAGATTTGAACTTCAAAAATTTAAATGTAATGTAAGTCGCTATTGACATAATTCGGACTATTGTCCTCATCTTTGTTGCCATATTTATCACAACGTTTCGGCCGTTGTACGCTTCAGCCTTCTTCAGGTGGTTGCAATGTCGAACTGAACCCTTTATTTCGCTCGCTGGGGTAGATTGTTCTAGTTCCACATACCATGTCTAATGGATGTCAGTTATCAGTTATCTCCTGTTAATTCACCTTTCCAAGTTCTCCGCTGCCTTAACCAGGGGTCCTGTCACTAGATATAACCAACGCTTTTATCCACTGTGCAATGTGTCCTTAAGAACATCTGTGCATGAATTTCTGGGACTTATAAACTTAATGTCTTCAGCAACCATTTTCACCAGTGTTCATATTGCAATATTGCTGTTATCACTGCATGTTTTTTTTTACCAGAGCTTATATCGCAATTTTCTTTGTTATTATTGCTTTTCTCTGGCACTCCTTATTACTGGTTCCCATATTATATTCATTTCTATCCCTGGTCGGCTCAGGAGATTTTTGTAGCCGAACTTGGAGAGGTGAATTAACAGGATATAACTGATAACTGACATCCATTAGACATGGCACGTGGGACTAGAACTGTCTACACTAGCGGGCGAAATAAAGGGTTCAGTTCGACATTCCAACCACCTGAAGAAGGCCGGAGCGTACAACGGCCTAAAGGTTGTGATAAATATGGCAACAAAGATGAGGGCAATTGTCCGAATAATGTAAATAGTGTACATAATACCTCATCTGAGAAATATAGACAGATACGTCAATCGTTTTCTTCTGTCTTCTTCAGTCCTGTTCTTTTATCGTTCTCAAGTGACTGTCGAATTTTTCAGACCCTCTTTTCTCATTATGCACCGGAGAAATAAATTTCTACTGTCTTTTTCTGATTTGATGTATAATTGTCCTTGATGCGACATAAGATCTTAATTAAAGTGGGGTTTTCCAAAATTCCTGTAGCTCTCTAAATCATTCTTCTTACATTTTTGTTCAGTAGTAAGATACAGTTGGAAGAGGGATCCCCTGTACCAAGACTAAATATTTAAAAAAATAATTTTATCCCACTAATGCCACTCATACGCAAGGAGATCCTAAGAGTGAAAAACGTAAGAAGAGGTTAGTCAGGAAAAAAGGACAATACCTGTAAAACGTTTCAAGAAGTGATAGCGATTGATGTTGCATTTAATTTTTTGATGATCGTAGGGGAGAAGTAATGAAGAAGCCGGAAGACAGTTTCCCAGGCAAGAATTACAAGAGAAACATTAAGAATAGAAATTGTGGTTGCTATTTCAACAGTAAAACGATAAATCTTCGTTGCAAATCTAGTACTAGGCTTCAATTCATACGGTCGAGATACCAGAGGGGAAAGGCCATTAGAACAATTGCCATGTAAATATTTATAGAAAAGACACAGGGATGACACGTTACGTGGGTAGGAAAAGTGACTGGAGCCGATGTGCTAGGTCCGGGCTGATAACATTGCAGATTCTTCTTTGCGTTTCTCGTTTATCAGAAGGTTTTATATTCTCTTGCTGCTGAAAAATGCAACTGATTTATGCAAATATAGGCAACAAATAGCTTCTTTTTTTTTTTTTTTAAAGGCAATTGAAATGCAGAACAGAGGTGGGGGAGGGTCTTCGGTACTAAATCTTGTTAATTGACGACCTTCAGCAATTACCATGAAAATATTTGTAGAAAAGACACAGGGATGACACGTTACGTGGGTAGGAAAAGTGACGGGAGCCGATGTTCTAGGTCCGGGCTGATAACATTGCAGATTCTTCTTTGCGTTTCTCGTTTATCAGAAGGTTTTATATTCTCTTACTTACTGCTGAAAAATGCAACTGATTTATGCAAATATAGGGAACAAATATCTTCTTTTTTTTTTTTTTTTTTTTTTTAAAGGCAATTGAAATGCAGAACCGGGAGGGGGTCGGGGTCTCCGGCGCTAAATCTTGTTATGTGACGACCTTCAGCAATTAACGATCAATTTAGAGTTGTGAAAACGACTGATCTGAGAGATGACTTGCGGTCTTCTATCGCAAATGAGAGAGCCAGACGCCAGTCTTGCTTGCCACCAAGACTTTGTATCCGTGAGAGCCACTAACCGATCATTTATATCGGTGCCATGAGCGGTGAAATTCCCTTGGAGTCGACGAAGACTTCTATCGTTCCGTGACTAGGCGCTGATGACTTTCGCATCCTCGGCCGGATCTGTGTGACACGAAGCATGCCCCATAAATGTCTATCATTTTGTCAGACAAACTGTACTCGCAGATTAATAACACATGCCCCGAACAAGATAAGCGACTTTTGCACAAGAGGAGAAAACGCGAACATACTAACACGTGTACGGACATCGTTAACACGTGTAACCGATATAAGAATTCATGATCCAGTGACTAATTGCAAAGAGACACAGTTACAAGTCCTGGCGCGTGCAAATGCGAAACATTAAAACGGACATACAGATTTAACCACACATATGCATACACATTTATCGACAAACACGTATACAGTCACATACATATAGGCACATACACCATGCGTATATAGAAACAAAATATTCCTATATAAAAATAAAAAAAAACATAGGAATGTACAGAACATACACATCTTTTACGTGTTGTGTTCCTTCAGAAACTAGGTGATCATGGCTCCCCACAACTTCCTTTATAACTTGTTTTTTTTTCGATATTATTCCCTATCAATATTTTGCTATTCATTTATACGAACTCGTTAGGTAGATTACTTATTAATTTCCACTGTTCCCTTTAAAATACCGCGCGTGTTAAATTCTCCAAGCCTTCTTTCCATCCTTATGTGTACTAGATATTTTAACTCGGCGTGATTTTAAGTATAAAAATCGTTTTTATTTCCATTTTCCTTAAAACTTTCTTGTTGTTTACAAGTTTATTTTCAGCATCCTCCTATAGAATCACATTTCTCTTAACACAAATCTCTTCTTCATCTGTGAGGAAATTGTCCAGCATTCACTGCCATATAGAGATTAGATATCACATAGCCCACCAGCAAACTTTTCTATATTTCTAATGACATTCATTAGTAGGACCACATTTGTAATGCTTCAAGTCTCTTCTTCATCTGTGATGATATCGTCCAGTATTCATTGCCATAGAGGAGATTAGATATTACATAGCAGTCCAACACTTTATTCTTTGCTTCTAAGGACATTCATTAGTAAAGTCCCTTCTTCATCTGTGATGATATTGTCCAGTATTCATTGCCATAGAGGAGATTAGATATTACATAGCAGTCCAACACTTTTTTCTTTGCTTCTAAGGACATTCATTAGTAAAGTCCTTCTTCATCTGTGATGATATTGTCCAGTATTCATTGCCATAGAGGAGATTAGATATTACATAGCAGTCCAACACTTTTTCTTTTGCTTCTAAGGACATTCATTAGTAAAGTCCTTCTTCATCTGTGATGATATTGTCCAGTATTCATTGCCATAGAGGAGATTAGATATTACATAGCAGTCCAACACTTTTTTCTTTGCTTCTAAGGACATTCATTAGTAAAGTCCCTTCTTCATCTGTGATGATATTGTCCAGTATTCATTGCCATAGAGGAGATTAGATATTACATAGCAGTCCAACACTTTTTCCTTTGCTTCTAAGGACATTCATTAGTAAAGTCTTTTCTTCATCTGTGATGATATTGTCCAGTATTCATTGCCATAGAGGAGATTAGATATTACATAGCAGTCCAATACTCTTTTCTTTGCTTCTAAGGACATTCATTAGTAAAGTCTCTTCTTCATCTGTGATGATATTGTCCAGTATTCATTGCCATAGAGGAGATTAGATATTACATATCAGTCCAACACTTTTTTTTTGTTTAAGGACATTCATTAGTAAAGTCCTTCTTCATCATTCATTAGTACATAGCAGTCCAACTTTTTTCTTTGCTTCTAAGGACATTCTCTTCTTCATCTGTGATGATATTGTCCAGTATTCATTGCCATAGAGGAGATTAGATATTACATAGCAGTCCAACACTTTTTTCTTTTTGCTTCTAAGGACATTCATTAGTAAAGTCCTTCTTCATCTGTGATGATATTGTCCAGTATTCATTGCCATAGAGGAGATTAGATATTACATAGCAGTCCAACACTTTTTTTCTTTTTCTTCTAAGGACATTCATTAGTAAAGTCCCTTCTTCATCTGTGATGATATTGTCCAGTATTCATTGCCATAGAGGGAGATTAGATATTACATAGCAGTCCAACACTTTTTCTTTGCTTCTAAGGACATTCATTAGTAAAGTCTCTTCTTCATCTGTGATGATATTGTCCAGTATTCATTGCCATAGAGGAGATTAGATATTACATAGCAGTCCAACACTTTTTCTTTTGCTTCTAAGGACATTCATTAGTAAAGTCTCTTCTTCATCTGTGATGATATTGTCCAGTATTCATTGCCATAGAGGAGATTAGATATTACATAGCAGTCCAACACTTTTTCTTTGCTTCTAAGGACATTCATTAGTAAAGTCCCTTCTTCATCTGTGATGATATTGTCCAGTATTCATTGCCATAGAGGAGATTAGATATTACATAGCAGTCCAACACTTTTTCCTTTGCTTCTAAGGACATTCATTAGTAAAGTCTCTTTCTTCATCTGTGATGATATTGTCCAGTATTCATTGCCATAGAGGAGATTAGATATTTATATAGCAGTCCAACTTTTTTTCTTTGCTTCTAAGGACATTCATTAGTAAAGTCTCTTCTTCATCTGTGATGATATTGTCCAGTATTCATTGCCATAGAGGAGATTAGATATTAGAGTCCAACATTACATAAAGTCCCTTCTTCATCTGTGATGATAGTCCAACACATAGAGGAGATTAGATATTTTTTTTTCTTTGCTTCTAAGGACATTCATTAGTAAAGTCCCTTCTTCATCTGTGATGATATTGTCCAGTATTCATTGCCATAGAGGAGATTAGATATTACATAGCAGTCCAACACTTTTTTCTTTGCTTCTAAGGACATTCATTAGTAAAGTCTCTTCTTCATCTGTGATGATATTGTCCAGTATTCATTGCCATAGAGGAGATTAGATATTACATAGCAGTCCAACACTTTTTTCTTTGCTTCTAAGGACATTCATTAGTAAAGTCCCTTCTTCATCTGTGATGATATTGTCCAGTATTCATTGCCATAGAGGAGATTAGATATTACATAGCAGTCCAACACTTTTCTTTTGCTTCTAAGGACATTCATTAGTAAAGTCCATTCTTCATCTGTGATGATATTGTCCAGTATTCATTGCCATAGAGGAGATTAGATATTACATAGCAGTCCAACACTTTTTTCTTTGCTTCTAAGGACATTCATTAGTAAAGTCTCTTCTTCATCTGTGATGATATTGTCCAGTATTCATTGCCATAGAGGAGATTAGATATTACATATCAGTCCAACACTTTTTTCTTTGCTTCTAAGGACATTCATTAGTAAAGTCCCTTCTTCATCTGTGATGATATTGTCCAGTATTCATTGCCATAGAGGAGATTAGATATTACATAGCAGTCCAACACTTTTTTTCTTTGCTTCTAAGGACATTCATTAGTAAAGTCTCTTCTTCATCTGTGATGATATTGTCCAGTATTCATTGCCATAGAGGGAGATTAGATATTACATAGCAGTCCAACACTTTTTTTTCTTTGCTTCTAAGGACATTCATTAGTAAAGTCTCTTTTACATCTGTGATGATATTGTCCAGTATTCATTGCCTTAGAGGAGATTAGATATTACATAGCAGTCCAACACTTTTTTCTTTGCTTCTAAGGACATTCATTAGTAAAGTCTCTTCTTCATCTGTGATGATATTGTCCAGTATTCATTGCCATAGAGGAGATTAGATATTACATAGCAGTCCAACACTTTTTTCTTTGCTTTAAGGACATTCATTAGTAAAGTCTCTTCTTCATCTGTGATGATATCGTCCAGTATTCATTGCCATAGAGGAGATTAGACATTACATAGAAGTCCAACACTCTTTTCTTTGTTTCTAAGGACATTTCATCAGTAGATCCGCATTTCCGTTGCTTCAAGTCTCTTCTTCATCTATGAAGAGATTATCCAGCTCTCACTATAGAAAGATTGATATCACATACCTATTTGGCAGTCTTTGCTTCTAACGAAATTTTCTTATTTCTTAAAGTTGAGTATAAGCTCACAGACATGGGCATGGGGATTGGTATTCAAGCCCAGGAAAAATAAGCTTTCAGCTGCCGTGTTTCAAAAGTAAGCAAGCCCTTCCTATTGAAGATTAGCACAACAATTAGTTTTAACGCCTTTGATTTGAACTTATGCTATACTAATATAATTTACACAAAACACTGTTTAATAAAATCCTATATTTATACCGGATTTTATTTTATTAAAGTGGTGGGTTTCTTATTTTAGGTACATCAAACATATTCTTATAACGCTTCTTGTAAATAGATTTAATGGCGTCATATCCACGATAGATTTTACTTCTGAAAACGAAAAAGGAAATACTAATTAATCTCCCTAGATATTATGCCATGTATTACTAATGATGTCTTCCAACTAAAAGCTTACAGAATCTCAACCAATAAGAGGGATTCCAAAAACTATTTTCACAAAGGACTGCATTTGAATTATAATTCTCTTCATTCTTCCTGCATTTACAAAATAAATAAAAAAAAGAGATTTATATTTATTTCATACAGAATCAGGAAAAATTGAGGTGAGTTGAGATAGTGTAGTTTCCCTAAAATTGTTGCATGCGTAATCTATCTATCTATCTATCTATCTATCTATCTATCTATAAAGGGTGTTTTTTTTTACACAGATTATATAAGGGTGTTTCATTAAGATGGATCAAAGTGAGCAGTAAATAAATCAGTGTTATTGTTGAAAATTTATTTATTTCTATATTGTATCATTTAAATCATGGCAATTATGTGTGAAAAATGATATCACCCAAATGTCCGCCAAATCTGAAAGAAAAAAAAAATCAGTAGACGCTTAAACTTAAATCACATTCAAATCGGTCCATGTTAATGGAACACGCGTATATATATATATATATATATATATATATATATATATATATATATATATATTATTATTATTATTATTATTATTATTATTCGGACTATTTTCCTCATCTTTGTTGCCATATTTATTACAACGTTTCGGCCGTTGTACGCTCCGGCCTTCTTCAGGTGGTTGGAATGTCGAACTGAACCCTTTATTTCGCTCACTGGGGTAGACTGTTCTAGTTCCACGTGCCATGTCTAATGGATGTCAGTTATCAGTTATCTCCTGTTAAGAGAACTTTCCGAGGAAAATTAAAGATGAGGACAATAGTCCGAATAATGTAAATAATGTACATAATACCTCATCTCAGAAATATAGACAGATATATATATATATATATATATATATATATATATATATATATGTATATGTATTGGAGGGGATGTATGAAAAGTGGATATATATATATATATATATATATATATATATATATATATATATATATATATATATATATATATATATATATCTGTGTGTGTATTGGAGACAAAATATGACGAAGTGGAAAAGGACTTCATCGAACTAAATTTGTTATGTTGGTGCGACTACGCATGCACACGGACGAGGGATACTGGGAATTAAAAATTTAAATATTTTCTTTTTCTATTTTTCTTTTTATTTATCTAGCCGATTTCATTTAGATGTTTCGAGAATGCCTTGATCGCAAGATCATCTACAGTAAATTTGTGCCCCAGACTCTTACAACATTTTCGCCATTCCTGGCAAAACTTCTGTTATCACAGTGTGGGATATCTCCTAACAAACGTGAGAAAAAGAAAAAGAATCTAAATGAAATCGGCTCGATAACAAAAAATTAAATTTATGTATCTATTTATTTATATATATATTTATATTTATAAATGTATGTCTGCGTGTGTCTGGGTGTCTGCTACAAAAAAAACATTCAAAACATTGAAAAACACACTAACATGGATAGTTATGGACAGACTTAGATAAATAAGTAATTTATTCAGGTACATATGTACAGTTTTCGATAGATAGATAGATAGATAGATAGACAGATAGATATGAGAGGACTTAGATTATACTTTTAATATTAAGTAATTGGCATATTAATATACCTTATATATATATATATATATATATATATATATATATATATAGAGAGAGAGAGAGAGAGAGAGAGGATGAGAGAGATGGAGAGAGATAGACACATATATACATATACATACATACATACATACATACATACATACATACATATAAGTGGTAATCGATAGATAGATAGATAGATAGATAGATAGATAGATAGAGAGATATGAGATTATACTTTTAGATTTAATACTAATTATAATATTATATATATATATATATATATATATATCTATATATATATATATATATATATATATATATAGAGAGAGAGAGAGAGAGAGAGAGAGGGAGAGATAGACACATACATATATACATACATACATATAAGTGGTAATAGATAGATAGATAGATAGATAGATAGATAGATAGATAGATAGATAGATATGATTGGTGAAAAGTTAGATGTTTCTTTAATTTGGTTAGTTTTCGTATTTGAAATTAATTTAATTAAAATTCGGTTTAGATATTGTAAGTAACAAAATTCGTTTTCCTGCCTGCATTTGCAGTTCGGTTTCTCGTCTGCATAAATAAATAAATAAATAATATAACTGAATCAATTCATAGGTAAAAATAAATGACATATTTGGAAATGTTAAAACCGCCAGCATAAAGACACAAGCCCATTGATAAGGGCTTACATAACCCGAAAGACATTGGACAGTACGTATTTATGACTGGACCAGAAGCCAGGAATGTGTTCTGACATAGAGAAAAAAAAATAATGAGCAAGCCATTAGAGACTTTCCTATATAAATTGTTGCCCAAATACGCTCAATATATTTGCCTGTATATGTGCGTGTGTTTGTAATTATGTGTGTGTTCTCACGAGGTTTTATATATGTATGTACGTATGTATGTACGTATGTATGTATGTGTGTGTGTGTGTGTGCTTGTAGGATGTATAATAGTATCCGAAACAAAACTGAGACAAAGTTGAATTTTTTTTAATGAAAGACGCGTTTCGCCGGAGAAAGTGTGTGTTGTCCTTGGCTTCATCAGTTTGGAAGACAAAACAGTGTGAGGAAAAATGTCTTGGTATCTCTGAGGACAAGTGGACATCACAGATCAAATTAATTGCCTCTGATTTTCACCTTCTGATTAAGGCTTGAATGCATGTATGCATGTATGTACGTACGTACGTATGTGTGTATGTACGTACATACGTACCTACGTATGTACGTCACTTCATATGTACCGCGTGTAACAGCGAAATTGTCCAAATTGTGTAACAGCAAAATTGTCCAATTGCTAGATTAAACTTTGAACCGTTGTATCTTAGAAGTAATTAAAAATATTTTACTGGAATTCTCCGAGGTTTTTACAACACTATTGGACTCTACTTTGAGCAATAAGAATTTATAATTACCCTCACAGAAAAATCGTGATGAAATCGATCATAAATGAAAATGACCTGTTAATCCTTAATTCATCATAGGAAGCTCACGAAGGATTGAAATAAAGTTCAAATATATATATATATATATATATATATATATATATATATATATATATATATATATATATTCCAAGATCATTTTCTAACTGCCTCACACGTTTCACGTAAGATTTCATTTTCAAGTCTTCTTTTTCACTGATCTTTCAACTGTCATCGCTGAAACTCCTCTCTTACGTGCAAAACGTATTACGAATTGAGTTGGATCTTTTCTAATTGATCGCTTTAGTTCTACGTTGAAATGATGATTCCTCTTCTTGTGACCTCCTGATCCAGTTTTCCTCTCTACTGTTTCCTCTTTTTAAAACTTATTCACTGTTCTCTTGATGGTTCTTGATTAGACTTTGAAGATGGAAGCCAGAGTATGAGTGTTGGTGCCATTACTGAAGGCCTGAATGATCTTTTTCCTCTCACCATTGCTCAGTTGGTAAGACATAGGGCTGATACAAAACGATTTTGACCTGTTCTTGTGTGAATGGATGACAGAAGAGGAATTAGGAGAGATAGAACCTCCCCCAAAAAAAAAACAAACAAACAAAACAGACAATATAAACTCTTCTAAAGGCATGAAGGAGGGCTATAATCACCCATATTTTGAAGGGACACGACACATAGAAAAAGAAGAATTCTGGCCGACCTAAACGTAACCTAAAGCGTATTCTTCTTTTATGTACCGTGTTCCTTCAGGGCGTACGCGATCATGACTCTCCACATCTTCCTGCTCCTTGTAGATCTTAATAAGTTTTGTCTTTTTGTTGTTTCTCCCAACTCCTGTTCCGCCATCCATTTGCTCACGTGCATCAAGTATATTACGCACAGCTTTCCTTTCTTGCCTTTATCTGTCCTGTAAGTATCTGATTTTCCAAGCCTTCTTTCCTCATTACGCGCCGCAGACATTCCAACTGCCACTTCCTGATGTTAAGTATAAGTTTCTTCTTTGTTTCCATTCTCTCCAAAACCTCGTCGTTGCTCACATGTTCGGTCCATGGTATCCCGAATCTTTTTGCATTAAAGCATTATGGAGTTAATAATTGTTAGGTTTCATTGCGCCAACGAGTGGAAACAATTTCACGCTCTAAACATACAAATGGTTTGAACGCTAAATACTTATGATTAAGCTTGCTCTTCGACAGAGTGTATAATGAAGAGACTGCGCCCGAAAACAAGCAGGTAAAACTAATTGTTGATATAGTCATTAGATGAACGAGACCATGTGCCAGAGTCGTAATGCCTATGATTAAATTGCTTTGTCTAAATATGATAAATGAGCAATGCGAAGGTAGAAATATAAGATGGGGTTTCTTTAACGGATAGGCTGATAATGAGTGACAGTGGTACGGGTATTGAGTACATACGTGTTTGGGTAAACTACTGAGGGACACACAGACTGAAATAGATACGTGGAGAGTTCTCCGTTTGAGTGGAGTAACCCGGAGAAATATGCGGGTGTTCAATGTTTTTATTCTTTTAAACTCTGTGCGTTTTCTGTGTGCGTGATCTTCATTTGTATTTGCATGAAGGTTTATATGCAGATGTGTCTCTAAATTTGCCACATCGATGTAAGAAAGTGGGTAAACATTCATAAAGTGCACCATCTTCCGATCTCGTTCTACTTTTTTGTGTGTTGAATATGAAACTATTGATCAAGGTCTGTTCATATCTATCTATCTATCTATCTATCTATCTATCTATCTATCTATCTATCCCATTGGGTCCATTATCTATCTATCTATCTATCTATCTATCTATCTATCTCATTGTGTCCATTATCTATCTATCTATCTATCTATCTATCTATCTATCTATCTATCTATCTATCTATCTATCTCATTGTGTCCATTATCTATCTATCTATCTATCTATCTATCTATCTATCTATCCCATTGTGTCCATTATCTATCTATCTATCTATCTATCTATCTATCTATCTAAAACTGTATATGCGTACCTGAATATATTAATTATTTTCCAAGTCTGTTCATAACTATTCTTGTATTTTTCAATGTTTTGAAAGTTTTTTCGTAGAGTGCGCGCGCGCGCACACACACACACATATATATAGCTCAGTCTGTTCATATCTATCTATCTATCTACATTATCCGGACTGTTATCCCCATCTTCATTGCCATATTCACAACGTTTCGGTTGTACGCTCCAGCCTTCTTCATGTGATTGGAATTTCGAATCGAACCCTTTATTTCGTCCACCGAGACAGATTGTTCTAGTTCTACGTGCCATGCCTCTTCCGGATGTCTCAGATATTTGCGTTTAACTCAGCTCTCCAAATTTTAGGTTCAACACTGCTGTGGCCTGGTATTGAACTCACAACTCTTTCGGTCTAGTCACTGGATCTAACCAACGTCTTTATCCACAGGGCCATATGTCCTTAAGGAGCGTACAACGACCGAACTGTTGTGAATATGGCAATGAAGATGACAACAACAGTCCGAATAATGTAAATCATGTAAATAATCATAATACCTCATCTCAGCGTTATTGACATCTATCTATCTATCTATCTATCTATCTATCTATCTATCTATCTAATTCTGTTCATTATCTATCTATCTATCTATCTATCTATCTATCTATCTATCTAATTCTGTTCATTATCTATCTATCTATCTATCGAAAAATGTTTATGTGTACCTGAATATATTACGTATTTAATGTTTGAAGCTAAGATGAAGGGGGTCGAATCATACACGAGATATAAAATTAGCGTATGTACTGCTGGTCCTGGCTGAGCCGTTGACCCAAGTATATATCCATTTGCTGTAGTCAAAAAGTACAGCTGTATTTAAAATAAACGTGATTGTGAAAAAAACTGATGTTAACTACTTAACTGTATCCAATAATAATCCCCGTAATATTTACATATTAGCATCGTTTTATAAAATACAAACATAGCAAATATGCATCTTTACCGTTGTTTACGTTTGTAAGATGTTTAGCTGTTTTTCGTTCGGCTGTTTATAGCGGTACGCCTTTACGCAACGAGTATAGCGTTACTAATGATACTTTTATCATTCTCTTTTAGTTTGAGCTAATTTAACACGAAGATGGGATAAAGAGATAGAGGAAAAGAAGTTAGTCTATTGTAATTTGGTCTCTGAAAAAAAAGGTATTCGTATGATACATGAGGAACATGATAAAATCATTTTTTTGTAAGTGAAAATGTTGCAGTCATACGGTACGCGAGATCGTGCGTTACACGAGTATATACGGCAATTAAATAAAAGGCAGTTATTAACAAAAATCTTAAATGGACAAAACTCTTTGCAGAATATAGGTTGTGCTTATTATTGTTTATTTTTTCTTGAGTTCCTTTCTTTGTCAGATCCAAAGCTCCAACAACAACAGGAACAGTTTTAGCATTTAAGTTACCAAATTTATTTCTATTTTCATCTTTTCGTCTCTGTATTAGCTTAGTTAAAAAAAAAAAAAAAACTTCGCAGACATGTTTTGCCACTTGGCACGCTAATAATGTTTTTGTTATTTGGAACGCTAATAATGTTTTTGTCACTTGGAACGCTAATAATGTTTTTGTCACTTAGAAAGCTAATGATGTTTTTGTTGGTACGCTAATAATGTTTTTGTTACTTGGAAAGCTAATAATGTTTTTGTTGGTACGCTAATAATGTTTTCTTTACTTGGAACGCTAATAATGTTTTCTTACTTGGAACGCTAATAATGTTTTCTTACTTGGAACGCTAATAATGTTTTTGTCACGTGGAGCGCTAATAAAGTTTTCGTTACTTGGAACGCTAATAATGTTTTCTTACTTGGAACGCTAATAATGTTTTTGTTACTTGGAACGCTAATAATGTCTTTGTCATTTGGAACGCTAATAATGTTTTTGTTACTTAGAAAGCTAATAATGTTTTTGTTGGTACGCTAATAATGTTTTCTTTACTTGGAACGCTAATAATGTTTTCTTGGAACGCTAATAATGTTTTTGTTACTTGGAACGCTAATAATGTTTTTGTCTCTTGAAACTCTAATGTTTTTGTCACCTGGAACTCTAATAATGTTTTTGTTACTTGAAACGCTAATAATGTTCTTGTCACTTGCAAACGCTAATAATGTTTCAGCACGTTACTTATTGAAAGTTTCCAAAATTAATTTTTTAAAACTATAATTTGAATATGGTGATAATGTAAATTCTTTCTTTGCGTTTTCCTAGTCAGATAAACAGAATATTCATGTCTTTTATTAAATACATACAGTCATTGTGCGAGGTGGCATTATGAATAACGGCTAGGAAGGAAAAATCAGAGAGCCGTGTTCGAATTCCAGTTGGGTTCCTTACATTAACTTGCGCGCAAATACCCTTGGAAAAGCTATTAATCTTTCTCTTCTCTTCCAGCTGTGGGTTGAATTGCATAACAGTCTGGGTCCTATAGGATTTATTAGAAACCAATTTACCACAAAAAGAAACGGCAATCGAGATGAGTATTTCCCTTTTTCGAGGACTTTCTCATGTAATTTTTTCAAGTTACCTGAAAATCAAGATTCTAAAAAATGTAATCCGAGCAATAGGAACCTGGAAAGATGCTATTCCTTATTTTCGATCTGTAGGATGATGGTCTGGATAGTTATATTATATACGGGATCTGTTCAAAAAGTATCGGGACTATCACTCTAAAAAGAAAACTACAACACATATCAATTCGGCATTTAATCTCCTTCGAACTAGTCCTCTTCTGAACTACAACATTTTATCCAGTGTCATATCCATTGATAGGAAAATTCCTGGAAATCTTTTTTGGGATAGCGAGCAGCTGCATCATAGAATTCTCTTAAATTTCCAGGACGTCTTGAAATCTTGTTCCATTTTAAATGGAATTAGATTTTTGAAAAGAGGAAAAAAGTGTCACAGGGATAAATATAGAGAATATGGGCGTTGTTGGATCTGGGGCATGTTGTCTTTGGTCCAAATCTGCTGCACAAGACATGGTTACTGATAGAACAGCCACACTCTACACACTTTCCTTCCAAACACTCCTATAAACAACGGAAGTGAGAGAAAACTGTACATTGCATGCGCGACAGAGCTCAAGGCCAGTCTATGTCATGCGGTCTCACTCTCCGTACGTTTAGCCCAATTACGATAGCAACAGTTCCGAAACTTTTAGATCAGACCCCGTATATATGAACAGAATGCGATCAAAAAATAGATTACTTGAAGAATTTTACGTATAAAGCATCAGTTATAACAAATTTGATATTTTAAGATTATTCTACGAAATGGATTATAATTTCTGATTTCAAAAGCGTCTTCATTTAAACGTACATATACTTCTAAAATCTCTCACTGTTTTTATACCTATGATAAGATCTCCCCCTCTTCAAACATTTCGATTCTTTTTCTCATTTCCCGTCTTTTTTTTTCTCATTTTGTACATGTATCTTTTAAGCTGGTTCGCTAGTTCGCCGGAGGCATTTTTGGCCACAGATTCTCTTTCTCCATAGCAGCGAACGTTCATAATGGCTACAATCTCCTTCTCTGCTTCTTATACCCTATATTGCACATGGCCAAGTCTTCTTCAACGAGGACTTCAGCAGCTAACAAATATTTTGTGTTTCAACTGTAGATAAAGATTTCTCTCGATCGCTTCAGATAGTGATATCCGGCATCTAATTTTCGCAATGTAAAGATTAAGGTAAAGAAAAACTAATAGAAGAAAAAAAGAAAATGGACGCGCTGGGTAAAGATTTCGATATGAGGTTTGCAACATGCAAAAAGCAACATTTACTAACCCCCACCCCACGTAAGTTGTCGTCTTTTATACTTAGCTAAATCTGCCTTTAGGGAAGATGTTTTTTTTTTTTTCCTATTCTTTTTTTTTTTACGCCTTCAACTTCGTGTCTATCCTTTCGTGAGAGGGCCTGTTATGTTGGAAGAAAATTAGAAATCTGCAAGGAAATCAATCTAAAAATGATAGGAACTGTCTGTGTTGAATGTGGCAGAAACTGGACGTATTTCTCTGGTCAGAGAGACCAGGATGTTACAAGCGTTGACCGAATAGAGCGGAAGAAAGGTTGCAGGCTGTAGACACTGAGGAGTGAAGACAAAGGTTTCTTCTCCAAGAGAAATCAAATGAGAGATGAAAAAAAAAAAAAAAAAGAAAAGAGAAAGAAACAAAAAAGTGGGGATGTTAAAGAGATGACTAGAAGATTGAAAGTTGAGCGAAATTAAAGAGAGATTATCTGGAGAAATACAATTGGTTTGTGACAATAACATTGTTTCGTGGAGCGCTTAAAGACAACCGCTGATTAAAACGAACGAAAAACGATGACAAGAAAAGAAAACTATTTACATCGTTCGCACTGTTGGCCTCCCCTTTATTGCCATATTCACGACGTTGTACGCTCCGGCCTTCTTCAGGTGACATATGTTGGAATTTCGAACCTTTATTTAGTCTACGGGGGTCAGTCAGTTATGTGCCATAATGATACACGCTTAGGCGATCATGTAGCTTTCAATACATGACTGACAAGACAGATTTTTTTCCCGCAGTAGGTTGCCATTTCTTTCTGTAGTAGACCAATTGAAGCCGGTCTGTCCTGCTATGTACCCATATCTGGGTGGGGGAGAAGAAGATTCATACCATTCCCAAGGATGTAAGCACGTAAGTGAATGTAATGGATTCGACTGGAATTCGAACTCGGATCTCCGATTCCTCAATCCGAGCCGTTATCCATTACTCCACCGCCGTGCCATGCAAATCTCAATTTTAGTTACTGTATTTGACGGCATATAAGTTTCATGGGTGTATAAGACGCACCCCAATTTTAGCAGGTCAAATCAAGAAAAAATTAGTAATTAGTAAAATTATTAGTAAATGGTATAGCCTAGGCTATATTTATGAGGTATTATTTTGGTTAAACAAGTCATGATGACAATTAAAAATTAACCAAAAAATAATAGGAAAACAGAATACGAGCCTATAAAAACTTTATTATATTCTTTATATGATCTGTAAAACCTGCGCCTTGAAAACTTCTTGGAATACTTAGGATATAAACATTCTGATTGTATTTATACCAATGCGACCGGAAGTTATCGCAAGAAAAATATTAATGAAACAAATATATTTTAAAAATATATAATTTGAATTTATTGCATAAAATTTTAGTGAAACAAAGTACTAATATTAAACGTGATTAAATTAATATATTGAATATTATCAATGATAACACTTTTAATCTGCTTAATAGCCTTTAAAATAAAATGACAATAGGTATATGAAAGTCTAAGCTAATAGGAATTGACAGGTAGCTAACTTGAGCCGACTATTGCGAATTTTAAACCTAGATATAGCATATAAGACGCAGGGGAATCTTAAAAGAAATTTTTAGTAAAAAAAAAATGAAGTGCGCCTTATATGCCGCCAAATACGGTAATTCAGCTCAGTAACACAAATCTCTGTGAGGCAAGAAATATAAAGAAGAAAACAGGCTGCCCCCTTAAGATAAGACTGCAGGAACACCGTGAGGCCGTAACATGAACTCAGCTTCATGATTCGTTTCATAATTTCCATTGATGTCCCCTGCCTATTATTTCCTCTTCATCGAATCGAACACTTTATTTAATCCACAAGGTAGAGTGTTTTCATTCTACGTTTCATTTTTTTCTAACATTTCAGTTTCGTTTAATTTCCTTTTAGTAACCCAACTCTCCAAGATTTTGTTCGCCTCTGCTGTGGCCAGGTATTGAACTCACAACTCTTTGGGTCAAATCGCTTTAAATAGTTATAATATCTCGTCTCATAAATATAGACAAGAAAAGAAAACTCTGGATAAGTTTAAAAAAAAACAAACAAAAAAAACCCCAAATAACGAGGTTCTTGATCTAAGAAGCATAAGAGTAAGGAAAGAAAAGCAAGTAAGAAGTTGAATCTGTTAGAAAAAAAAAGTTTGTTTGTGGGGGGGGGGATCAAATGAAAGGGAAGGAAGAGGGAGAGTAAACATCAAAATGTACAGAGAAATGAAAATGGAAAAATGACAAAAGAAGAAAGAAAAAGAAGTCTGCAGGTGAATGAAAACTGAAAGAAATGAATGGGAGTTAAAAAAAAAAAAAAAAAAAAAAAAAAAGCCTAAAACTCAAAGGAAATGACCCCCCTCCCCCTTAAAATGATACCCCCTTAAAACAATATACCACCCCAGTATGAGAAAAATACAAGACAAAGATAAAAAGAAACGATAAAAAGAGTGGCTAATTTCACCTTTACGGACTAAAGTTTTCCGTTTAAATAAAGTGGACAGATTATATCAAATCAATTGCTATATCTGCTGGTAGGAAAGTTGGTCGGTGTGTCTTGCTAGACAATTTTTCTCACCAGAATTTATAAGTCTACCATTCGTCCCTGCTTCGAATATTGCTGCCACATCTGATCTGGCGTTCCTGCTATTCATTTAGAGATTCTTGATAAAATCAAAAGAAGAATCTGCAGTGTTATTTGTTCTAGCCTGGCATCTCGGCTTCAGTCAGTTTTCCACCACCAAAGCCTAGCATTCCTGTGTCTTTCCTATAAATAAATATTTTCTAAATAGAGGGAAAATTTGAAGGAAATTTAGTAGTAAAAAGAAAAGTAAACGCCGGAGAAAATTTTCCATAAAAATAAGTAAACGAAAATAGAAAAAGGAACGAATAAAAAATGTTAAAAAAAAAATATATATAATGTAGAAGGAAATGATGAAAGAAAAGGAAAGAAAATAAAAGCGAAAGAAATGAAGAAAAACAAAATAAATGAAAAACAGAAAAAAATGAAGAAAAGGTTACAAGTGAAGGATGAAAAAAATAGAAAAGAAAAACAAAGTAAAATGAATTATAAAATTAAAAGTAAAGAAAAAAAAATTAGAAAAATATGATTTTTTTTTCCTGAATGAAAGTAAGAAAGAAGATAAAAGCCGATAATAGGAAAAGAAAAAAAAGGAAACACAGAAAGATAACTAAAAAGAAAGAAATAATTAAAGAAAGAAATTAAAGAAAGGCAAAAGGAAGGATGGGAGGAAAATAGAAAAAGAAAGAAAGAGTTAAACAAAGAAAAAAGAAAAGAAGGCAGACAGGCAAGCAGGAAGGAAGGAAGGAAGGAAGGAAGAGAAGAAGGAAGGAAGGAAGGAAGGAAGGAAGGAAGGAAGGAAGGAAGAGAAGGAGGAAGGAAGGAAGGAAGGAAGAGAAGAAGGAAGGAAGGAAGGAAGAGAAGGAAGGAAGGAAGGAAGAAAGGAAGGAAGAGGAAGGAAAGAGAAAAAAGAAGGAAAACAAAGAAAAAAGAAGGAAAGAAGGCAGAGAAGGCAAGCAGGAAGGAAGGAAGGAAGGAAGGAGAAGAAGGAAGGAAGGAAGGAAGAAGGAAGGAAGGAAGGAAGAAAATAGGAAGGAAGGAAGGAAGGAAGGAAGGAAGAGAAGAAGGAAGGAAGGAAGGAAGGAAGGAAGAGAGGAAGGAAGGAAAGAAGGAAGAAAGAGAGGAAGGGAGGAAGAAAGGAAGAAAGGAAGAGAGGAAGGAAATAAAAAAAGAGTTAAACAAAGAAAAAAGAAAAGAAGGCAGACAGGCAAGAAGGAAGGAAGGAAGGAAGGAAGGAAGGAAGAGAAGGAAGGAAGGAAGGAATGAAGGAAGGAAGGAAGGAAGGAAGGAAGAAAAGAAGGAAGGAAGGAAGGAAGGAAAGTAGGAAGGCAGGAAGGAAGGAAAGAAGGAAGAAAGAGAGGAAGGGAGGAAGGAAGAAAGGAAGAGAGGAAGAGGAATGAAAAGGAAAGAAAGAGAGGAAGGGGGAGGAGGAAGGAAGGAAGGAAGGAAGGAAGAAAGGAAGAGAGGAAGGAAAGAAAGAAAAGAGGAGAAAAGTATAAAGAAGAAAAAAAATGAGAAATAAAAAACTATGAGAACATTTTGGAATGAAAGGAAGAAAGAAAATAAAAGCCGAGAATAAGAAAAGAAAGAATAAAATACAGAAAGAGCTAAAAGAAAAAAAAAAAAGAAACAAAGAAAATCAGAAGGAAATAAAAATGAAAAAAAAGAAAAAAAAGAGTATGAAAGAACAAACTGAAGGATGGAATGAAAGAAGGAAAGAAAATGAGTAACAGAAAGGAAAAGAAAGCAATAAAATCACTCAAAGCAAAGCAAAAAGAGAACAAAAGGTAAGTAGAAAGAAGAAGAAAAAATAATGAACAAAGATACAATAAAAGAAGAAAAAGAAAGAAGAGAAAAGAAGGAAAAAGGAAAAGAAACAAGATAAAGAGAATTATATGCGGGGGAAGAAAACTGATTGGTGATAAAAAGAAGTAAAGCCAAAACCAATGATTTTCTGGCATCAACTTTTGGCACACAACGTGGCATACAAACAGGGATCTTAATTTATAACACGTGGCCCTGTCATTTTGCGGACAAGTCACGTGACAGGAAGAATCGCCTGTGCAGACAGGCATGAACTGAGAATTTGAGTAAGAGAACGATTCCTGCAGTCTTCAGTTAAAATAGATGGACCCCCCCGACAAAGAGTCCGCAGCCTGACACGTAGTTGAGTTTTTTTTTATCTGACATTTTCATTTTAATATAGACCGTTGAATTAAGTGCATTAACAGAGAATTAGTTTTGTTGAAAAACATAACTCTTATGAAAAATGACCACTTTTTTTCAGAATTATGCTAGTGATTTTTTTTATGCTTTCATGAATTTATTCATTAAATGTTTTTTATGATAATTGTTCAGATGAGTTTTCCTCATTGGTACATCAATTTTACGAATCTAAGCGCAGTTCCAGACAGAATGCATGGTTGTTAGCAAAAGGATGAGCCCAAAATGCGAATTGCAAATCGAAGACACCAACATGAAATAAGTACAAAAAATGTAAGGAAGGAAGCATTTTACAGAGGACGGAAAGTGCGACACTGAAATCTGAAGTCTTCCGTCTAGGTGCCTCCATTAATTCGGAATAAATTTGCGATACGTAAAATTTAAAATGAATTTTAAAAAATGAAAAAGCATTCTTGAAGATTTCATTTTAGTTTTAATTGATAGATAAATGATTAAATTTACTATTTCCAGCCAGTAAAATTTCCTGGTGCATTTCAAATAAAAATTATATAGATCGGAATCTCAACTTTTGGGCCGATTTCAGAAAATGTTCTTAACAGCGGCCATTTTCTTAATTTTAAGAAATTTGTAAACAAAATTATCTATTCTCGTTCTGAAAGTTTCATTAAAATCCGACAATTATTTGATTTTTGCAAGAATTTCCAATTGAATGTGTTTTTACCGGAAAATAGCGCCCAAAAAGTATTTTGTAATTATTACGTCCCCTGATAACATAAACAAAACAAGATTTTGAAACAAAATTTCGAACGTGCAAGAAAGGGTTAAATTTTTTAAAAAATAATCAAAAAATACTTTGGTCTTTCATCTTAATAATAACATAAACATTTTAACGATAAAACTTTTTCCATTTATGGAAGCGAAAAAGTGGAGTAATTAACCAACCGAAATCGGTAATTTTTTCAAGTCCCTCGCCATTGTAAGATTGAAGAAAAAATAGATTTTAACCTGTGTATGATCTTAAATTAATATATTAAATAAATAAATAAATTTCTTAAGATAAAACACAGGAAAACAGAAGGAAGGATTCTGTTCTCGACGCGTTCTTTACTGAAAAAAAATGAAGAAGAGACGAATCGATGCGGTCTACTTCAAAAATATAACACAAATATATATAATTCGCAGACCATAAATCTTCATTTTAACACAAAATATTGATTGCATGCATATTTTTCCATATGGCAATATTAAGGTAACAAAACAAAAGGTTTATTTATATAATTATTTGTTGTCTGTCTATGGCTTTATTTTTTTTAAAGAGACAACTCAAACCTTTTTTTCTTTGACCTTTTTATTTACAGAAAAACTTGTTACAAAATACCCTTTTGTATCGGAAGAAGGATAACGTCTTTGGATAGTTTTATCTTCTCATCTTCTGAATTCTTTTCTCTTTATTGTGCTACAAAAGTATAATATAAACACCACGCCTAACTAGGGCTTATAATGTTCTATTTATGAGAAATATCTACTTTAACTACTTTAAAATCTCATTTAAATTAAGAACAAGACAGAACCTTTCGCATCAAATGACTTTGGTATATTAAAACGTTAGCTCTACGAGCCAGCAATACTAATCAAAGGTTTTTCAATCAAATTCACCTCTTCAATTGTCTAATCTCTTTTTTAGACTAATTTGGAAGAAAACTCTTAACTTATAAGCCGTAAATGCCCTATTTCTTTTATCAAATAGTTACATTTCCGTTATTAAACCTTATAAGTTTTTTCAATCAAATAAATTCAAATCACTTTTTTCTTCCAGTTTTCTAGTCCTTCAGACTACCAGGATATTATTATAACTTTTCTCAAATGATATCAAACAAATTTAGTCTCGGAACTCTTTCGAAACCAATAAAATATCTTTCTACCAAATTCATCCGACACGAAAAAATCTACACTCCCTTATTCTCATTCTCTAATAAAAATCGATAGACAGAAACTATAAAGTTATATTTCTAAAATTAAAGTCGAAGAAAATAATTATATAATTAATTCGACTCTGTAAGTCGAACATTCTTTTAAGGTAACGGTTATTTTATGTGGTAACCTAAGACATTTTACCACATAGCCAGAAAACAAAACGTCTCTTTTGACCTAGAATGATTTTCTGTTTGAGGATAATTTCCTCTACCTAAAAAGAAACGCTTACCCCAGCTTCCAAATTCACAAAAAAGAGCGGAAAAAAGACTATTTTCTGCTTTAACTTCAGACGCGCATCATTTCAAATATCAGCACATTAATATTTCTTACACATACATTTCACTACCAAAGCTTTCGAAAAATGTCCTCAAATTCGTATTTATTTCAATATAGTATTTTTCTCCAAATAAAATTTCCAAAAGATTGGCACAAAATAAATTTTTTAATCCCGTTTTTTATTACACCAAAATAAATGCGGTATGGTTGAATATCATTTGATTTATCGGAATTAAATCCTACATATATTTTTCAACCAATAAAATCCCATCATTACAAGAACAAATACCGCCAAAATACATGGCGGTTGTATTTGTAGAGCTACCACGTGTTATTGTTGGTTCATTTAGAAAATAACCCCCTTCATGAATCCCGCAAATTCGAGAACAAGATTTTCGCGAGCAAGCGTGAAATTATTTTCTAACCAATGAAAATCTTGTATTCACTCCTCTGTTACGGATATAAAATAAATGCATACCATTCCTTGAAGCTCAGAACAATTTCGGAAGGCAGTTTGATCTACATGTGCGTACACACACACGCACCTGCACGCACACAATAGAAGAGAGACAGCCAGCAGACACTGACTAAGGCCTTATCCACGCACACAATAGAAGTGAGACAGCCAGCAGACACTGACTAAGGCCTTACCCACGCACACAATAGAAGGGATTAGCCAGCAACCACCTACTAAGCCTTTGTCTACGAACTCAAACACACATTAGACTGACCATCATAAAGTAAGTCTGTTCACACATTTCATAAGGTCCTAAGAACACTGAATTACTTTGTAATCGTTCAACACCCTCCCTGGTCATCCAAGACTTCCAACACGGTGACTGGTCGCTGAAATGACCGCTTCAATCCAGAGCTAATTTGTGATTTGATCATAAGGCAGCCATTATCGAATCGTTGCAGGTATGTCCGTGTTGGACTGGTCCAAGCAGGGCGATGACGTACAGGAAAAAAAATAACACTCGAATAAATTGAACAAATGTAAATACTGTTTTTTTTATGAGTCCTTCGTATAATAATTGGTTTATATCAGAGTTCGCATATATACACGCATATATTAAGGTTAATCTCCGCTTGACAACAGAAGAGGTCACGTGGGAGTCTCGAGACATTTTGGGAAAGCAAGTCAAGAGGTTGACTGACCCATTTAGCCGTAGCAACAGACGTCTAGACAGAAGCTACACAGGGGACTGACGTTAGGTCATGAAGCAGCAGGAGCTGGAATTCGCGCCAAAACGCAGGACACGTGGGAATTAGAAAATTATTTGGAAGTCAGTTGCTGTCTTGTCTTTGAAGGAGCAAGACTCGAAATCGAAGCGCTGATAACTTATGAAAGGAAAGATGAGACTCATTTTTGATAATGATGGAACTTGTCCGATTCATCACAAGCAACTCGCGATAAGAAATATAAGGATATGTATTTCTGTTCGTTATCTCTAAATTGAAGAAGATAAATCGAGTTATTTATCACGGAAGGCGAAAGGAAATCTGTACGCTGAGAATACAGCCTGCGTTTGAAGAAATAAAAGAGAAAATCCAGAGAGAAGAAACTATATAACTCTGTTACAAGCTGAATTGTGTAAAGAAGAAGAAAGAAAGAAAAGGGAAAACCAGAGAGAGGAAGAAAGTGTATATCCCTGTTGCAGTTGAACCGTGTTATAGGCTGAACTGTGTACAGAAGAAGAAAGAAAGACAATAGAAAACCAGAGAGAGGAAGAAAGTGTATATCTTTAATATTTTGGTGTATATGTACATATTAAAATTCTTATACCAAAATTCATTACGCCTTATCGTTCATCCTTGAATTGTGGATCAGTATTCGTGTTGAAACCGAAGCGAACCTGGGAAAAAGATTACTATTCGATTATCCTAAGCGAACAGTGTTCTTTAAAATATTTTTGTTTACTAATTGTCCATTTGTCATGATCTGAGAGAGATAGCCCGTATCTCTCCACAGATGTGATAATGTATATATCTTCTGGTCGGCGTATTATCGTATTATAAATTATTCGTCGACTAGGGCATAACACGCGTTATAATTTTATAATTATTTGACTGTAATGAAAATTGAAGATTTTATTGCGATTGTATATTTCTGTAAACAATAATAGATGTTATTACAAATAACGTGTTGCTTCTGCTTTTACTTCTGGAAATAGCAGTTTTTTATGCTTCACTAGCAGCATGGCCCGGCGTTGCCCGTGCTTGATTCAAAAATCGTACGACTCATACAGCAATCGTTATCACTTGACTTAAAATATTTTTGCCTTTCCTTGCCTTTAGAGGAGTGCTCTTTTTCCGTGCTGTTGTTGCTACATGCCTTACTTCTTGCCTATCTCACACTGCGATTTTTTTCTAAGCTCTATACTAAACATTAAATCTGTTACGAAAAAAGAACTAAACAAAATGAACACAAAACAATCAGCTTTAAAAAAGGACTCGTAACTGGAAAAACCGAATGAAAAAAAATGTTAACAACAAATACTTTTTCAAACCCAACCCAGTTCTGCGGAATCAGAATCAACGTTGAGTTTAAGCAAGCGAATGAGCCATGCAGATTTAAATTTTTCCCACTTGTGACGAATGCAGCTATCGATTTTTTTTTGCATGCTAGTTAACATTCGTGTCAGTCAGCTGTTGACTTTCACGCTGACCAATAGAATCTTCCTGCCTATTCGTGGCAGCCAGCTATTAGCTCTCACTCTGGCCAGTACAAAATGGCCGCAAACTAATTGAAAACTGCCGTAGAAGCATGAAAAAAATGATTATTTCCACTATCGATGGGAGTTGGGAAATGCAAAATCGGTCTTGGCCTTCCCGCTTACTTGGAGCATGTGCATGTAAATTTTGGTGGAAATCCGTCGAAAATTGCGGCTTTGCATTCGTTACACACACACACACGCGCGCACCCCACCACACACATCCTGCCTTTTATAGATAGAGATTTAAAAGATGTGTTGTTCTTGTTGATGTTAAATGTTTGGAATCCCGGCACTCAGGTAAAAAAAAGCAAATGCCTGTATAGCCGGATACCAAAAGATTTATGAAATATGTTTATATGATTATTTTAATTATTTTGTCATGCATATTTGCAATTCAATTTAAACGTAGCTTCCATAATTTCGCTGCCTTCCAGAAAACGCCGACATCAACTTCTGAAGGAACCAATGACGAAATAAATGCTAATAAATTCAAGTATAAAACGACCGACGTTTACTTACATTATTTACATTATTCGGACTGTTCTTCTCATCTCCATTGCCATATTCACAACGTTTTCGGTCGTTGTGCGCCCCGGTCTTCTTCAGGGGATTGGAATTTCGAACCGAACCCTTTATTTCGTTCACCGGGGTAGATTGTTCTAGTTCCACGTGCCATTCCTCTTCCGGATGTCTCAGTTCGAACAAGCTATTAAACCAAGTAAATATTTATAGACGCAAATGTAAACGGCCATTTTTTAAAAAGAAATTGCCCTTAATAAAGAAATCCAATATAAATGACCTTAAACCAAGTAAATGCTCAAATATGAACGATCAGTATTTGATTATCTCTCTACCACTTAAACACTTTTACATAAATTTAATTATAAAGCGGACTGATTTTCACATTAAATAACCCAATATGTCGAAAAATTTACCATCTCAACCGAACACAACCAATTTACCAACTCAACGTGACCCTCTATAATTTTGAGAAAAGTGATTATCATTCTAAGAATTGATTGAGTTACTAATTTCATTGATTTTTTTTCTGGTGTCTATCACAATATTTTGGAAGATTGATTATACAGACTTCTTCGGGTGTACAATAATTACACCTTATTTGATTTTGAGATAAGCCATCATAATTCCAAGAATTGTTCGGTTGAACCATTTTTTTTGCTGCGTTTGATATTTGCCGAACGCTTCGTTTGATAAGATGATTGATTTTTCTTCAGGTGTGCAATTCGCATGAAGAGGAGCTGTGAGTCAGCAATATTTGTAAAACAGAAAAAATCCTTACTCAGCAGAAGTTACTGTAGAAATTACCTAAAAATATAGACCCTTAAATATTTCCGTACGAACTGTACACCCGTCAAAGGTCGTAGAATGGGCGATCCTACAATCTTGTTCCCTCAGTAAATAAATAAATATAAAAGAAGGCAATTATTTCCAAATAAATCTTGGGAAAATACACCATTCATTAAACGCAATAAAACGAATCTTCCTCATTAGTGGTTCTATTGAATAAAAACGGATAAATGTTTCTGATTGGTTGTTTTCTGTTAGCGCTTGTTTTCGTCCCACGTTTCGTCGGCAGCCATAGTAGAACAAGCCCGCGGGTAGTTATTTGCTCAATTAATGAAGAAAGTTACCATAATAGTCAGTCGAAAAAGATATCACTCAATGAAGCAAATTAGTGCCACTAACCAACTTTAAAGTCGCCAAGACAAAAGCTGTTGTGTGGATCATTTTAAATGCGATTGGTGCAGTTATTTTATAACATTTGGTGTATCGCTTGCGTCGTCGTCTGCCAAAACCACAGGATATAATATTTTAATTCTGTCGTTTTATTTTGACAGTAGATTACGCTGTCATGTCAGGCGTTTTAAGCGCTTTACCAGTTACGAGCTCAAAAGCCGAACTCTGTGCGGACATTTAAGTTACTAATTGGACTTCCGGGACAAAACTAAAGGGATCACTGATCCAGCTTAGAAAACAGAAATAATTTCGAATTCCTCAATTGACTCCATGGAACTTCCAAACCTCACTTTAACTCGGATTCCGGTTATAAATCTAGTTCCGATCGAAAGTCCGATTTCTGGAAACTCCGATTTGGGCCGAAATTCCAATTCAGGTCGAAAATTGAGTTCTTCAAATCAGAAACTCCGTGAAACTTCAAAACCTCACGTCACGAAACCTTTCATTTTAACTCTGATTCCTTGGCATTTTGAGGAAATAAAATTGATTTCTTTAATTCACAAAATTTTGGGGGATATTTTGAACGGAATTTAAAACAAAAAAAAAAAGTTAAACTGACATAATTTTTGTGTTGCTTTAAACTCAATAAAAATTAAAAACTTTTAAAGTCACTAACTTTTTTCAGTTATTTTAAAAGTTGAATTTTTAACTGTTCTCTTCTCATCTAGACACAAATCCCAATGCTGGATGCTCAAGCACCAGATGAAGGGCAGATTTTTAATTCTGTGATCATCCTGATCCCACAAAGGTATAACAAGCCTAAGTTGAGCAAGTGTGGTAATATATTTTTTCAAAAATGTATTGCTGGTAATAATATTTCTGGTATTAAAACCTATCTTTACACTTTCATAATGCTTTAAACCCAGTTTAGGGGTTAACTATTTATCCATAGATGGGACCCTAACAGGTGCTACCACCCGGGTCAGGGTGGACCTGGGAACACCAGCAATGAAGAGGTGGTTCCACGCTCCTCAAAACCTCCTAATCAGAGGACTTGCTGTTGGTTGGAGTTACCCAGGACGCGGATGTACTTTACCACCATATCCAGGACGGTGGGGGGGGGGTGTTGTGGTAGCAGTAGTTGTATAATTAGAAGTGGGGGTGGAGATGTAGTAGCAGAAGTACCTTCAGCTTTCTTTTTTATCTCTAAGGATATTGGCGAGTATTCACTGTTATGTAGGAGATTAGATATTACATTGCAGTTCGGCACTGTCTCTTGTTTCTTGCGAACATTTTTCTCTCTCTTAATACTTTGATATGTTTCTGGAAGGCATCTTTTGCTATTCGGATTTACTGTTACATTTTCCGGATTTTCTTAGGCGGTATTTTTCTTTATTGAAAATGTGACATCGAAAGCAGAAGGCGTGTTTGAAAAGCGAACTGTTCTTTACAAAACATAAAAAAAAATGTGTCAAGAAAGTGGACAATTTCGACAGAAACGCAGAAAAGTGTGCTGGATTGCTACTTAATACCTGTCATCCTATATGGCAGTGAACTTCCTGTTAGATGAGGCGGAAATATTAGGTAATGGAAATATGGTTAAGTATGGGGATGATGAGAATGCCATGGATGGAACATGTGATCAAATGTGAAGTTTTAAGGGAAATAAAAACAAAAAAGGGCTCTTGTGCTTAGGATCAGAAAAAAGAGAAAGATAAAATTTCTGAGACGCATATTTAGGAAACAATGCTTGGTGAATGTGACACTCACAAGATATATTGAAATCAAAATGGGCAGACAGAAACATCAAGTAGTCTATTAGTATTCTAAAATAATTTTTTTGTCGATATTTCTGAGATGAGGTATTACGAACATTATTTACATTATTCGGAAAATTGTCCTCATCTTTGTCGCTGTATTTATTACTACGTTTCGGCCGTTGTACGCTCTGGCCTCCTTCAGGTGTCATGTTTAATGGATGTCAGTTCATTTCCCTCTGAAAGTTCTCCACTGCCTTTATCCACTGTGCCATGTGTCCTTGAGGAGACATGGCACAGTGGATAAAGGAGTTAGTTTGATCCAGTGACAGGACCCAAAGAGTGTGAGTTCAATACCCGGTTAAGGCAGTGGAGAACTTTCAGAGGGAAAATTAACAGGAGATAACTGACATCCATTAAACATGGCACGTGGAACTAGAACAGTCTACCCCAGTGAGCGAAATAAAGGGTTCATTTCGACATTCCGACCACCTGAAGAAGGCCGGAGCGTACAACAGCCGAAACGTGGTGATAAATATGGCGACAAAGATGAGGACAATAGTCCGAATAATGTATATTTTTTTTTTATCCGACATTAATTTTTAATCCAATAATATTATTTTTTAGGGCGTTCATGTATTTGAGTTGCTATCCCTTTTTTATACCGTATATACTCGCGTATCATGCGACCTTTGAAGACATAATTTTTAAGCTAATTTTAAGGGGATCGCATCATACACGAGATATAAAATTAGCGTAGGTACTGCTGGCCCTGGCTATGGCGTTGTCAAAACGACATATCCATTTACTGTAGTCAAATTAGCTTCAAAATTAGGTCTTCAAAGGTCGCGTGATAAGCTAAGATGATATTCTGAAACGGTGAATTAATTAAGTCTTATTAAAGAAAGAAATTGAATCATATTTTTTCCCATCAGGAAAAGTACTTATTAATTTCAAAGTGTGCCGTTACCGGTGTGGCCACAGAGACCCTCCCTAAAAGAGCGGGATTTGCATAATCTATTTAAATAAAGCACATTTCTCGTTGGGAGTTCTGCATACTTATATCTGTTAGCTTCAGTTTCGGATCCGAAACGTAAGAAACATTAATTTTTAAAGGGTAATTTTTCTTATTATTTCTTGTTACTATAAACATTAATTTAATGGGATCACGTGCTTAATTTGCTATCCGGGTTTTTTTTTGTATTTTTTCTTAAACAGTAAAAATTGATAAAACTCTAAATTAAAGTTCTACGAAAGGAAAATGATGCCTCCGACAGGAATCGAACCCGCCTCACTCTTTGGCATCAGGGAAATCACTATTTTTTAGCCAAAACATCCACGAAAAATAAGGTTTATAATGAAAGTAAATATGGTGTTTTTAAGCGCAGTTTAGATGTGGCACAAGGCCAAAAGTATGGGTCACCCAGAGAGGATCGAACTCACTATTCAGTCATAATTGATCTAGCGAGACAATCTGGCTAACCATTACTAAACGTCGAGGTGCCCAAATTTTCTCATCGTAGCTTGGATGTGGCACAAGACCAAATGAGTAGAGTATTCAATGAGGAACGAACTGTAAAAGTCAATGCGATCTATAAAACGTTTGCTCATTAATATACAGGTTGCCCAGTAAAAAAAGCGGTAAATTCAAAAAGAAATTTATTTAGCTTTCAGGATTCTTGCACAAACTGAACAATCATTGTGGGTGTTAGAAATGTTTTCCTGAATGTTAAACACAAAGTTGTAAGCATTGGTAACCAGGAGGCAATAGCTTTGTGGATAGCGTCAATAGGAATTTCATTCCAAGCTTCAGTTAAGTTCCACTTCAATGAATCATTATCGATGATGTCGAGACGATGGTTTTGCGAGTGACTTAGAAGTATACTCCAGATCTTATTTCTCAACCGGGGTTCCCCGGAACCCTAAGGTTCCATAAAAGGTCCCAAGGGTTCCGCGAGAACGGGTGTTACCTGATTGTCTTTTCAACATTGCCAATAAAGGATAAATTATCTGTTTTAGTTCTGTTTAGATTTATATCAAAGGTATATATTGGTTACTTATGTCTATTTTTTACGTTTGAGTTTTTAATTTTTTGTGTGTGAATGAAAACTCCCTGATGAAGTATTAGAAACGAACAGTATGAATTTTATTTAGCATTACCGAAAAATTTGACAAAAAAGTATTAATTTTTCCTTAAACCAGCCATTCAAAAATATATACTATGATATTTACCACGTGAACTACGATGAAAATAAAATGAGAAATACATGGTAGATAATTTTGTTTTTGCGCGGGGGTTCCTTGAAGCATGTAATTTATTTTAAGGGTTATGCAAGGATAATAAGATTGAGAAACGCTGCTTTTAATCCATAAAATTCGGTTCTGGGTTTTTAGAGGGTTACTGAGATGGACCAATTAAAGCTGGTATATTTTCCCGAAGAATAAATTTGCCGCCTTTTTACTGGGCACCCTGTAGATGCATTAACACCAGAGAAAAATATGTTAACTAGCGCAAAATTTACAGCAGTGAGATTTTTTTCTGTATAAATTTTTGAAATGAGACGTTATTTAAATGATTTGCAGCCGGACGAATATCCTCATCTTTGTTGTTATGATCACAAAAGTTTCGGACGTTGTACACTCCAGCCTCTTTCGATTCAAGTATCTTTAAGTGAATTTCGAAATAAACACTTTATTCAATCTATGGGCATAGATTGTTCACATTAAAAAGATATTTCGTATTGATTAATTGCTCATTTATTTCTAGTTCTGTTTGAAGTATATATATATATATATATGTATATATATATATATATATATATATATATATATATATAGTATATATATATATATATATATATATAGTTTATGAAAAACTAGGTAATTTTACAAAGAAAATTAGTGACATCTTTTCTATTAACTTCCTTCCCTCTTTTACTCTCTATGGGTTTTTTTCTTATCTACCCCTCCGATATCAATATATAACTTCCGTTAAGTTAACCGTTTACATTTGCCAATATCTGCTAACTTACTCATGTCTTCTCTCTCCTCCCCTCACTTCCTCACTTCGTTAATTTACATATGTTTAATACGGCCCGTCATAAATGTGTAAATTTCTTTTCATTTTTTGTTTGGAAGTAAAGTCTGATGATCCGCAGTCCTTTTAAAAGGGCTGTGGTGAAATAATTATTACATGGAACCTTAAAGTGGTCTGTTTTTATATTAAATTATATATATATATATATATATATATATATATATATATATATATGTTGAAACTTGACTAATGCATGGAATAATAATACAACACAAAATGTACTTAGAACAAAATGTATTGAAACAAGAATGTGTACACAATATTTACATATAGTCTTTTGTATATTCTTGGGAAGACCGTTCCTGAAGAATGTGTTGACTTAGTCGCAGTCGGGCAGAGTCTCTGGATTGAATCTCTTGATTCCTCCCCGCGTCTTCCCGGTACCAACCATATTTATATGGTCGGTACTCCACTATGCAAATTAGGTAGATCCTATCACAACAATATATATACTAACCGACCCAGGGATTGAACCCTCAATTATATTATATGTCCAAAAAGAAGCTAATAACGTTCCACAATCACTGAGGAGATCCTGAATCGTCGTAATGCCATGATTACGCTTAATAAGGCACCTTGCTTTCGGCGTCAATCGGAACTTAAGCTCATGTCCAGATTCGTTGTATCATTCCAGAAAGTATATGGCTCTTAATGCCACACTCTAACTTTATGAGAGTCAGCTCAGATTGAAAATAGAGTATTGTTGCCACATCTGGGATGGCACTGCGCAATCCACACTTTCCAGCCATGACAGAATTTAAAAGCGCCTACATGGCTTGTGGGTGATAAATTATTTTCCGTCCCACAGACGAAACGTCGCAGGCGACTCGCTACTCTACCGTCATTTTCACAGAAAATGTTCCAACGAGCGACATTCATTTGTCCCACCAGTTTAGACCCTTTTACAGCTAAGACCGGCTATGTTATATAAACAAGGTTGAACCATGCTCTTTCATATTTCATTAGTATGAGGGCATCTCGGCGTGGTGTAATGGTTAGCAAGCTTGTCTCGCTAGATCAGTTACGACTGAAAAGTGAGTTCGATCCTCACTAGGTGTCCTATACTTTCGGCCTTGTGCCACATCTAAGCTACGCTTAGAAAATAACTATTTCATTGGTATGAAAAAATTCCTTTCGGAAATATTTGTGCCAAGTACAGCGACTTCGTGGAACAGACTATTGAGAGTATGCTTCCCCAATCACTTCAATCTTAGCATCTTCAAGTCTAGGATCAATTACCTACTTTCAGCAAGCTCATCCAGTAACCCTCTACCTTGAGTGACACCTGAGCCTTTTATTGGGTGAACAACATTAAACAATATCACCAAATTCACTAACGCTTTAATTCTTTAGGTCATTGTCAGTTCAATCCGTGGTTTGGTTAGTACCGATGTATTCCGGTTTAGTGCGAAAAAGTCTGGCAATAACTGAATTAAGCCAGAGGTGACCCACTTAAACATGGATAACGGAATGAGAACGGGCGATTGAAAAAAAGGGTTCAGTTTGAAAGTTAAAGTTAGCCGGATCGACAGGTTCCTGAAGATAATACAAGGATCGAAACGCAGAAAAAATGGAAAAACGGATTTTTTTTGTTTTCCTTTTTAACCTCGTAAAACCCGAAATGATCATTGTTGGTTTCTCGTGAATCAAAATAAAAAAAAAAAAATTCCCCTCGTCTGTAATTTCGCATTTTTCGGTCGTAACCAATGTTTAATATAACCATCTTTAATATCAATTATCGTCATTGTCTTTTAGTTATTCTTAATATTACCAAAGTTGGACGCGAAATAATCCTTATTAGTTTTCCGTGAATCGAAAGAAACATTCACTTTGACTGGAATTTCGCGTTTTTTTATCTACACGATCTTCAAGGCCAAATTAAACAGAGCAACCATCTTTAATATCAATTATTGTCATTGTCTTTTAGTTATTCTTAATATTACCAAAGTAAAACGTGAAATAATCCTTATTGGTTTTCCGTGAATCAAAAGAAACCTTCACCTCGACTGGAATTTCGTATTTTTCGATCTTAATATCCAACTTTTTTTTTTTCCAAATGGGCCAAATTAAAAGTTTTGGTATATTCACCTGGGACAAAATTACTTTACATAAATATGCTTTATGAAGTTCAAATTGATGTGAATATCAAGTTTCAATAATAAATATATATAATTACAAAATATAGTGTATTATTGACAATAAAAAAAGAAATTATACATACACAAAATAAAATAAATTTAGTGACATTGCTTTCCTTTTATAATATTGACAATATCTGCTTTTATGATACTAGCATTTATTCTTAGAATGTTAGTTATATGGGAATCACTCAACGTATTTATTTCGGAATTTTTTATGTTTTTCATATATGAAAAGAATTATTCACAGCAGTATGCACTACCTCACATGCCTAACAGCTTTCTAGATAAGCTAAATAATTTTTATTTAGCTCTGGCTCTTGCCCAACGTACCAACCGGTGTGTCTCGGCAAAGGCCCCTTTCATTTTTTGTGCGATGGGAAAGTGAACCTTCTGGCATAATGTGGGAATAATTTTTTCGACATACGTTACTAAAGTAAATGAAAATATACCTAAAGATTTCAGGGTGCAGTGGGTCGCATGAAAATATTAAGTGAGCCGCAGTGGGGTCTTCGGGCGCGCCGGGTTGGACGTCCCTGCTATACAAACCACATCAAACAGGTCAACCATCTTTAATATCAATTATCATCATTGTCTTTTAGTTGTTTCTTAATATTACCATCGGAAAACGCGAAATAATCGTTTTTGGTTTTCCGTGAATCTAAAAAAAAAAAAAAAATTCTCTCCAACTGGAATTTCGCACTTTTCGATCTTAATATCTACACAGACTTCAAAACCACATCAAACAGAGCAACCATCTTTGATATCAATTATCGTTGTCTTTTAGTTATTCGTTTTAATTTATGTTTCTCACATTTTCGCCGATGACGCCATCATTGCTTCCCCATCTTTTTCATTTCAGTTCTTCCTCTTCTTTCCTGTACTCTTCCTTCTCCTCACAAAGGTTTAAAAAAATGTTTCACAACAAGTCCTGATTGGCTGTGACAGAGAGTAGTCTACTCATTAATGATTGCCGCACACCCACTACCAAACCGTAACCCATTTCCTCACGACCACGATACAGCTCACCGCCTCCATTTCCACTTCCACTCGCGTCCATTTTCCCTCAGGTCTGCGGGCAAGAAACGTTCTATTTGGCTTTTATATCTTCACTTATTCTTGTCGCTAAATATTCTTTGTGGCCTCGGGGGCCTTGTTGGTTACGTTCACCTCCGATGACCTGTTCGGGATGTCGGCGCCTGTTTTAATATTGGCGCGAAATGGAAGTGCAAAGCAAAATATTGAGTGTGTTGGCGATGGCGAAGTGAATCGTGTTGGCGGGAAAAACGGTGATCAGCGTAAGATTGTTCTCGTAATGCTTCGAATTCCTTTTACGACAACAGCACACATAAACTTATGTGAATGCGTGCTAAAAAGTTTTCTGTAGATGAATGCCAATGCGCCTATAGATTCAGTTTGTATCTGATGCCTTTGGGAGACTCTAACTATAGAAAATTATGTACAGTGATCCTCGTTATCCGCGGGATCGTTTTCCGCGCTTTCACTTTCAGCAGGGCAAATCAAGAAAAAAAATAGTAATTAGTAAAATTAATAAAATTATTAGGAAATGCTATAGCCTAGGCTATATTTATGAGGTATTATTTTGGTTAAACAAGCCATGATTACAATTAAACAAAAATATTAGGAAAAAGAACATGAGCCTATAAAAACTTTATTATATCCAAAGGTAAGAAAACAAAATAAAAATCAAGCAATTATTACAATTGAACAAAACAGTACAGTTTTTAAAATTCAGTCAAAATTTTTTCCTTTATATGAAATCTACAATCTGCGTCTTGTAAACGTCTTAGTGGAATAATTAAGATATAAAAATTCTGATTGTATTTATACCAATGCAACCGAAAGTTATCACAAGAAAAATATTAATGAAACAAATATGTTTTAAAAATATATAATTTGAATTTATTGCATAAAATTTTAGTGAAACAAAGTACTAATATTAAACGTGATGAAATTAATATAATGAATATTATCAATTATAACATTTTTAATCTGCATAATGGCGTTTTAAATGATGACAATATGTATATGAAAGTTACTATAAAGTCTAAGCTAATAGGAGTTGCCAGGTAGCTAATTTCGGCCGACAATCGCGAATTTTAAATCTATATATGGCATATAAGACGCAGGGGAATTTTAAAAGATATTTTTAGTAAAAAAAAAGTGTTCTTTATATGCCGTCAAATACGGTAACCTTTTTAAAAATCATTTCACCCCAAGCAATGTAGCAAAGCCACTAAGACACAAAGGGTTACTGAATGTGAAAAATTAAGAAAAAAGAGAAACATTAATACGGGGCGAGAAAAATAGAGAGTAATTAAGAAGACAGGAGGTAACGATTGATATTGCATTGAATTTTTAAAGATTAAAGTTGGCGGAAAGCATAGAGCCGCAACAGCGTCCCGCAGGCTAGAAGTGCGAAAATGTTAACATAAAAGTTATGGTTACATCCAGCCAATTCATTGATGAAAGTTTGCTGCCAATATAATACTTTGTATAAATTCATAAATTCTAGAAACCAAAAAAGTGACTGAAATCGAGATTCCAAGCCAGGGCCAACAATAGTGCTGATTCTTTGGATTTCATTAAGAATCTCTAAATATACAGCAGAAGCACCCGGCCATATGTGTTTATTGTTAAGTGGGCAATTTTCTTTGTTTCTCCTGTTACATTTAATGGTGTTATGTTGCTGCAAGTTATTGTTACTCTTGTAATTGTTATTGGTTTTGTTGAGTATATTTTATTGTGAATAGTTATTATTTTGTATTCGTTATTCCCGCAGCTGTTACTTATTTTGATTGTATTTTTGTTCATAATTTTTTAATAATTTGCTGTTTTTAGGAAGTGTTTGTCAATTATTTTGAAGAGTATTTTTCCTATTTTTCATTTTAATGCATTGTTGTATTGAGGGTGAACCAAATTATATTTTTTTCTGTTGTTTTTGTTGGAATTGTTTTCGTTTTTGTATTCTAGTTTGCTTGAATATTCGCTGTCTTAGGACTGATTTTATTATATATATATATTTTATTTTCATTGAATATTTTTAGGCTACTAGAATTTGTTGAAATTCTTTTATTTATAGATATGGGTAATTACTTGAATACGTTAGGGGTGGTTATAATTTTTGTTAATGTATATTGAATTGTTGTTTGGTTTTCTGTATGGTTTGCAGATTCTGTTGTTTAGGTTGAATATTATATTTCAGAATATACAATTTTTTGATTAGATTTTATATCTATTGTAAATCCTAGGCTTATGAAGGTTTTTATTATTTCGTGTTCTATTTTTTTTTCAGTTCTGCCGTTGCAGTTTCTGAAAATTAATAGTCTGTACTCCCTGTACAGAGCTTTATCTTTTTTTTTGTTAATAGTATTTGTTAATTTATTGATTATGGATATGCCTATGAGTGAGTAAGCACCATCATATTTACCCATTCTTACGTCAAAGTTATATTACTATTATTATTATTGTCGTTGTTGCTGTTTTTATTTTGGCCCTTTTGTGTCCATACATTTTATTATGGTATAATATTGATTTTCGGCAGTGTTTAATTATATTTATGTCCTCATTGGGGATAGTCATGTATTGTTTTGATAAGTTTAATATGGCGTTTAGTGTATGTTGGGTAGAAGTCTTTTATGGTTAATTGCATGAAGGAGCAGGTTTCTTTATTGCTAATGTTATTAAACCAATTGGTTGTTGCTTTAGTATTTTTTCCATTGGTTTCTGTTTAGTATTCTTTGTTTTAACAATATTTTTCTAATATTTGTTTGCTTACTTTCCCAATGCTGTTTTAGTTGAGTTTAGTAATCTGCCTGTTGGTTTGGTCGTGAAATTGTCCTTACGGTGTTTTAATTTAATAAAATGTTCTATTTTTGCTAATTGTTTTATTCTATTGTCTAATGTTCGTTTAGTGACTATCTTATTAGCTTCTGTGCTTATATCACTTATTAGTGGGTTTGTAAAATTTACTGACTTCTTTGTCATCTAGTTTATTGTAATTGTTGGTTTCCATTTTATAGATTATCCTGGATTTATTTGATAAATAATTTTTATTTTTAGTTGTTTATCATCGTTTGATCTTTTTTGGAAATTATTGTTGAATTTTCTTATTTCCAAATTATTCATTATGCTTGTTAAGTCATTTTCCAAAGTAGTGAGATTTCATTGATGCAAATCCAAATTTATTAATATTATCAATATTATCGGTGTTGTTGTGCTTGTCATCATTGTCATTTTCTTTGTTGAAGAAATAGAATATCTTCTATCTCATGCATTTTATAAAGTGTTCTATTTTTGGGGAGCTTGATCTCTTCCTTTCTCTTCGAACTCAACTCTCGACACATCTAGAGAATCTATGTCTGATTTTCACCCTATCACCCTAAAACAGCGCATCTACTGAGTAATATGCACATAACTATGTCCATGATTTCTGCTAACATTTCTAAACCAGATCAGCACAAGGCTTTCGGATTTGACGGTATCCCTGCAATTGTCTTAAAGTAATGAGCACTGGAACTGGCTCCTGTTCTCTCTAAACTTTACAATAAATGCCTCGCTGCTTCTTGCTTTCCAGCATGGTAGAATTCCTTCTCTGTAGTTCCTGTCTTTAAGAACTCTGGGACACATTCTGAGCGCTGAAATTATCGCCTTATTAGTCTGTTACTTATTTTTGGCGAGCTACTAGAAACTCTAATCAACGCCGAATTGGTGAAGCGTCTTACTTCACACGGCCTTCTTTCGAATAAACAATATAGCTTCCGCTTCTCTAGGTCTACTGTCGATGAGTTAACGACAATCACTGAATTTGTCTATCAAGCTTTAGATAAGAAAGGCGAAGCTCGGGTTGTGGCTCTAGATATTATTAAAGGCGTTCGACATGATTTGTCATGCTGGCCTTCTCCATAGGCTCAAGGACTACGGTTTGGCTGGACTAATATCTAGCTTAAACCATTCGTTCCCAACAAATTGTATAATCAAGGTTAATCATTGTTAAACGGACACACTACAATCTGAGTTTTGCTTCGTTAAGTACTCTCTCTCTCTCTCACGCACATACATGCATGCGTGAGCGCTTACATGCATGCAAACATGTATGTACTAAAATGTATCGGAGAGTATATAATGATGTTGTAATGGAATGTCCCACATTCACTATCGCCTATGTGGACTGTCTATATCAGTAGCTATACATAGTCAGCACAGGATATCCCAGAGGGCTTGCTTCGGCAATTAGTTGGAGATTTGTCTCCAGCTAAGCTAATCGAGCTTTCAGCCTTCGGGCGGAGAGAAACCCAGAAGAGGCTATGCCGAAGGGCAGAGTCTCGTCCGGGGTGGTAGACAGCTACCCGACCCTGTTTTTTACGGGGTCTACGGGGAATTTTTGCCCGAGCTTAAGGGCTCGGATATCCCACGTTAAATTCGGCCTTGTGCCACATCTGACCGCTTGGGGCGGTTGCCAAATATCCTTGCTTCGGGAATTAGTTGGAGATTCGTCTCCACCTAAGCTAGCCCAACTCACTGCCTTCGGGCAGAAAGGAACCTAGACGAGGCTATGTCGAAGGGCAGAGTCACGTCTGGGGTAGTAGACAGCTACCCGATGCCTTTTTTTACGGTGTCTATGGGGAAATTTTACGGGCTCGGATACCATAAATTAAATTCGGCCTTGTGCCACACCTGACCGCGTGGGACGGTTGGCAAATATCCTTGCTTCGGGAATTAGTTACAGATTCGTCTCCAGCTGTGCTGGTCGAACTCTCTGCAGACGAGGCTATGCTGAAGGTCAGTCTAGTCTGGGGTAGTAGACAGCTACCCGACCGCGCGTATACGGGGTCTATGGGGAAGTTTTGCCCGAACCTACTGGCTCGATTTTGATCCCGCATTAAAAACGGCCTTGTGTCACATCCTGCCACGTGGGGTGGGGGTGAGGGATAAGTTAAATATCCTTGCTTCGGGAATTACTAGCCTGCCACCCGATTCCCTGTCTTTCAGTAGTGTATTCTCTTTTACAATAAACCTCTTTTCATTCATCTACGCGCGTGTTGCTGTTCCTTCATTCGAGTGCCACCTTTGATGTGTTTGTAACAGCTTTAAGGATAAAACACGTCTATTGAGAACACTCATATGGACACATTTCAAACATCATCAAGATCACAAGAAAATGAGAGCCACAGTCTATTTAATCCCCTAGACTATTCCCAGCGCAATTACAGACACAAATGTTAAGATATACACACACGTCATTTAAGCATTCCATAATATAGCCCAAACGAATCTACTAATAGATGACAACGATCCTGATTTCTTTCCCTAAACTGATGTACTGATGATGAGGAGACACATTCTAGTGACATTAGAATTCATAATTGGGATAAGAACGGTCTTGAACAGAAAATCAACATTCTTTACTCAGTGTTCTGGGCTAGAGTTTTGCAACCCAGTGTGCCTGCACGCATAGGAAGTGCGAAATTGAATATCATGAAGTGCGAAAGACTGGCTTGTGTCCCTGAATAACGAGTATCCACTCAGCCTGCTGCCAGTGTGCGTTGAAAGTGTTAGGGACAGTTCGTCGCACACTGTAAATTCGTCATTGCAAGCTTGATTAAAACTATAATACTCAATGGATTTATTTATGACGATAGTGTATCTTTGTAACCAATTGATTTCTTGTATTCAATTCTCTTTTGCCAATCAAGATAAAATCTAGAAATCGCCTGAATTCAAAGACAGGCTTCTGGATCGTAGTCACCAAACATGTTCTTCGTTTTCACAAAATATCGTTAATATTAATAGTAACTGCTTTCTTATAAGAAAACATTCGATATTCATTGACCTAGCAGCCAGTAATGCTGTCGGTTAAAAATTATTAAATTTAAGAAAAATATGTTTCTCTATTCCAGTAGCTATTATCGCTCTTTCTGGTACTTATTAACATGACTTAAACCTTTTCAAAACAGAAACAATGATCTGGATTTGAAATGAAAACAAAGATGGCACCTACCCTGAATCCATCATAAACCCTAAGGATGTGAAATTAATAGATACTAAACACTTCAAATACCTGTGTGTGTGTGTGAATCCGTTATAACAAACTTGGTATAGGAGAAAAGGAAATTAACACTTTCACTGCTACTCATTTGCCCAGTGATGACCACCCCCGCCATCCGGCCAGCCATTTTTTAAGAAAATGCCAAATTTCAACCTACGTATTTTATTACACAGAAAACTGGCACCAGTGTGTTTTACAGCATTCCATTTTCATGGATATACCTGGGAATGACTTATCAGATCAGTAATGGGTATACACACGATATCTTTTGAAGCATTGTCCTTTGTGGAGTGGGACTTCACACTTTTTGCAGAAGTACCTTGTTTCTGAGCGTTTTCCAGCTTTTTTGCCGACTCTGCATGGCTTGGAAGGGTACCATTTCTTATTGGTTGGTGGAATTTCTACCAAGTCATGAACTTTCATTCCACCAACCAGGCGATTGGCAGGATCAATTTTAGGTGCCCTTCGACATACGGTCACGGGCGCTGGGAACATCCGCATGCTAGCCGCATTTTCGTCAGGAATATTTTCAAATTAGATACGAAACTACCATGACGTAGAGAAAAATCGAGGCTGACTAATAATTTGCATGATAGAACAGTTAGAATTTCCCGTATTTTACGATTGATGGCGCAACGGGACACTCATATGCAAAAACGTAGGTTTCCATACTTAGCCAACTGGAGCAAGATAAGAAAAACGAAGATCTCCGTAGTTAGCAGCGGAAGTGTTAAACAAAAAATAAGCTGCGACCGGTATAATCACCGAACGCTACAAATGGCTACAAAACCAAAACACTAACCTAAAAACTCGTTATGTTCTTAAATAGTTTTATCAGATCAAGACTTTCATATAGATGCCATGCATGGTGCCAAACCCGTTCAGAAATATTTAAATTGTCAGCTGTATACAACCACTTTTTTAAAATCAATGGTTAAAAATAGTTAAGTGAAGTCGATGGGTCTTGTCAAAGATATTTTAATGACATGCTCTGTTCATCCATTGTTCACTGCAATTGGGATGACATCCAATGTCGGCTGTGTCTGCATATACACTCGACTTGATATGTTCACAGATTTGTCTCCTTAGCCATGATCGTATTCAACAAAAATTAACGACAAATGCTATTCAAGACTCTCTGCCTGGAAAATAGCAACAATACGAATTCTCACTTAGCCGTCTATGTTTTCTTTCAGCAGAACTGCTATCTCCCTGACTTCTGATCACAGGAAGAGGACCCTAATATTCACTGTCTAGATGACTTACGTCTCAATGACTGCTAGTCCCTTCGTCACTGGCCACTGGTCGCTTACTCCTTTATTGCTGGACACCTACTTATTTCCACACTTCCTGCCACTCTCTGCTTATATAGATACTGGCTGGGGATCTGAACACCCCTATCCATCCCTTTGTGTTCTGGAAATTGAACATAGACTGTGTTAGATGTAGTTTAGCCTAACATTGCAAATTGCTACAAAACCTAAACATTAACCTGAAAACAAGTTCTTAAATAGCCTCATTATATCGAGATTTTCATATGGATGTCATTCATGGTGCCAAACCCGTTCAGAAATATTTAAACTGTCAGCTGTATACAACCGCTTTTAAGATCAATGTCTAAAAAATGGCTTTGAGCGAGTGAAGCCTGTGGCTTTGGGCGAAGACCACAATTATTCGAACCTTGTAGACTGGCGCTACAGAATGGCAAGCAAAGAACTATACAAAATAGCGACAACTACATCATATGAGGACTTTCAACAGCAGTAACAACTGAAATGGATAGCACATGGAACTAGAAGAGAGAATCATGACAAAATCAAAATGTTGACCATCCACAGTACTTCATATGAAAGGTTAAAAAGAAAACCCCAATCAGTACTGGAAAGAACTATAATAGCTATTGGAATGGAGAAACATATTTTCCTAAATTTTATAAATTTTAACCGGTAGAAGTACTGGCTGCTAGGTCAATGAATATCGAATATTTTCTTATAAGAAAGCAGTTACTATTAATATTAAAGATACACTATCGTCATAAATAACAAAGATACACTATCGTCATAAATAAATCTATTGAGTATTATAGTTTTAATCAAGCTTGCAATGACGAATTTACGGTGTGCGACGAACTGTCCCTAACACTTTCAACGCACACTGGCAGCAGGCTGAGTGGATACTCGTTATTCAGGTACACAAGCCAGTCTTTCGCACTTCATGATATTCAATTTCGCACTTCCTATGCATGCAGTCACCCCGGGTTACAAAACTCTAGCCCAGATCTTTCGCTGAGGTATTGAGAACGATCCTGGATGAATTTACTAGTGTGAATATATAAAATTTATATTACTTATAGCATGGGTTATATCATGGGTAAATTCGGCAGTTGCGAGCAGGCTCACAAGCACTAATACATTTTTGAGTAATAAATACAAGTACCGACTGAAATAGACATGCTGGTGGGAATTTTTAAACTTATCAAATAAGCGTACTTTTGCACTTCGACGTGGTGTAATTGTTAACAAGCTTGTCTTGCTAGATCAAATATGATTGAATAGTGAGTTCGATCGCCCTATTAGTCTGTTACTTATTTTTGGCGAGCTACTAGAAACTCTAATGAATGCCGAATTGGTGAAGCGTCTGACTTCACACTGCCTCCTTTCGAATAAACAATATAGCTTCCGTTTCTCCAGGTCTACTGTCGATGAGTTAACGACAATCACTGAATTTGTCTATCAAGCTTTAGATAAGAAAGGCGAAGCTCGGGTTGTGGCTCTAGATATTATTAAAGGCGTTCGACATTGTTTGGCATGCTGGCCTTCTCCACAGGCTCAAGGACTATGGTTTGGCTGGACTAATATCTAGCTTAAACCAATCGTTCCCAACAAATTGTATAATCAAGGTAGAGTTGAATGGACACGTTTGTAGTCCCCTACTTTGAGCCCCATACTTAGTAAATCACTATAAAATAAGGGTACCGGCCCAAATTTTTATGTGTTTAATAAACGCAAAGCAAAATAATCGTGCCGCGGAGAAAATGATTAAAAATAAATATATGAATAAATAAATAACCAGGCATACCAAATAAGGTCAGTACCAGTGTATGTGGGGGTGGGGGTCAGTTGAGTAATTGAATTAAATAATTGTGATTAAAAGAATTTGGAAAGAGAAAGAACTGTGATTAAAAGAGTTCACCTAGTCTCGATAGACCAAATACTAATATTGAGATTTAGGTCCTCACTAAGTGCGTCAGAAATATGGCCTTACTACAATCAGAGTTTTGCTTCGTTAAGTACTCTCTCTATCTCTCTCACGCACACACATGCACGCGTGAGCGCTTCCATGCATGCAAACATGTATGTACTAAAATGTATGTTCACATTTTTCGTGTATGTAAAAAAGAAATTGTATTTTTTTATGTCTCATTGATTCTTTCAACCTTTTAGGCGTTCACACAAACACACATACACACACACACACACACACACACACAAGAACAAACAATATCAACGAAACACAAAATAATATTTCCCCCTCTCCCCATACCCCAATCTCTTTTGTTTCTTCCTTAAATGTTCCACTCCCCCCCATCCTGCCCTGTAACTTTCTTTCCATCGAAACAAGTCTTATTAATGCAGACTGTCTCGTCTGGAAGCTAGTGACAACGTAAACTCGCGTTATTTGGTTCGTAACTCTCGCGATACCGCGTATAACCGGCTGCCAGCGTGTGTTGGCAGCTCCATCTAACGAGGATGCAATTCAGTTTGCGGAGAAGCCCCGTCCGTCGTCTTTCCCCGGGCTATCTGATGCCGAACCCACTTCCGGAAATGTTTTCTTTCCTCTTACGTGATTAGTATAAATGACTTTGTCATTTCCTCTATATAAAAGCACCAATTACTGCTGAAAAAGAGGTTTCATTCATATTAAGGCAACATACGTGTGGGTCTTCCCCTTCATGACTAGGTGATAACCATTATCTAAACAGTCACTATGCAGTGATGTATCTATTTTTCCATCTGAAAAGAGTGACTGACCCCTATTAATAACCCGGCGACTATCGATTCGGCGTGATCTCGTCAAACATTGTCCGCGTGTTCGCGTGAACTTGCGAGGCTTCAGTTTATTTGTCAGTAGAGAGGTATTATGTCAGTTGAAATTCTAGCAAGGAACCTTGCACCTCCCCGTCCATCTATATGTCTATCTTTTGTTCACACCCTTCATCCACCCCCAACAGAGTAACTCCTCTATTCCTCTTTTCTCTGTCATGCTGCCTGTCAGTCTGTCCTGTTTGCTCCATTTGTTTCCTCGAATTGTCGTTATAGGGAACATTTTCTCTCTCTTTGACTCTCTCCGTGGAATAAAAGCCCCCTTCTCATCCACCCTAAAAATACACCCCCTGCAAACAATACCGCTTTTTATTTTCGCACGTATCATTACAAATCTTACTCGACACTTCTTTTCACTTAAGACCCTTTGTGCCGAGCGCACATACCTATTTACGTCTGCCCGCCATGATATTATTAAACGAGCGTACATATTCTCAATACCAGTTGTCATTCATAAAAGCACGCATGCGCTCTCGAACTCTTTTAGTGATACTGAAGCCTTGGAGTTATCTGTGAAAAGCATTTTTTTCCCTAAGCTTTTTTTTTTATTTTCTTGTTTGGCCAAATAATTTATTGCTCATTTTACAATGAAAGAAATATTTAAGCACAAAAGTTTGCCACAGTTAAATGTTTGCCAGCGTCGTCTTTATGATAATTTAAATACTCGAAAACACCTTTCTTTTTTTCTTCTTTATTGTAAGGCTGTATTTTGTTTTTCGAAACCATATGAAAACGCCGTAATCTAAAGCTTGCGTGACTTCTAGGTTCGATAATTAAAAACAAAAAAAGAAGTCATCTTAAATTGTCGATATGATAATATCTTCTATCAGATGACAATTAAGACAAGACTCAGTAAAAAAAGAGACTCTTCAAGAAATATATTTAATCCCTTATCTTAGCTCGCTTTGGGCTACCTCGACGTGGTGTAATGTTAGCAAGCTTATCTCGTTAAGACAGTTATACCTGAGTAGTGTGTTCGATACTCACTGACTACTCCATTGTTTAGGCCTTGTACCACATCTAAGCTGCACTTAAAACAATCGCCATTTTGGCTCGTTGATTTTGATTAGTGGTATATCAACCTCTATAATGCCAAAATCTAAATATCTTGTACGTAATTTATGCTTTCAACTACAGATATTTTATACATAATTTTACATTTTTCTTTTTTTTATTATATATACAGTGTAACCCGGATATAAGAGAGTTGTCGGGACCGGAAAAGAAGTCTCTTATATACGGGTTTCTCTTATATCCGGGTTTGGTCTATATGTATACATTAACACAGGCTCTAATTTGGGACCAAAGAAAATCACTCATATCCGGGTTTCTCTTATATCCGGGTCTCTTATATCCGGGTTACACTATATATATATATATATATATATATATATATATATATGAAGAAAAATATACGGAAAATCAAACAAAAATCCTTATATACAATTATGCTGTTTTAATGTTAATATGTCAACGTCGGACGTTTCGGTCTAATAAACCATCTTCAGGACATATTCATAAAATATGATTAACATTATCAATTCAACATGACAATGTTAATTATAATTTATGAATATGTCCTGAAGATGGTTTATTAGACCGAAACGTCCGACGTTGACATATTAACATTAAAACAGCATAATTGTATATAAGGATTTTGTTTGTTTTTTTCCGTATATTTTTCTTCATAGTGTCGGATCTATATCCATATATTTATATATATATATATATATATATATATATATATATATATATATATATATATATATATATATATATATATATATATATTGTAGATCACAAAAAGGTATTGTTGGTAATTTTAATATAAAACGTATATTTATATATTATTAGCGTTGCTTTGATTGTCAATTTGCTATAGTTATTTTCCAAGAGTAGCTTAGATGGGGCGCTCAGTGAGAATTGAACACACTACTCAGTAGTAATTGTTCTAGAGAGACAAGCTTGTTAACCATTACACCACCTCGAGGTGCCCAAATGGCGATTTTCTAAGCGTAGTTTAGATGTGGTACAAGGCCGAAAGTATGGGGCACCCAGTGACGATTGAACTCACTACTCAGTTGTAATGGTTCTAGCGAGACAAGCTTGTTAACCATTACACCACCTCGAGGTGCCCAAATGGCGATTTAAAAAACGTAGCTTAGATGTGGCACAAGGCCAAAAGTAGTGGCCACCCAGTGAGGATAGAACACACGATTCAGTCATAGTTGATGTAGCGAGTCAAGCTTGCTAACCATTACACCACGCCGAAGTGACCGCAGAATGATTTTCTAAGCGTAGCTTAAATGTTGCACAAGGCCGAAAGTAGGGGACACCCAGTGAGGATCGAACTCGCTACTCAGTCGTAATTGTTCTAGCGAGGCAAGTTTGCTAACCATTCTACTGTCTCGATGTGTCCAAATTGTCAATTTGCTATAAAAATGTATTGTTGCTCATTTTATTATAAAAAATATGCTGTTGATTTTTGTTTAGAGTTTCATTATTTGCCTATAGTTGGGACCCTAACAGGTGCTACCACATCGGGTCAAGGTGAACCTGGGAACAACAGCAATTAAGATATGGTTACCAAGCTTCTCAAAACCTCCTGATCAGAGGCCTCGCTGTCGGGTGTCATTTATCGTCGTACCTAGGACGCATCATGGCTCATAGTGAAACGTTAGCATTTATTATATAGCTCTCGCTGTCCACGTTCACGTCGAAATAAAATTCTTTTCACTATTAAAGATCAAAGCAAGCAATTTATCATTAAACTGGTTAAGATATATGCTGCATACATTTTTTTTCTACAGAAACGTACCTCTCCAAGAAATAATCATTTTCTCAAATTTTTCGTGTTACTATCGAATTATTGCGTACATTAGTTACAATAATAATGCTCTGATTCTCTACATGGTATAACTCTCTTAGCATTTTGATCATATTTGATTGAAGATGTTAACATGGATATATTTGCCATTTAAGATGGCCTACCGTAAATATTAGGTTCAGTATAACAGATTTGCTTGTCTGTTGACTTACCATAACCAGCTGCCCGTCCTGGGTATGACGATAAACAACATCCGCGTCCTGGGTAAGGCGATAAACTACATCCAGCAGCAAGACCTATGATCAGAAGATTTTGAGGAGCGTGGAACTATCTCTTAATTGCTGGTGTTCCCAGGCCCACCTTGATCAGGAGTGGTAGCACCTGCTAGGGTCCCAGCTATGGGCAAATAGTTAACACCCAAACTTGGGTCAAAATACTATGAAGGTGTAAAGATAGGTTTTAATATCAAAAATACTTTGTAAAAAAAAAAAAAATTATTACCAGCAATACATTAAAAAAAAAATACCAGCGAAGGAAAATTCCCACCAGAAATAGATTTTTTGAAAGAAAAAATATTACCAGAAATAGATTTTTGAAGGAAAAATATTACCAGAAATAGATTTTTGAAGAAAAAAATATTACCAGAAATAGATTTTTGAAGGAAAAAAATTAACAAAAATAGATTTTTGAAGGAAAAAATATTAACAGAAATAGATTTTTTGAAAGAAAAAATATTACCAGAAATAGATTTTTGAAGGAAAAAATATTACCAGAAATAGATTTTTGAAGAAAAAATATTAACAGAAATAGATTTTTTGAAAGAAAAAATATTACCAGAAATAGATTTTTGAAGGAAAAAATATTACCAGAAATAGATTTTTGAAGGAAAAAATATTAACAGAAATAGATCCTTGGAAAAAAAAAATATTACCAACAATGAAAATTTTGTCGGCATTAAATAACCCATTGAGGTGTTGATATGAATAAGTATTAAACGTTATTTCTTAAATAATTCTTTTCACTATTCTTCGATTATGTTATTTAAACAATTTGTTTTTAACATTCATACTTAAAGTATTTTAATTTAAAAATTTTTTTCCTTTATTTGAATAAACGAATATTAACCCTTCTTCATATAATTGTATTCAACATTCTTTGTTTAATTCAAAATTTATGGTTTTATTTCATGACATTTAAAGGTATACCCTTTAAAAATCTTGCTAACTGGACTGTGATATCATTTTCTCCTCGATATGCCGTTGCTTAACAAGTTTGAGAAACACTACCCTATGGATTGGCGTATTGTGAATCACTGCTCGGAAACGGGAATAGTCGGGGTCCATGACGATGATGTATCGATAGGGTTGTTTTTATTTAGAGTTGGAAGATGAGGCAGCCAAAGCGACTTGGGACACACATCAAGATACTTGGCAATGATCCCAATCGGAGACTATTTGAGCGGACTGTTACCTGTCCTAGAGGTATCTTTAATGGGGGCCTCACCTGCAAGGTTATCCGCAGCTTTTCTTGAAACCTGTCGTCATATTGCACACATTTTGTCTGTGATGCATGTGACTGGTAAACCTTTATCAGACTGGGTACCATGATAGGGCTCAGTATACTTTTATTCAAGCGTTCTTTCGTTAGAGAGTCGCTCTTTTATTCAGTAAGAATTGACGACTAATTCCTTATTTATTATCCACGCTGCTTACTAACAATCGCTGAATGGTAATTTCTGATTTAGGATAGAAAGTGACTAAAGAAAGAGACACGGGCTGAAAATTGATAATACTAGTTTCGTACCCTTCGTTTCGTGGCCGAGTTGTTAGAACGCTCGCATTCTAACCATGAGACCCGAGTTCGAATCTTACCATGCTCGATTTGTCAGGAAGCAGACTTCATGATTGTATATCAGACTGGAGGGGTCGATCCTAGTGTTCGGCTTCTTTGGAAAGTGCCTGAAAACCATACCACGGTTTGACCCAAGCCTTGTCAGCGAAACTGGTTAAGAGGAATCCTTGTGGGTCGTCGATAGCTGTGCTAGCACGAAGTCGCAAGTCAACGTGGCTGAGGTTTTGAACGTGCTGGCCTTATTCAAATTGCTGATCACGCTAGATAACACGCTCTTTTCCAGAAACTGTAACTAAGGTCTGCTCAGCATAGTTGCAGTATAAACCACAGGTGCGCTCTTTGGGTGTCGAATAAACACAAATGTGCTTGAGCAAGCGTCTCCAATAAGGATTGGTTGGCCGCCTTAGTAGATGGGTACCTCGAATACGAGTGGCAAGATATATCTACATATTCTTCGATTGTTGGCTGCAAGATCATCAAAGTTCAAATCTAAATTTTGTGGCTATTTAAAATACTAATTATTAACGAGAAAATATATTCAGTTTAAAAACAGGAGTCATTAAAATAACTTTTAATGGGCACAGATTTCGGCTTATACTCTACTAATACACTTTTCCTGTTGCACAGTGGTTGTTGGCAGATAGAAGGTGGAAATTATTATTATTATTATTATTACGCATCAGTTAAGAAAAGAGTTTGATTTAAGAAAAGAAAAAGCGATGTTTGACGATGTTAAACAATATTTCAACTGAATGTCTCTCTTCAAGTTATTTAAAAAAAAATTAAAGTATAAAAATATATAAATCTACAAAATTATTATTATTATTATTATTATTATTATTAGTAGTAGTAGTAGTAGGCGTATAAATAGTAGGTATTGTTATTGTTATTATTATTAGTAGTAGTAGTAATAGAGGCTCGGATTAATGTATCATTTCATTTCTTTGCTTATCTTTCATCAGTTGTCTTTTTAAATTTCTTTATTGGCCTTTGATTTTTTTCTATATTTTTCATATTACCCTCTCCTTTCGTTCTATCTATCTATCTATCTATCTATCTATCTATCTATCTATCTATCTATCTATCTATCTATCACAGTTCCTTCCTTCCTCCCTTCCTTCCTTCCTTCCTTCCTTCCTTCCTTCCTTCCTATCTATCTATCTATCTATCTATCTATCTATCTATCTATCTATCTATCTATCTATCTATCCTTCCTTCACTTCCTTCCTTCCTTCCTTCCTTCCTTCCTTCCTTCCTTCCTTCCCATCTATCTTCCATCTATCTATCTATCTATCTATCTATCTATCACAGTTCCTTCCTTCCTCCCTTCCTTCCTTCCTTCCTTCCTTCCTTCCTATCTATCTATCTATCTATCTATCTATCTATCTATCTATCTATCTATCTATCTATCACAGTTCCTTCCTTCCTTCCTTCCTTCCTTCCTTCCTTCCTTCCTTCCTATCCTTCCTATCTATCTATCTATCTATCTATCTATCTATCTATCTATCACAGTTCCTTCCTTCCTTCCTTCCTTCCTTCCTATCTATTCTATCTATCTATCTATCTATCTATCTATCTATATCACAGTTCCTTATCTTATCTATCTATCTATCTATCACAGTTCCTTCCTTATCTATCTTCTATCTATCTATCTATCTATCTATCTATCACAGTTCCTTCCTTCTTCCTTCCTTCCTTCCTTTCTTCCTATCTATCTATCTATCTATCTATCTATCTATCTATCTATCTATCTATCATCACAGTTCCTTCCTTCCTTCCTTCCTTCCTTCCTTCATTCCTTCCTCCTTCCTTCCTTCCTATCTATCTATCTATCTATCTATCTATCACAGTTCCTTCCTTCCTCCCTTCCTTCCTTCCTTCCTTCCTTCCTTCCTTCCTATCTATCTATCTATCTATCTATCTATCTATCTATCTATCTATCTATCTATCTATCTATCACAGTTCCTTCCTTCCTTCCTTCCTTTCCTATCTATCTATCTATCCTTCCTATCTATCTATCTATCCTTCCTTCCTTCCTATCTATCTATCTATCTATCTATCTATCTATCTATCTATCTATCACAGTTCCTTCCTTCCTTCCTCCCTTCCTTCCTTTATTCATTCATTCATATCTTCCTTCTTTTCTTCCTTTTGTCTTTAGTTTTTGATTTCGTTGTCTTTTAATTTTTTTGTTTGTTTTTTTTTCTCCTTCTTCCTCTAGTAAAATGTTATTTCTCTGTCCGATCATATATCATCTTACAGATATATATTTACGTCTCTTGACTGATAAATAATGAAACTGACGCTACTCATTCTTTCGACTACTCGCCTGTCAATAACTATGCATAAATGCATAAACAATAGATGTTTTCTACTCATCTAATTGCCATATCTATCTATCTATCTATCTATCTATCTATCTATCTATCTATCTATCTATCTATCTATTCAGTATATTTCTCTCTCTTTCTATGTATCTATTTATCTATTCATGGTATGTTCAGATCTATGTTATCTATCATCTATCTATTTATCAGTCCGTTTTTTATCTATCTATCTATCTATCTATCTATCATCTATCTATCTTTCTATCTATCCTTCCTTCCTGGATCCTTAGTCTTCCTTAACACTTGCATCTGATTTTAACAGATATATCTATCTATCTAAAATATCTTATCTATCTATAAAATTATCAATGAAATTCCTTCCTTCCTCCCTTCCTTCCTTCCTTCCGGGACGGTCCTTTGTTTAAGTTGGTGAATGTTATCTATCTATCCTATCTATCTATCTATCTTTGGTGTTACAAGGTTCCTTCCTTCCTCCCTTCCTTCCCCCTAATCAAAGGGTTTGCAGTTTCCTTAGGTGGCCAGTTGTATCTGATGTGGTCGCAGAAATCTATCTGACAGCCATGATGGGTTATCTATCTATCATATCACAGTTCCTTGCCCTTCCTCCCCCTTCCACCCTCTTCCAGCACTAACATCTATCTATTGATCTATCTATCTATCTGAGTCCCTCAGATTCGACAGTTGTTTTCCTTCCTCCTTCAGAGTGAATTTCCTTCCTTCCTTCCTTCCTTCCTTCCTTCCTTCCTGTCTTCAGGTTGATGATCAAACTATTTGAAATATCTATCTATCTATCCGTTTCCATCTTTCTGGCAGAGTGAATTCCTTGGTCCCCTTTTTCCTTCCTTCCTTCCAAATTCCTTCCTTCCTTCCGTCAATAAAAAAAAACAACAACAACAACAGAAAAAAAACAAAAAAAAACAAACAAATCTATCAACAGGAATTGAAATTAAAAATATCCTTCCAATTTACCCACCTATCAATCTATCTATCTATCTATCTATCTATCTATCTATCACAGTCCCTTCCTTCCTTCCTTCCTTCCTTCCTTCCTTCCTTCATCTATCTATCTATCTATCTATCTATCTATCATCTATCTATCACAGTTCCTTCCTTCCTTCCTTCCTTCCTATCTATCTATCAATCTATCTATCTATCAGTTCCTTCCTTCCTTCCTTCCTTCCTTCCTATCTATCTATCAATCTATCTATCTATCACAGTTCCTTCCTTCCTTCCTTCCTTCCTTCCTTCCTTCCTATCTATCTATCTATCTATCTATCTATCTATCTATCCTTCCTTCCTTCCTTCCTTCTTTCCTTCCCATCTATCTATCTATCTATCAATCTATATATCTATCACAGTTCCTTCCTTCCTTCCTTCCTTCCTTCCTTCCTTCCTTCCTATCTATCTATCAATCTATATATCTATCCTTCAGTTCCTTCCTTCCTTCCTTCCTTCCTTCCTTCCTTCCTTCCTATCTATCTATCTATCTATCTATCTATCTATCTATCTATCTATCTCTTTTTTTTCGTATATGCTGCTTTCAGAATCCTGTCCAACAGTCTTCTTTTCAAGCTTCTGTTTAAAAATTATTATTCTGACTTCTGTACCTATATTTTACAATATTTTTCAATGGCTTTTTTTTTCTCGTTACAAATCTCCAATAGTTGTTGAAAAGTGAGCCAACATTCGAGCGTGTCAGGCAAACACATGTCACAGAAATGTTTCATGATTCAAACCAAACATTCAACTGTTTTCCTGCCTCAGAAACGTGTTGATTTTAACGTAGACGGCGCCACCGGGGAATAGGAGGTTGGGAGAAAAAAAAAAAAAAAAAAAAAAAAAAAAAGAAAGAATTAGTAAGTAAATAACTAATGTGGCAAATTTGGTTCGGGAGTTGGTCTCAAGAATCAATTTTACTCGACAAGATGCTATTGTATGTGAATCGTTGTTGCCCACTCCACAGCCCTAATTACACAATCTGTATATGATATCTTATAGAGCATTTAGAAGTCACACACACACACACACACACACACACACACACACGGACGCATACACAAAGTACGCACACATGGACACGAACTTACAGATATACAGAAATGTATATATATATATATATATATATATATATATATATATATATGTTTTGTGTGTGTGTGTGTTTGGTATTTATTGATATAAATAAGTATACATCCATGGATGATTATCTATCTATCTCAACTGTTTTTTCATATCTATCTATCTATCTATCTATCTATCTATCTATCTATCTATCTATCTATATGTTTCTTTATTATCTATCGATCGATCAATTTATGTCTATCTATCTATCTATCTATCTATCTATCTATCTATCTATCTATCTATCTATCTACACATTCGTGCATATAGATGCATTTAAATATAAATAGCAACATCCCATCGGATGCATGCAAATAATTGATTATCAATATACAACTTTGATTGGATGGAATGTGTGGAATATTGTCGTGGTGTGTGTGTGTGTGTGTGTGTGTGTGTGTGTGTGTGTGTGTGAAAGAGAGAGAGAGAGGAGATGGAGAGAAAGAACGATAGTGAGAGAAAGACAGAATGTGTGTGATTGGACATGAAGATATTCAGTCTATTCTTAGTGAACACATTGCAAAATATCTCTTATATTGAGTTACGGAAGCATTGCCTCGTAGTAAATAACAGTTGTTCAATTCTAACTGAGGAAGTCATCAGTTACTGAGTCTAGCCAATGCTAATTTTCAAAGCAGGCCATCTCTATTATGATGATAGATTAAGCCAAACTTACTAAAATCAACAGTTATTCTTTTCTTTTTTTTGATTTATCTTTGAGGAGACGGCTGTTGATGCAGAAGTGGAATCGGCGGGAAGAATTCAATTTCCGTCCCTGTCAGTTGCATTCACTTCGTACTAATAGGCATAAATCAATTTCTTCTCCAAATATTGCTTCGCCAACGGGCTATAGATTAAATCGTAGGGTAGACTGATCACTCTAGACTTGAGTGTTATCCAGTCTAAGTGAAGGACAATTTTGAATTATTCAAGAAAACCAATAATCTTTCCCAAGAATTCATGGCAGCTACATATAATAAAGAAAAAAGAAACGGTGGAAGCCATGATCGTTACACAGCATTAAAAAAAAAATGATCTTGTGTGAAATGCTAATATAATAGGCGTATTTAAAAGGATGTTCATTAACTAAATTTCATAAACCAAGGCTCGAGAGTCACTCAAGGTTGAGGTTTACAGTCTAAATAGTAAGGAAGAATGAGATATGTTATATGAATGGAAGAGATGGTGGAAGGAAGTGAAGATTATGGGTTTAAGAAAGAAATCGATTAGAGCATAACTCAAGTGGTCAAGTTTGAAGTGTTCTACATCCACAGGGGTCTATTCCATAGAATTTCAGTTTTCTTAAATTTTACATCACGCGCACACAAAGTACACACACATGGACACGAACATGCAGATATATAGAAATTACAGAAATGTGTATATATATATATAGCTATCTGTCTCTCTCAACCGTTTTCATATCTATCTATCTATCTATCTATCTATCTATCTATCTATCTATCTATCTCTCTCTCTCTCTCTCTATCTATCTATCTATCTATCTATCTATCTATCTATTCGTGCTTCCGTAGCTCAATATAAAAGATTATGATTAGTAAAATTTCTATAATAGAGACGGCCTGCTTTGAAAATCAGCATTGGCTAGACTCAGTCACTGACGACTTCCCCAGTTAGAATTGAACACCTGTTATTTACTACGAGGCAATGCTTCCGTAACTCAATATAAAAGATTATGATTCCCCAAAAGTGAAAATGAGGTCGATTTAGCTCGGTGGATGTGGTATCGAGGAGTTTCAACATCCAAAGAATGGAATATCCCCGTGGAACTAACAACAAAATACCGACAGAGCAACGTTGGTCTCTGGGAAGTTGAAGAGTGAAAATACGCCCCCCCCAGCAAGAATTCGAAAACGACGAATCTTAACAAGCTGTGCCATGACGTAAGTTATAGATGTGTATTCAAGTGGAACACAGGATCCAGGACCTGAGGTTGTTAAGGTTTCAAGGTCGTCGAGCGTACATGGATCTTCAATATTGGGGGAAACTAGAAGACGTTCCATAGTTTATGATTGGGTGCATAGGCAGTTAGGATCAACATCCGTGGAATATCCCCAATTCCGAAGGTTGCTTACAGGGCTGAGGACCAGGCATCATTGGAGCCAGGAGGAGGGATTCTGAGAGAGAGAGAGAGAAGAGAAGAGAAAGAGAGAGAGAGTGTGTGTGTGTGTGTTTGTGTGTGTGTGTGTGTGCGTATGTGTGTGTGCGCGTGAGAGAGAGAGTGTATGTGTGTATGCGTGTGCGTATGTGTGTAAGTGTGAGTGCGTGAGAGAGAAAGAGAGAGTGTGTCTATGTGTGCGTGAGAGAAAGAGAGAGTATGTCTATGTGTGTGCGTGTGTGTGCGTGAGAGAGAGAGAGGTATGTGTAAAAGGTATGTGTGTGCGTGAGAGAGAAAGAGAGAGTGTGTGTATGTGTGTGCGTGAGAGAAAGTAAGAGTGTGTGTATGTGTGCGTGTATGTGTGTGTGTGTGCGTGAGAGAGAAAGAGAGAGAGTATGTGTATGTGTGTGTGTATGTGTGTGCGTGAGAGAAAGAGAGAATGTGTGCATGTGTGTGTGTATGTCTGTGCGTGAGAGAGAGGGTGTGTGTGTATGTGTGTGCGTGAGAGAGGGAGAGAGAGAGAGAGAGAAAGAGAGAGAGAGACCCTGTGTTCTCAGTTGTTAAGGTGACTGCATCACAGTGACAGACGCTGACTCGGATCTATGTTGTTCAGTGGTTCGATTGAGTGTAAAAAGCTGTGTCTTGACTTGAGCATCTTTGTCATTGGTCCACAGCCGTGGAATGGATGACGAGGATCAATTTCCTCCTAACTCCGTAAGATGACATCATTGATTAAAACAACATGCGTCGGTAGTAGATAGTCGTGTGGCTTGTTTACACGTCATAATTACGTAAGCTTTTGGCCAGGGAATGAGTAAACAGCAACCAGACAAGAAAGTATGGAAGAAGAAAAATTCCTCTTGAGTTCAGATTCTCTTGTTTTCCATGCCGTCGGTAATTGTGTGATAATTTGAAGTAAGCAAAATTGCATTCACTTCCTCGGCTTCTCTTCTCTCTCTGTCTCTCTCTCTCTCTCTCCCTCCATTCTACATATGAATAAAGCGAAAGTTGTTAACTACAATTATAAAAGTTCTAGTTGTGTTTTCTACATTTTACCAACAGACTAAGAAGATCATTAACCAGAGAAAGTAGATTACAAGATGCTATAAAACATCTTTTATGACTATTGCTTCCGTGACTAACCTTGTTATAATTGATTTTACACCTAATCACAAAGACAGAAGATTCCTGGCTGTTCCACAAAGTTTCCTTCTTTGTTATTATTACTATTTTATTGTATTTCGTGCTGTTACTGTTATAGGCATCACTGATAACAATTAAAAATGATATCGAGCACTTTATTGCAAGGAGTGCTTGCCTTAACTGTCTTCTTTTCTCAATTGCTCACTGACTGGCAGCATTTTTGGCTTAACGCTATCTTTTTAACACTATTGCCTTAGCTCCTGAAAATCATTTTTAGTTGAACGCTTTTGCACGTTTCAGTTTTATTTACATTATTTACATTGTTCGGTCTGTTGTCCTCATCTTTATCGACTCAAGGACACATGGCCCAGTGGATAAAAGCGTTGGGTGGATGCAATGACCTTGAGCCAAAGAGTTGTGAGTTCAATACTTGGCCACTACGGCAGTGGCGAACAAAACGCCGGTAGACGAAATAAAAGGTTCAGTTCGAAATTCCAGTGACCTGAAGAAGCGAACAACGGCCTAAAGGTCGTAAATAATGTTAATAATTATACTCTCAGAAATATAGACATGTTTTTGTTTTAGTTTCATCACTTTACAGAATTCATATCTGCTATTAAATTTTCTAAAAAAAACAAAAAAACAAAAGAAAAAACAATACGAAAGAAAAAACAATACAAAAGAAAAGACTAGCAATATAAATAGTCAATTGCTGACGAGTGGATGGGGTGACTGCTGCAGGGTCCGTCTACGAATCTCTTTATTCAGGTTTGGTTCGGTTTGTTTTGTTTTACGGCATATAGAACCTGGTCTGGCCTGCTATTTACCCATACCCCATAGAGAAGAAGATGATTCATACATTTCCCAAGGGCATCACGTAAGTGAATGTAATGGATGCGACTGGAATTTGAACTCGGCTCTCCAATTCCTTAATCCAAGCCGTTATCCATTACGCTACAGTACCACCGTATCTGGTCTGGTCCTCCTGCAATTCTGTACAGAAGTAGGTGAATCCCTAACATAAAAGTTCAAATAATTGTCTGTTTTTTTCCAGATATCCAACAATTCTTCAACTACATATTCCTTCAGAATAACCTTTAGTAAATGAATTACAACCATTTTCAAAGATTTTTTATCATGCTGAAATAAAAAAAAATATTCATTTGAAATGAAAATGGGCAAAAGTAAGTGTACCTTTACATTTCCACTCTGTATTTTTGCTTTACATGTGTGGATCAGATGTGAGGTAAGTGGATCAAAGGAGGTTACATGGAGTGCTATTGGATAGATGACCACACAAAGGTTAAGCTTCCTTATAAAGGTTGTATATGATATCTTGACAATGCCAGTTAACCTGAAGCCATAAGAACTGGTCAGTTTAATAGATGGAATAGATTTTTGAAGAATTGCTAAGCTTAAACACATCCTTGTTGGTTGCAAGCACTCACTTGCAACTTATACCTGAATATACAGCTAGGTGTTGTTTCTGGCCGTAACTACAAATCTCAGGTGTGAAATTGCCAATAAAGTCTCACCTATTACAAAAATCATGATAATATTCTCAAAAGAAGTTAGTAAAGGAATTGGGTCTAGGAAGAAATGTAAATCAACTTTTTTTTTCCAAATATTCGACAAATCTTAATTAAACTATATATTCATTAAGAAAAACCTTTATTATATGAATTACAATTACCTTCAAAGATTTAAAAAAAAATATTAATAAAAAATTAAGATTTGCAAAAGTGAACTCTTACATTCTGTACTTTGTTTTACATGGTTGCCAGTGCAAATGATTTTTTGTGCACATGTAAAGATCAAAATGACATATGTTCATTTTTTTTGGTAAGCTGTCTATGCTGCAGTCAAACAATATAACTCGTTGTGGATGCAAAAGTGATGCAGTTAGAGACTAAATTAAAAATAATATATATATATATGCAAAGATCAAAAGAACTTCCTGAAGCTTTAAAAAAATCACATAACTGAACGCTGACATGATGGGAAAGGCGACCCAAAAAAAAAGACAACTATCAAGACGATTTGGAGAGCACTTCTTCACCGTGCAACAAATTATTTCAAAATGGCAGGCCTTTGCTATGACGGCATCACATTCAAGACGCGAAGAGTAACTCTAGTTTTTTCTGCTGTGACATTTGCACTTCCTCAATATTCACTGGCCAATGTCGGAATCAATGTGACAAAATCTGAACAATGCTGATCTTCATGACAGAATGCTTAGAAAAAGCCATTGCTTACAACATAACACAAACATGCACGCCTCATTTATACCAAAGCTCATATTAAAGGTTTTATGGTCGGATGAAACCAAAATAGATCTTTTTCGGAGGAACAATAGGGAGTATATCTGGTGAGCTTCTAATACAGCTTTTGAAGAGAGAAATTTTCTGCCAACCATTAAACATGTCTGTGATAGAATTATGATTTGGGGGTACTTTGATGCAGGTTGAACAGACAAAATAGTATACCAAGCAATTTTGAACGAAAGTGTCTTGTCATCAGTTCAAAAGTTGGGTTTAGGTCGGGGATGAAACTTTCAACAGGACAATGATCTGAAGCATCAAATCAAATCCACAAAAAGTTTTGTAAAAAGAAATCTCAAGTCTTGGAATGGCCTAGTCAAAGTCTTGATCTAATCCCAACTGAAAATCTGATTTAAGTGAAAGAAGGTATTACATTAAGAAACACAGGTAAAATCAAGCAATTTTGGGAATTTTGCCAAAAAAAAAAAAAAAATGGTCAAAAATCGGCACTGACTACTTACAAAAACTCCTTAAAAATTATAGAAAAGATTGGTTGATACTGTAAACTCAAAAGGAGCATTCACCAAATATTAAATATAAGGGTTCACTTACTTTTGCAATTCTTAATTTTTAATTAATATTCTTATTCCAGCTTGATAAATGTTTTTGAAAGTGTTTGTAGTTGATTTAGTAAAGAGTTTTTGTTATGGCCCGGTTCCTTGTACCACGGTCATAGTCCAAGGTAGAACCAATAAAGAAGAACTCGAACACGGATATGGAATAACACAGATATATTACAAACTGGAATATATATACAGAGAAGTAGAAAGTGTTAGTACGAACAATCAGGTTTAGTAGTAATTGTCTGAACGCAACTCTCTTTCGGACTGCCTCTGAGTCGACTGACTGACTCGCTCTGACTGACTGACAGACTCCTGACGGACTTCTGACGGACTTCTGACGGACCTCACTCCAGACTTCAGATTGAACAGTATTTAGTCACCCACCTCACGAGGGCATCATGTGGCACAAGGCCGGTTTAACGTGGGACTTCCGAGCCCGTGGGATCGGCCAAAAATATGCCCTTTGAACCCGTATAAACGGGTTCAGGGTCAGTTTACCTCCCCGAAAGAGAATCCGCCCTTCGGCGTAGCCTCGTTCTGGTTCCTCCCCGCCCGAATGAAGAGGGTTCAACCGATCAGCCGATCAGCCGGACGTCCGACTTCGGACTGAACTCTCTGCTTCCTCTTGAGGCGCAGTATTTATTACGTACGGAATAGTCCATTATGTTATTATGGGTAAGGTCCCATAACAGTTTTCTTAATGAATATATAGTTTAATTAAGATTTGTTAATCATCTAGAAAAAAACATACAAATTTTTAAATATTATCTCAGTGGTTCACTTACTTTTGCACAGCACTGAATACCTTTAGATTCTCGACAAAACACTAAGAAATGTCTTTAATATTATTGGTGCTGACCTGGCATATCGACTTTAATCACTTTCCTACGACTGTGACCTAGCTTCCCCCTCTCTTTTCTATAAATATTTTCATAGCAGTTGTTCCAATGAGCTTCTCTTCTTGGTCTCTAGAACATATCAATTTAAGCGTATTACTTAATTATCAATTAAGTTTTATAATTCTACTGTTGACATAGCTCGGTGTAACCGTAAGTTCTATTCTAATAGTTCCTTTCCTCACCTGTGGGACTCTTAATACATTTTAAGAAATTTAAAGTAAGGGAGAAAACAATTTTTAGTGACAGCAATTACCACGAGCGTTATAAACAGATTATCGTTGTTATATCTATAATGTAAACGCTTTGCTCATAATTTTGCGATAGGTGATTATTATAAATTTTACTATAGGAAGTTATTGTAAATTATTTTACTATAGAAATATATACAAATAAAGATTTTAATGGACTGGTTTATTTTTATAACGGCTGCTCAACTTTTTGTAGGTTATTTAAAGCCGAAACGAATTTTGGATAATAAGAATATTTTCTTGCATGTTGTTATATACAGTACCTATGGAAACTAATGGGTATGTCTCAATACTCTTAAATACGTTGGAAGCTATTGTAAGTATGGGGTAATATGCTAAGCAGTTCACCACTAGCAGTCGTTTACCTGCTTCCCGCCGTTGGCGAGTATTGTATTTTGTTGATAGTATAAATATTACCATTTCATTTCTAACCTTCGTTTTGGTTACTCCTCATTCAGAACCCCTCTCTAGGTTACAACACGATCTATCTATCTATCTATCTATCTATCTATCTATCTATCTATCTATCTATCTCATCGTTGACATCTCTCTCTTTCTTTCTTTCTTTCTTTCTTTCTTTCTTTCTTTCTTTCTTTCTTTCTTTCTTTCTCTATCTATCTGTTATATACCGTACCTAAAGACACTAATGGGTGTGTTCCAATCCTCACAAATACGTTGGACACTATTGTTTGCAAGTGGGGGTAATATGCAATCTAAGTAGTCCACCACTTTCAGTGGTTTACCTACATCACGCTGCTGGCGAGTATTGTATTTTGTTGATATTATAAAGATTACCATTTCATTTCTAAACTTCGTTTTGGTTATTCCTCATTCAGAACCCCTCTCTAGGTTACAACACTATCTATCTATCTCTCTCTCTATCTATCTCTATCTATCTATCTATCTATCTATCTATCTATCTATCTATCTATCTATCTATCTATCTATCTATCTATCCCATCGTTGACATCTCTCTCTTTCTTTCTTTCTTTCTTTCTTTCTTTCTTTCTTTCTTTCTTTCTTTCTTTATCTATCTATCTGTTATATACCGTGCCTAAAGACACTAATGGGTGTGTCCCAATCGTCATAAATACGTCGGACACTATTGTAAGTGGGGGTAATATGCAATCTAAGTAATCCACCACTCTCAGTGGTTTACCTACTTCACGCCGCTGGCGAGTATTGTATTTTGTTGATGTTATAAAGATTACCATTTCATTTCCAACTGATTTGGTTATTCCTCATTCAGTAAACTTTTCTAGGTGACAACACATGTAATATTTTATTAACAATGTTTAAAAGATAATAATGATTTTCAGATACAAGCCCTACTATTTTACCCATAGCTAGGAGTTGAAATTAAACAAATAATGGTCAGTGACGAGGAATTAAAGTGAGTGTTTCAAATAACACATGTCTGTTATATGTAAAAGCTAAGTGTATAGCTACCAAGTTTACGATAGGGAAGCATAAGAAATGGTTTTATTATAGAATTACCTTGTAAATAATTTTACAATAGAAATGAATTTGACATCAAGAAGAAGAAGAATTTTCAGTGTCAGGAACAACAGAAAATGTTACAGAGAGAATAGTTAATGTAAATGCCTTCTTGTTTTCTTACAGATAAAAATATTACAAACTATTTAATTCTAGAAATGCATTCAAAATCATTTTACTAGCAAAAGGCTCTGAAAAACTAAACAAAAAACACCCAAATTATCAGTGATCAGAAATTATTGCAAACTTTACTGACAGAATTGTTAACTATATAATTTTATAAAGGGTGTTTCATTAAGAAGGATTACATATAAGGGTGTTTCATTAAGACGGATCAAAGTCAGCAGTAAAGAAATCAGTGTTATTTGTGAAAATGTATTTATTTCTCTATTGGATCATGTTATTTAAGTCATGACAATTATGTGTGAAAAATAATATCGCCCAAATGTCCGCCTCGGCTTCGGCGGCACACCGCCACTCGATGGTCATAATTTTTGATGAGGTCTCTGCATAGTTGCTCGTCGATCTCACCAATATGCCTTATTATCTCATCCTTCAGCTGTTGAATTGTTGTTGGCTTGTTTTGCATAGACCTTACTTTTGAGATGACTCCAAAAAAAAAAAAGAAATCTAAAGGCGTCAAATCGCACGATCGTGGTGGCCAATTGACTTTGCTGTTTTGGGATATGATGCGACCTGGGAACTTCTCATTCAAATTCTGTTTGAACGTCCATTTTCGTAATAGGCTTTGATAACTTTAAATTTAATCTTTCCATGATTGAAATTGCCAAAGACTTAAGTTGTTAAATCTGAAAGAAAAAGAAAAAAATCATTAGACGGTTAAACTTAATTCATATTTAAAATCGGTCAAAGTTATTGGACCCCCCCTTTATTACTGATATAATAGTTAATATTATCATTACTATAAATCTAATGCAAATTCATCGTTAAAATTTTCTTCTGGATAAACACTGTAAATAGTTTTACTAAATAAATGCATTGCATATACATGATATAGAAATGTTTATCAGAGGTCAATAATAATTGAACATGTTACTGACAGAATCAGGTTATTAACTCTATAATGGTATACCATTGCAGATTATATTACTATCATTTCATTATGTTTATCTGAATAACTTTTCTTTTTCAATAATTTCTAGCTCATTATATAAATCGTTATAATGAATCTTTCTGTTTTGAGGTGTATATATTTCATCCCGTAACACAGCAAAAACAGACGATCCTAGCGTAATTTCACTTAGGCAATAACGTTAAAATTGAAAGTGAAGAATTTCAAATTGAAGAATTTCTAGTTCAATTTGGAACTTAATAATAGACTCTGCTTTCGTGCACGCCCGATAATAGCAATCCGATTTTTGCATGTTTGTAATAAAATCTGAAAAAAATCATGTCGACTTGGAATAATGAAATATATATATATATATATATATATATATATATATATATATATATATATTTTTACGAAATAAACGTATCTTTATTTCGGGATGTCTTAGTTTATCCATCAAAATGTTAACCCCGGAAAATATAGCCAAAATATTTTGAAAGATGCAGAAGAAGAATTTTGTAAAGGATAAAGATAATGAAATATAAAACGTAGTACATTTCACAGTACAAAGAAAGAAAGAAAGAAAAAAAGAAAGAAAGAAAAAAGAAAGAAAGAAAAAAGAAAGAAAGAAAAACGAAAGATTGAAAGAAAGAAAGAAAGAAAAAAGAAAGAAAGAAAGAAAAAAGAAAGAAAAAAAGAAAGAAAGAAAAAAGAAAGAAAGATTGAAAGAAAAAAGAAAGAAAGAAAGAAAGATTGAAAGAAAGAAAGAAAGAAAGAAAGAAAGAAAGAAAGAAAGAAAGAAAGAAAAAGGTGGTAGCAGAGACAAATGTTGTGGGTCAAAAAATTATAATTTCGCCTTAAGTTATCAAATTATTTAAAATCTCCAGTGCCTCTAGATTGACAGATTTTTTTCCCGTAGGATTTTACCACAAATTATTTCGCCGATGGAGCGTCAATATCCGGTGTTTTTCGGCCGGGGTTAGTGTTTTCGTCTTCTCCCACTTTTTAGTCGATAGAGAAATCTTAGAGTAAAAGAGAGTGAAAGATAATATAAAAGAGATAAGGATGTTAAAGGAAAATTGCTTTGTTTTAATTACAATTCTTTTATTTCATTTCTTTGTACATTTTTTTTTTATATTTTATTTTATTGGACTCATCACAATTCCAAATTAAAATAAAAAACGCACCCAGGAGATTAAAGGAAATTATCATCACCGTACGCATTTAATGAAGAATTCTTTCATCGGGGTTTTATGAAAGTTATATTCTTCCTTGATTTGGTAGTTTTTTTTTTTTGCTTGTATTTCGTTCTTGATTGTATTTTGTTAAAATAAAATTCAATTGGTAAAAATTCAACTACAATTGGTAAAAATTTGTGGGGATCCCGCCCGGCACTCTGGCTGCTAATGCCGTGAAAGAGAGAAGTGAGGCAGAGACATAGAGGAGGAGGAGGAGGAGAAGAAGAAGAAGTAGAAAATGTAGTAGTAGTAGTAGTAGTAGTAGAAGAAGAAGAAGAAGAAGAAGAAGAAGAAGAAGAAACAAATGAATTTATTTACATTTCTTACACACTAAATATTGGCTGTTGTTTCTCAAGGTCTTCACGGCAAAATCTTTTCTTTATTGGAATTCAGAAACATTTTTTTTCAAAATTTAGGTTTCTTCCGTAATTGTATTCATTGAAATCACAATGTTGTCTGATGGGAATTTGGTCAGGTCGGTCGTGTACGGTAAGGAAGTCCATGGGAAACACTTAAGATAAATAAATTGAAGGAGGAGAAGAGAGGGAAAGGTAAAGGAGACATACATATTCTGTCATGAGAGAAAAATGACATAGAAAAAGGAAGAGAATTGGCGATCGCAAAGAATAATGACAAGTGGGGAGAAGGCGAAGAAGAGAAAGAACAGAAAGTTTGTGTACGAGGAGATCCGGGAGAATTAAATATATGAGGTAACGAGTAAATAAATAAATAAATAAATAAAGAAAGAAAGAAAGAAAGAAAGAAAGAAAGAAAAAGAAATAATGGAGATCTATTAAAAACGAAAGAAGAAAAGAATAGAAAGAATGAAAGAAAGAACGTGTGAAGAGATATGAAAAGAAATAAAGAGTGGGAAATTATAAATTAATAAATAAACAAAGTGTGGGGAAACAGAAAGAAAGAAAGAAAGAAAGAAAGAAAGAAAGAAAGAAAGAAAAAAGAAAGAAAGAGTCCAGAGATAAAAGAAAGACAGAAAGAGCGGCAAGATGCTAAAAAAGAAAGAAAGAAATAATAGAGATATTAAGAAAGGAAAAATGAAAGAAAGAATAAAGAGACGTTAAACAAGAAAGAAAGAAAAAAAGAAAGAGTGAGTGTAGAGATATTGAAAAAGAAGAAAGAAAGAATGAAGAGATATTAAAATGAAAAAAGAAAAGAAAGAAAGAGTGGATATATATATATATATATATATATATATATATATATATATATATATATATTAATAGATACAAAAGAAAGAAACAAATAATGTAAAGAAAGAAAGAAAGAAAGAAAGAAAGAAAGAAAGAAAAGAGTCCAGAGATAAAAGAAAAAGTGGTGAGATATTAAAAAAGAAAGAAAGAAAGAAAAGTGTGGAGATATTAAGAAAGAAAGAAAAAAGATATGCTAAAAAAAGAAAGAGAGGCAGATTGAGTGTAGAAATATTTAAAAAAAAAAGAGTAAAGAATGAAGAGATATTAAGAAAGAAAAAGAAAGTAAAAAAGAAAGAAAGAAGGAAAAGAAAAAGAAAGAAAGAAAGGAAAAAAGAAAGAAGGAAAGGAAAAAAGAAAGAAGGAAAGGAAAAAAGAAAGAAGGAAAGGAAAAAAGAAACAAAGAAAGAATGGTGTTTCTGGAAGAGAATCAAGAAAAGTAAGAAGTTTATGTCACCTTCCTTTCTCGTCGACCTTCCGCATCTCATCTTCCCACTCGCGCCTCCGTCTCCGTCCGACTTCCGTTGGCGGTGTCGTGTGAATGTAGGCCGACACCCCGGCCTGGTCACCCTTCGAACAACCAGATATCTTATACTGCCCCTGTCCGGGCTTCCTGGACCCATTTTACTTGGCTTCTCATACAACATTTCTAATTGAATTGCTACCTGATCCGGTCCTACACTCGGAATATTCACTTTATGCGACTCGTTTACCAACACGCTCGAAAACAAACATGAAGGAAAGTCACATCACGAAGACCTATTTTCCCTTATTTTCATGTGATTAAGCATCTATACAAAAATAAAATACCGGGTGTAACAACAAAATTGTCCAAATCGTGTAACAGCAAAATTGTTCAATTGTTAGCTTTGGACCGTTGTATCTTAGAAATGATTAAAGATATCTTACTGGAATTTTCCGAGGTTTTTATAACACGATTGGACTCTAATTTGAACAATAAGAATGTATTTAGCTCTAAGTTGAAATGATGATTTCTCTTGCTGTTGTGACCTCCTGATCCAGTTTTCCTCTTTATTGTTCTTTCTTTTTCAAGATTATTCACCGTTCTCTTGATGGTTTTTGAATGGACTTTAAAGATGAGAGACAGAATATGAATTTTGGCACCATTACTGAAGGCCTGAATGATCTTTTGCCTTTCACCATTGCTCAGTTGGGAAGACGCAATGGGACTGACGCAGAAATGATTTTAACCTGTACTATTTTTAGCTGAATAACTCAAAGGGTTTTTCAGAGGTTCTTACGACAAATATTGTCAAGATGGCTAAATGTCTTAATTGAAAATCTGTAAAAATTAATTTAGTAGTATTTAGATATTAAATATTTTCTGGGATGAACAATTATCACATGCTGTTACACGATTTGAAAGATTATACTATTAAACCCAGTATATATATGCACACACACACACACACACACACACACACACATATATATATATATATATATATATATATATATATATATATATATATATATATATATATTATTGTCATCCACAGTTTATCGTCTTATACAGGACGGGATGTAGTTTATCGTCATACCCAGGACGATCATTATTCAGGATGCTGAAAGTAATACCAATCAGCTAAGTGATAAACTTCATATTTTCATTAATTATATATATATATATATATATATATATATATATACTACATCCGCGTCCTGTATAAGATGATAAACTGTGGATGATATATATATATATATATATATATATATATATATATATATATATAAAATATAATGTCTCATTTTTTAAGAATGGGAAATAAGGAAAGACTTTAAATATTATTTACAATAATGTCATTGGTTTCTTGGTTTTTCTCTTTACACCTAATAATATTAAAGCTGCTTATTCCTTTTTCGAACCTCGTGAACTGGTACTGTATAACCACACACAAACTACCGTACCAAATAACAGAAACTACATGATTTGAAGACTTTCAACTGCAGCAACAATTAAAATGGAATGCATATGGATGTATTCCAAAGTAAAGATAATGATATATTCAAGATGTTCCACACTACTTCGAAAAAGGAAGGTTTGCTTTGGTTCCGTTTGGTTTGGTTTGGTTTGCTGCGGTTTGTTTAACGGCATATCAACCTTAATGGGCTATTTAAAATGCCGGCAAAATTTTCATTGTTGGTAATATTTTTCCTTCAGAAATCTATTTCTGGTAATATCATTTCCTTCGAAAATTTATTTCTGGTAATATTTTTTCCTTCAGAAATCTATTTGTGGTAATATTTTTGCCTTCGAAAATTTATTTCTGGTAATATTTTTTCCTTCAGAAATCTATTTGTGGTAATATTTTTGCCTTCGAAAATTTATTTCTGGTAATATTTTTTCCTTCAGAAATCTATTTGTGGTAATATTTTTGCCTTCGAAAATTTATTTCTGGTAATATTTTTTCCTTCAGAAATCTATTTCTGGTAATATTTTTTCCTTCGAAAATTTATTTCTGGTAATATTTTTTCCTTCAGAAATCTATTTCTGGTAATATTTTTTCCTTCAGAAATCTATTTCTGGTAATATTTTTTCTTTCGAAAATTTATTTCTGGTAATATTTTTTCCTTCAGAAATCTATTTCTGGTAATATTTTTTCCTTCAGAAATCTATTTCTGGTAATATTATTTCCTTCGAAAATTTATTTCTGGTAATATTTTTTCCATCGAAAATTTATTTCTGGTAATATTTTTTCCTTCAAAAATCTATTTCTGGTAATATTTTTGTTATAGCGGAACACTCCTATTCTATAGTTAATAGACTCTCCCACCTATAATACATAGGAGTAGTAAGAGTAACAAGTCAGTCGGCAGTGAGTTGGTCAGTCAGTCGATGTCGGACGACCGTTAGTCGGATATTAAAGTATCAGCCACCACAACTAGATTACTGAGTCATTAACTATTATATCTAGTTCCTAACGTTTTGTATGTCGAACCTATTTTAGGACCGACTTAGTACAAATACAAGCCTCCACTGTGAAACCACTACATAACATTTTTTTCCTTCGAAAATTTATTTCTGGTAATATTTTTTCCTTCAAAAATCTATTTTTGGTAAGAATTTTCCTTCGCTGGTAATATTTTTTTCAAAAAATATATTGCTGGTAATACTTGTTTTTCAAAAATGTATTGCTGGTAATAATTCTTTTTTTACAAAGTATTTCTGATATTAAAATCTATTTTTACACTTTTATAGTGTTTTGACCCGAGTTTGGCCGTTAACTATTTGCCCATAGCTGTGACCCCTAACAGGTGCTACCACCCCGGGTCAGGGCGGACCTGTGAACATCAGCAATTAAGAGGTGGTTTCACGCTCCTCAAAACATCCTGATCAGATGCCTTGCTGTTGGACGTAGTTTATCGTCTTACCCAGGACGCGGATGTAGTTTATCATCTTACCCAGGACGCGGATGTTGTTTATCGTCATACTCAGGACGCAGATGTAGTCTATCGTCATACCCAGGACGCGGATGTAGTTTATCGTCATACGCAGGACGCGGATGTAGTTTATCGTCATACTCAGGACGCGGATGTAGTTTATCGTCATACGCAGGACGCGGATGTAGTTTATCGTCTTACCCAGGACGCGGATGTAGTTTATTGTCTTACCCAGGACGGTCGAACAAGGAAGGAAATCACCTGGACTAAGAGTATTAGCAAAATTAATGCAGCAACATGGGAAAAAAATATAGAAAGCTGTTTTTTTTTTCAGGGATGCTACTCTATGGCTTAGTGTTTCTAAATCCATAAAGTCCCCAAAAGTCCCTAGTAGGCTAAATGTTTGGGAGCTCAAATCCAAGATGTCTGCCTCTGCCAAGGCAACACATATAACTTTTTAATCATTCATCTCACAAATCTGTGTAATACCTTTTTTTCCAACTAATAGAATCATGATAAATCCAATTATTACCTTATATTTAAGATTTAAAGACAACATGAGAAATTAAACTGTATTTGTAGGCTATGTTCGCCATACAAGATGACCCGCCTCAAAATCGTATTTTAAAATGTGTTGAATTTATTAGATAGATTCAATAAGCATATATTTTCTTTTCACTCAAATTTCAATGAAAAAATGGTTTACAGTGTGTGACAATAGTTTTTGATTTCTCTCTTGACGAATATGCATTTTATTGTTGTCGCGCAATCATAGCACATACTATATAAGGTAAGAGTACTTTTAATATACTACATTTTTATTATTTTATTAAAACAATGTGAATTAAGTTGTTTCAATAGAAAATATTTGTGTCACTAGTTACCAAGACAAGGATTAGCCTACCGTAAAAAAATCTCCCATACTAACAGCTTACCATAAACCACAGGATTTAAGATTCATATTTTATACCTGGAATATAAGACGGCCACCTTATTTTGGGAGGAATTTTTAAGGTTAAAAGGTCACCTTGTACGCCGACATATACGGTAAATCAGTTTTATTTGTGCCTACGCTTGCGTGTCGGTATTTATTTATCTTTCATCTGACAAAATCAAAATGTGACACAAGGTCAATATTTAATGCGGGATTTGAGTACAGCGGGATAATGATTATACCTACCCGATACGGCACAGACTTCAATGTTGTATTTTATGATAAGTCACCCGAAAAAAAAAAACAAAAAAAAATTACCTATTATGATACGATTACACTGTCCCCGACATAATGTATATCTCTTGCCTTTCTTCGACTGATAAGAAAGTGCTATTTGGAAAATGGATCTATTGTCATCAGTATTCAAATATATTTTTACCTTACCGTTTTTTAATCATTCCACGATAAACAAAGCTTTAAAGCTAATAAGACACAAGGTGTTACTAAGCGTGAAAGAATAAGAATAAAAATGAAAAGCATTATTAAGGAGTGAGAACAATAGAAGAGAAATCAGGATGACAGTAGATAACGATTAAATTAAAGTACTTAGTTCTGTTTTAATTTCAAGCGAATTTTGGAAATTCCAAATTTCCGAAAAATCGCTTGAAAATGAAACAGAACTAAGTACATTAATTTAATTCTATAATTGAATTGGAAGTTTTTAGCTTCTGTTTTTGAAACATGGTAATTCATGTGTAGCGATAGAATCATATTTTTCAAAAAAAATATAATTATAATCTAGGCTGTATCAAGCACTGTTTTTTTTTAAAATAAAAAAACCCAAAAATACTAAAGAACATCGTATCATCAATCTAACAGTTCTTTCCTATTTTATCAATATATTTATATATATATATATATATATATATATATATATATATATATATATATATATATATATATACACACATACACGTACGCACGCACACACACGTACACGTACACATACACGCTCATAAATCTAACGGTTCTTTCCTATTTTATCTAATATATCTATATCTATATATATATATATATATATATATATATATATATATATATATATATATATGTACACATACACACACACACACACACACACTCATACAGTGCCATGCAAAGTGGGAAAACCTCTCAGAAAATATTTGAAAATTGTCTATTTTTACCAGATAATCAAAAAATCTTAATTAAACTATATATTCATTAAGAAAAGTCTTTATTAAACGAATTGCAATTAATTTTTTTCAAGCGGGAATGAAAATATTAATTCAAAATTAAAAACTAAACAACCTTTACATTTGCACACTCAATTTTTGCTTAACATGGTTACCAGTGCAAATAGTTTTTGTGCACGTGTAAAAATCAAAATGATCATTCATTTTGTGTAAACTGTGTATACTTCAGTCAGCTAATATAGCACACATACACACACACACACACACACACACACACACACATATATATATATATATATATACTCTCTTAAATAATTTGATTGAGCTCTCAGAGAGGAGGGGTGATTTTATAAACAGTGGCTGCTGCTGCTAATGCAATGCTCTTCTACTCGAATCAAGCTCCCCTAGCTACTGACGTCTTTCGCATAGTAAAAACGTTAAAATTTCCTTTACTCTCTGCCACGCAACGATAGGTTGGGGCTAGAATCTCTGACTGATGCCAAATCAGTCGGGTTTCGATCGGATGTACAGCCGCACTGATGAGAAGTGATACAGCGAAACAGTCTATCTGTGGAAGACTATATATATATATATATATATATATATATATATATATATATATATATATATAGAGAGAGAGGTTAAACTGGTCTCTCTTCTACTCCAAGAGAAGAACTACTCTGAAATCAAAGCCGTGGAACAAATTACGAGGAAGAAATCCGCTAATTGCAATAAAGCATAACGAATTCAAATATGAAATGGAATATGTGGAGAATATAACTACCTACATCATAAAGGATCATAGTATAAAACTATTTATGGATATTTGGTTTGATAGGTGGCTAAAGTAGTTGCGCTCGTTACAATTACGAATACCGATGTTCAAGGTACACACGTTCTCCTTACTTGGAAGATTGGCGAAATACAATTTTCCTGTCGAATTTTGCCCCTTTAGTTACAATCTGTTAACTTTTGTTGATATTTCCAGTTATATTTTTAAGAGACCATACCCACGTGGTTTACCTTAGACTGGCACAAGTTCACTATAGAGTAGTAATAACGGACCATACAAACTCGTTAACTGTTGTTATTTACAAAGATCTGACTAATTCAGGACACTCGGGGTACTAATGGTCAACTAGGCAATCTGGTTAACCATTTCCTCGCGCTGAAAAACTTATATTTATTAAAATACTTCAAAACTTAAACCCAAAAATCAAATTCACCCAAGAATACAATTTCAACGAATTACCATTTTTAGATATAGTCCACTGAAATAAAAAAACAACCACATAATCACAGATATCTACCACAAACCTACAGACATCCAACAATATCTTAATTTCAAGAGCCATCACCCAAAAAGCTGCCTGACGTCCGTCCCCTGTTCCTACACTCCTACACTTTTGAAAACCGCAAAACGACATTCATAATAAATAAAAATTTAAACTGCAACTTGAAAAATATGATTTATGCACTCAAATGCAGAAAATGCAAGAAATCATATATAGGTATCAGCCAGCAACTAAACATATATAGGTATCAGCCAACAACTAAACAACAAAAACATATATAGGTATCAGCCAACAACTAAACAACAAAAAGCAGCATAAAATTACCAGACAATAGAAAACACTTTGTATCACAATACATCTATAAATGTAACCAGGGTGAATTTAAAATTATGCCAATATATCAAACAGGCAATTATTCTTACTTACAAATACAACAAAAAACTTCATAAACAAATTTAAACCAGCACCAAATAGGTCATAACCCCACACGCAAAAATACACAACATGCACACATAATCGTCAAATACAGTGATCAAACCACTCGTATCCAAGCACACACACTCACTCGCGGATATCTATGGAGCACGAATATGTATTGGCAAAAACAATAGACTGCTCACAGGTGCGCGCACAAATCTTACCGAACATAGGAAGTGTGTGTATGTGTATGTATGTATATATGTATATGTATATGTGTATATGTGTGTATATATGTGTATGTGTGCATACTAATTCCTTATAATAAGACAGTGTGTATGGAGAGGGAATATACGTACGCATGCTGACAAAAACACAAAAAAAATGGAAATAGATCTCAGAACACACAGGGGTTATTATAAGATACAGATATCTTTCTCATCCTTTTTCAGACCAATCTTAATTGCTTTATTACCTTTCACGTAGAACTTTTTCCACTGCCATTTCAAGGAAGACATTTCGGTCAATAACAGACAAGAAAGAGAATGTCTAATATCGAGAATATTTAATATCGAGCAACATAAGAAAAATTTATTCCTTTTAATAACGTGTGAAAATACCCAGCCTTTGCCTGATGAAGGTTACGAGACTGGAAACCCGTGTAGCAAAATTATGGAAAATAAAGCATAATATATTTAAAAAAAAATCCACCACCAAAACGTTTTCTCTCTTCTTTTTTTAATATACACACCTTTCTCTCGTTGGAACACTATCACCTTTTCCATATATATGCACGAACTCACACGCACGCACACTTAAATATATATATATATATATATATATATATATATATATATAATGACAAAGTGGAAAAGGTTAATAGTGAGGCGTTTCGTCCTTTAGGACTTCATCGGATTAATGAAACGCCTCACAATTAAACTTTTTTCAACTTTGTTATTCAATTCCTCAATACTGTTCTTGATATCTAAACATATATATCGTTATCTCATATATATATATATATATATATATATATATATATATATATATGTATGTATGTATGGCCGCTCGTATCGTTAACTCATACATATATATATATATATATATATATATATATATATATATATATATGTATGTATGTATGTATGTATGGCCGCTCGTATCGTTATCTCATATATATATATATATATATATATATATATATATATATATATATATATATATATATGTATGTATGTATGTATATATGGCCGCTCGTATCGTTAACTCATATATATATATATATATATATATATATATATATATATGGCCGTTCGTATCGTTATCTCATATATATATAATCGACTCTCCTGCCAAGCAGATCAGTTTCCAGGAAACCGACAGCCCGACACCGGCACATGAGATTTGATTATAGTGGTGAAGGCCTCGTGCAGGACCATCCACACTTTTTAAAGGGACGAATACAGAGACCTGGTGCACCGAATGCCACAAGGTTCCCAAACGACCCTCCGCAGGTTTTGAATTCAGAGTTGTCCTTCTCCTAGACCAGTTGCCATCCAAGGCTATAGAACCCAATCTGTCCTGCTATTTTACCCATAGCTGGAGGGAGAGGAAGAGGATTCATACCTTTCCCAAGGGTATTAGCACGTAAGTGAATGTAATGGATTCGACTGGAATTCGAACTCGGCTCTGCGATTCCTCAATCCAATATATATATATATATATATATATATATATATATGCCCGCTCGTATCCAAGAATGCCTGTCTACTCGGGCGTATAGCCAATCCCTGTCGCAGAGACCGGTTCATGCATATTTCAATTTGTTCAACACAACATAGAGCTGTGGTTATACTACAACTATGCTGAGCAGACTTTAGTTACAGTTTTGGCGTGAGCAACAGTCTGAACAAGGTCAGCACGCTCAAAGCCTCAGTCACGATGACTTGTTAGCGCAAAGGTTCCCAAATAGATTCTTCCACCCAATTTCAAGCCAAGACACTTTCCAAATCTGCTGCAACGTTGAGATCGCCTCCCAGGGCAGATAAACACGAAAGAGTTACCTTACTGACAAATCGACCACAGTGAGATTCGAACTTGGATTTCATAGTCAAAAAGCACACATTCTCACCCCCCGGCCTCACAAAGCTCAGTTCCGAGAAATTTCGTCTTTATTACTTATAGCTTTTCTATATATACGCGTAATAGATATCGGCTTAGGATGAGAAATCGGAGTTCGAATTCCAGTCGAGTTCGTTATATTTATTTACGTACAAATTTCTCTTGGAAAAGGTATATATCCATCTCTTCTGCCCCCCCAGCTATGGGTTGAATAGCAGAACAGGCAGGATTTACCAGTCTACCGCAGGAAGAAATGGCTGTCTACTGCAGAAAAAAAATCTTCTGCCTATCCAGTCATGAATCGAAAGAGACATGATCGTTCATGCGTGTATCACGTATGACATTTAACTGACTGATATATACGCATACACATACTGGCGCGTATATACGCACACACAGGCATTCGTATAACGGATATACAATAAGAGCTAAAAAAATGGATAGTGAGAGGTCTATATTATTTGGTAGATGACGTAGTATGTATTGGTTAAGTAGGGTGTTCGGTGACATGCTTAGCTTGTAGGGGGCGCAGAATATATTTGGTTAATTTCTCTCTCTGGGGATAAAGATGGCACAAGGCCACCCCAGATCTACTTTCCAAACAAGACCTCTTTCCATATTATTTAATTTATGAAGATCAAAAACTCTTGACGTTAGACAAGAAAGGAGAAATAATGATTCACAAACATATTGTTTCAAATGTAACAATTGAATTTATTAGTGTTTGGTATAAATGCATGAATACTTAGTGAAAAGGCTAGACAGAGTTGTGTCTCTTTGATTAGGTAAATAGTTGTACCTGAGTTCATATTATGAGGAAGTAATATTAAACTGTAATAGAAGATTGTGTTTGGAATTGTGTAAACAAGTTAGATAGAGTTCACAGATAATACTTGCTTGAATTAAGTATTGTTCATTTAACGTCTGACTGTATCAGTCGAGACGGAGTTCCTTTAGGGTCACATTTTGGCGGCGTGTTGAGATGTACGAGTGACGTAGATAAGTCAGGCTCAAGGCAGGAAGAGCAGGAACAGAGAGGAGAATGAATATGACACGAGTTGGTTTTATATATCTGCCTGTATCACGTGACTGGATCAGAATTGAATTGGCGCCTAAATTGACTCTGCACATGAGAGCGATCTGATTGGTTGAAACTGACCAATCAGCAAGTTGGATGTACTGTGATTGACCAATGGTTTCTCGTTGATATTTTGTATGAAAGTAGGATGTTACTTACCAGATAGGAAGAGTGCATTTCCTAAAAAGAGGAAAGGCTGGTTTGTTGTGGAAGATTCCACAAGCTGATCGAATTCAGTCAGTCCAGTTCACAAAAGAGTGCACCTTTTGGAGTGTATCTATTTGAAACCCCTCCTCCCCATTCTTAATGTCAATTTCCGGTCAAGCGACTCCTGCACGTGTTCTTGCGTGTTTAACTTCCGGAATGACTTTGTCATGTAATTCCTTTCAAACACACATCTGACCTCATGCCTTCTTTTCTACTGACCGCTCATGGTTTGTTAACCTCGACCAACGCCATTTCCTGCACTGAAGATCCCGGTCGTCGGTACACGGCCTCGCCTGATAAAGGCCCCTAAAAACCGAAGGAATAAACAAAGGTTAAACAGTTCTGCTAGGTAGCGGTCACTCTGCAAACAACTTAACTGCAATGTCTTCGGCCAGCGCCAGGCTTCGTCCACTTTGTCGGCGGAGTGTGTGTATGTATATGGGGGTGGGTACATTTTTATTTTGCTGCCGTGTGTTGGCAAGAAAGCATTCACGCACAAATCTGTGTGTCAATCATTTTTATTTATTATCAATTGTTTGCGTGTCGGCCAAATATGGCACAAGGTCAGAATTTAATGCGAGCGGCGAATTCGCTGGCGAATGGCTATACCCACCTCCCCGATACTGCATACACTAAAATTTGTATTTCAGGATAGGTCAAACCTAGAAAATACGATTATACATATTGTATAACCTTTGCTTTTCTTCGAGTGATGGGGAGGTGCTGTTTGGAGAATGGATCTCTGGTCATCAGGCATCAAATATATTATTAGCGTATTCGAATTTATCGGTAAATTATTTTTCATGTGATAATCAGTTATTTCAAGTTGTTTCTATGCATATCTAACAACAACATACATACGCACGCAAGCAAGCGTGCAGATGCATGTTGTAGCTGTGCATCGATGGTTTTTAACGTTTTCTTAACAGCGCTCATATTGCAAGCTTGTCTCCGCGATCAATTTGCATATATCGTGAAGTCAGTTTTCACTGAATTTCTCACAACTACAGCCTCATGCCAGACTAAATTTCAAGCTATGACCCATAAGATCGCCGGCTAATGTTAAGTAATTTTTCTTTGTGCTATTTAACAAGGAAATGAAAAGAAAGAAAATATCTTTAGAGTGAAAGAGAGAAAGAAAACAAGAAATATTATTAAGACAAAAGAAAGAAAGAAAAAAGAAAAGAAAGAAATAGAAAGAAAGAATTTAATGTTAAAAGAAAAGGAAAAAGAAAGAATTATTATTAGGGTTAAAGAAAGAACGAAAGAAAAAATATTAAAATAAAAGAGAAAAATGAAAGAAATATCAGAAGAAAAAGAAGAAAAAAATGGTTATTAGCGTAAAAGAAAAGAAATTTTATTGGCAGAAGATAAATACATAGACGAATATGATTAGGGTAAAAGTAATAACTAAATAAATACATAAATAAAGAAAGAAAGAAAGACAGAGACAAAGAAAAAGAAAGAAAGAACAAAAAAATAAAAGATATATTATAAAAAGTAAAAGAAAGAGATAATAAGACAATCTAAAGGAAGAAAGAAAAAGAAAGAAAGAAAGAAAGAAAGAAAGAAAGAAAAAAGAAAAAAATCAAACAAATATTATTAGGGTAAAAGAAAGAAATATTAATTAGACAATCTAAAGAAAGAAATAGAAAAATTATAATTTTTTTTTTAAAGCGTTTCACCCCAAGCAAGGCGAGAAGCCACTAGGACGCAAGGGGTTACAGAAGATCAGATAGGAGACGTGATAGAAGAAAGGATGAGGAGAAGGGTAGTGGATAGATCAAGGCAACTGGAGATGTCGATTGACATTACATTTGAATAGTTGGAGATTATAGCTCTCAGGGAAACTGGAATAGGGAAGGGAGTTCCACAGGCGAGAGGTGCGAGACATGAAGCTATTGCAGTAGAAGAGATTTAGAAAGAAATGTTATTAAATAAAAGAAGTAAAACAGGAAAGAAAGGAAGAAAAAAT
>CAHIKZ030000224.1:1270000-1352500 GCA_903632075.3 Acanthosepion pharaonis
AGTACTTTCCATTTCTTTCTGGGAAAGTGAAAATAGCTCGTCAGAGCAGATGCCATAAAAATATTTATAGAAAAGACAGAGGGAAGTCACATTACGTCGGTGAGAAAATGACTGTAGTCGGGACCCCAAGTCAGGACCGATCACATTGCATATCCGTTTTTGGATTTTGTCAAGAAACTCAAGATGAACAGCGGAGACTTTAGGCAACAGTATTCCATGTATGGATGAATGGTAGATTTGGAGATGCGAAGGATGGACTCAGACGAGATAAAAAAAACCTTCTGGCGCAACACAGAGTACTAATTTTTCCTTACGATAGATGCAGCTATCGATTCAATATAATTGTTCCACCTCAGGTCAGTGGAAAACGTGAGACTAAGAAAGTGCAGTGAGGCGAACTTATAGAGTTTAGCATCAACCATTCGGATAGGAGGCAGGGAAGTTTCTTCATAGAGAGTAAATGCAACGGTTTCGTTTTGGATGAATTAAAATTCATAAGCCATTTTTGCCCCGGTCATCCACAGATTAGACCAGGCCATGCTGATAGGAAGCAGGAAAGTTTCCCATGGAGAGTAGATGCAACAGTTTCCTTGCATCTTTAAAATTCATAAGCATTTTTGCCCTGGTCATCCACAGATTAGGGTGCCATGCTGATAGGAAGAAGGAAAGTTTCTCCATGGAGAGTAGATGAATTTCTTTTGCATTCCTTAAAATTGCGGCTATTTTTTGCCCTGGTCATCACAGATTAGACCAGGCCATGCTGATAGGAAGCAGGAAAGTTTCTCCATGGAGAGTAGATGATAACAGTTTCTTGTCTTGCATTCCTTAAAAAATTTGCCATTTTTGCGTTGGGTCACCCAGAAACCAGGCCATGTTGATAGGAAGGGAAAGTTTCTCCATGGAGAGTAGATGCAACAGTTTTCTTGCATTCCTTAAAATTTATAAACCATTTTTTGCCCCTGTCAACGACAGATAGAAGTGCTATGCTGATAGGAAGAGAAACCATGGAGAGTAGAAAAGTTGATATCTTCATTTGTTTTAAGCCATTTTGCCCTGGTCATCCAAATTAAAGGAAATGTATAAAATTAGATGCCAGTTTTTTTTAGTTTTGATTTTCCTTAAAATTTTCTATTTTTTTGCCCCCTTTCAGACCACTTTTAGACCAGGCCATCTGATAGGAAGCAGGAAATTCTTGGAAGTGGCAACAGTTTCGTCTTTTCCTTAAAATTTTCCATTTTTGCCCCGGTCATCCACAGATTAGACCAGGCCATCTCTCTCTCCATATATATATATATATATATATATTTATATATTTTGGGTCATCACCAGATTAGACCAGGCCAGCTGATAGGAAGCAGGAAAGTTTTAAATGTGAATTAAGTTTCTGTCTTGCATTCTTAAAATTTTTTTTTCGTTTCACAGATTAGACCAGGCCATTTGATAGGAAGCGAGGTTTCTATCCATTAGTTTTTTTTGTCTTACATAAAATCGCCAATACTCATAAAAATAGACCATGATCCAATAGGGAGAAATGCAAGTTTCTGTTTCACCAAAAACACTGATTTATTTGCCCTGGTCATGACAGATTTGATCAGGCCATGCTGATTAATGAAACTCCATGGAGATATATAATCCGTCTTATTCCTTAAATTCATAGCCATTTTATATCACAGATTAGATAGTCTGATGATTATTAGATGTTTTCTTCATAAAACAGATTTTTTGGTCATCCACAGATTAGACCAGGCCATGCTGATAGGAACCTCCATTAGATGTTTCGTCTTGCATTATTAAAATTATATATTTTTACCTGGTGATCCACAGATTAGACCTTTTTAAGCAGGAAAGTTTCCCATGGAAATACAGTTTGCTTGTCTTAAAATTACCGTCATCCAAAGTTAGACCAGGATGCTGATAGGAAGTTTTTTTTAAAATGGAGAGGATGAAATGTATTGCATTTTTTAATTTAATTTTTTGCGAAAAATGATTATAGCCATGCTGATAGGAAAAAAGTCCATGGAGAGTAGATGCAACATGATTTTTTAGAAATTTTATTTTTGCCCCGGTCATCCACAGATTAGATAAATTATGATTAAATTTTTTCTGGAGAGTAGTCGTCAAAATATCCTCCATTAGCATTTTTTGCCCCGGTCATAAATTTTGGGCATTCTGTTACAAAAAGTTTTCCAAAGTAGATAAGTTTTTTTGCATTCCTTAATGGATTTTTCTCATTCTTTTTCAATGACTCCATGGAGAAGAGTTTTTCGTCTTTTTATTTCACTCTTCTGTCAAGTTCATCCCAGATTAGACCAATTAGATAGGAAGGGGTTGCTTCCAAGTTAGGATGCAATCTATCTATCTATCATATCTTAAAATCTATCTATTTTATCTATCCACACACAGGCCATATGATATATATAGAAAGTTTCTCCCTGGAGAGTAGATGCAACAAACTGTCTTGCATTCTGCTTATTTTTTTATGGTAATCCGTTCAGATTAGACCAGGGCATGCTGATAGGAAGCAGGAAAAGCTTTTCATGGAGAGTAGATTACAATTTTGTCTTGCAAAAATGTATTTTTGTAACAGATTAGACCAGTGATAGGAAGCAGGAAAGTTTCTCCATGGAGAGAGATGCAACAGTTTTATTTCATTCCTTTAAAATTCATAAGCTATTTTCCATCCACAGATTTTCAGGGCCATGCTGATAGGAAGAGGAAAGCTCCGTAGAGAGCAGTTTGCCATAAAATATTTATCCACAGAAAGACAGAGGGAAATCACATTACGTCGGTGAAAATGACTGTTAGTCAGGACCCCAAGTCAGGACCGATCACATTGCATATCCGTTTTGGATTTTATCAGGAAACTCAAGATGAACAGTTAGGTCTTCAAGGCTTAAAACAGTATTTTTCCATGTATGGACAGATTAGACCAGCCAATTTGATAGGATGCAGGAAAGATTCTCCATGGAGACAGATGCAAAAAAAACCTTCCACAGCAACACAGCTGATAGGAACAGGAAACTTTCCTTACGATAGATGCAGCTCTGTATCGATTAAAATTATAAATTGTTCCACCTCAGGTCAGTGGAAAACGTGATAGGACTAGGAAAGTCCATGGAGAGTAGATGGCGCTCTTATAGAGTTTGCCCCGGTCATCCACAGAAGCATTCGGATAGGAAGCAGGAAAGTTTCTCCATGGAGAGTAGATGCAACAGTTTCGTCTTGCATTCCTTAAAATTCATAAGCCATTTTTGCCCCGGTCATCCACAGATTAGACCAGGCCATGCTGATAGGAAGCAGGAAAGTTTCTCCATGGAGAGTAGATGCAACAGTTTCGTCTTGCATTCCTTAAAATTTATAAGCCATTTTTTTTTGCCCCAGTCATTCATAGACTGGACCAGGCTATATGTGGCAGCAATGGATGAATGGCAGTTTGTTATATTTTTTCAAGTAGTTTCTACTTTCGCAGTCATTATCAAGAACCGATAGGGTATCTATGTAGTAGTTAGATGTCTTTTGTCTGTATTATGGTATTCTTTGAGGAGCTGGAAGTTTGGAATGGTCCGACTTGAAGTCATGTGTAAAGGCTATTGGGAACGAGGCCCCACAAAAAGTTTGCGATTTTTTTATTTTATTTATTAATTATTTTTTAAACTTATTTTATTGATATAATATGTGCGCACATTAATTTGCAAATTAATTAAAATATAATTTTTTTTAACAACGTTTGGTACAATTTCATGCAAGCACCCATCTTCATTTTTTTTATTACCACCAGCACTGATTGTGCAATACTTTACTTTATATTTATAAGAGAGAGAGAGAGAGAGAGAGAGAGAGAGAGAGAGAGAGAGAGAGAGAGAGAAAGAAAGAATGAAAAGAAATGAAAAGACAAGAGGAAAAACTATTCATTGCCGACACGTGTCTCTCCTCTGAAGAATTTCATCAAGGCAATGTAGGATTTATTTTGTTGCACGTGTTTATATACAAAAGAAAAAATGTCATTGGTTTATCAAAACTTTTAAATTTGAGAACGTTCATGAATGTTCATCAGTCAAAGCATATGGAAGACACAAAGCGACATAATTCAATGTCTGGTAAAATGTCAGCGAGTAATATTCAAGAAAAATTTTTTTAAAGAAGAATATTGTTTAAATTGTGATTAGATTGTATGGGATGTACGTATGCTACTGTCAAACCAATGACAACTTTGCTTTTGTAAATAAAGACGAAATACATTTGGGTGACTACTACCCCCACCAAAAAAAGAGAATGTTTAATATCGAAAACCATAAAGAAAATTAATTCATTTAAATAATATGTGGAAATATCCATCCTTTGACGGAAGAAGGTTGTGAAACCCGGAACACGTATAGCAAAATTATGGAAAATAAAGTAGAATATATATTTTTTTTAAAATCCACATTACAACCAAAAAAAATGGTTTCTGTTTTAATATATATATATTTTATATATATATATAATATATATATATATATATATATATATATAGATAGATGATAGATAATATAAGTGGTAAATATACACATACATATGCAATCATATATCTAAAATATATAAATATATATACATATATACACACACATGCACATATTTTTATAAAAAAAAATTCAAGAGGATAGAATCCAGGTAGAACTCAATGTCTAGGACAGAGTAAGGATATAATAAAAAAAAGTCTTAAACACTAATATTCCATGATCATAATTTATTCCATTGGAATCGTAAATACGATCCAATTCATCAGACCTACATATTAAAAAAGAAAACACAAAAAAACAACTCCGGGTATAAAAAATAAAATTTAGAGATAGTGTAAGTAGGAGAGTGTGGGACGAATGTTAGAGTAAATGAAAGTTATAGGAAGAGGTAACTATAGGGAGAGGTGTGTATATATATATATATATATATATATATATATATATATATATATATATATATATATATATTGTTGTCCCTCTTATTACTGAGAAGTAAAAAACATGAACAAATCTATTTCCATACCTGAGGATGTCTGTAGGAACAGAAGATAGCTTGTAAAAACTAAAAAGACCTTATGAAACTGGAATTTATAAACAGGGATCATATCATTCATATACAGGTTCGGGGTTAATGTATCTTATTGAAATTGTTTTGCGAAGATGTATTCTCGCCATTTAAATCATTAACCTCTATATTTGTTTTTTTGTATGAATGATTATATATATATATATATATATATATATATATATATATATATATATATATATATATACGCGCGCGCTTGTTTTGCGCGGATATGCGTGTTTGTGTAGGGTGTCGTGGTTATTTGTGCTTTTCCTCGTTTTATTTCACTTTACACTCACTCCCTGGCTTTCGCTCTTTTTCCTTTTCCTCTTTTGTTTCAGCTGTCGCCATTTGCAGTTATTCATTTCCGGTTTTTTTTCTAGATATGTTATCGTTTTAATTTTTTAATTTTTGACCGTTCTACTCTAGGCTTAGAAAGTTGTGTTTCGTTTTTTTCATAAATAATTAATACTAATGTTTAAATGATAAATATTTGTAGATGTCTCAATGATTGTGTATGCATATATTTTTTTTCCTTGTGCCCCGCTGTGTGTGGTCATATAAGTAATGTAGAGAGTTGGAGTATTGTTTTTTTTTCTTTCTTTTTTCTACGTGGATGTCTCGCATCTGTCTACGAGGATATGTGTTCGCGTGCGCGTATGGCCGGCTTGATACTACTTCAGATATTTCAAGTTCAGCTCTGTTCAGCGATCGGAAACAGCAGGCGCTTTGGACACAAGAGGCTGGTGCCAGCAAGAGTAACGGACACTCAAAGTCCCACCCTCTCGCAGCTGCCAAAAATCTCACCCTTTCCCCATTAACCGTCCAACTTTTCCATCCCAATCACACCCTTAAAACACGGACATTTCCTTCCCGACACACACCTATAAGCAAATATAACAGCAAATTGATTTCATACCGGCGGGCCTCACAAAATAGTTTTAATTTTACCATTGTACAGCGCTCTACTATTTTGGCCTTGTGTCAGACTATGTTATTTCTTTGCAAAGATATTATCAAGAATATAAGGTTATAGCTGTGTAGAATACCAGGCGTCGTAGTATTGGATGTGGGGATCGTGTAATGGATAATTGCTCGGAATTCGAAATCTGAGAGCCGAGTTCGAATTTAAATCGGGTTTGTTATATTCCCTTACGCGTAAATATACTTGGGAATGATATTAATCCACCTATTCTGCCCCGGGTATAGTTAATGAGTAGGATTTGCATAAATAATTATTATTATTATCTCCAAACGTTCTTACAATCTAAAAAAATATTTTATGGCTTTAAATAAACTGCAATGGGTTGATAAGCCGTAACAAAGAAATCAATCTATTAATATCATTGAGAAGCAATTGACGGATTTGCACCCAAAATTTATATGCACATGCTCCAAGCGGTTATGTCGATGCGTGAAACATACTTAAGCGATCATATATCTATTGGCCAGCGTGAGAGCCAACAGCTGATTGACACGAATGTTAACTAGCATGCTAGCAATGCAAAAAAAAAAAAAAAAAATATATTTACTGGAAAAATTTAAACGCACTTTACTCCAATTGGCAGCTTAAACTCAACGTTTTTTTCCGCAGAACTCCCCATCTGGTTTTCCAGTAAAGTTGTTTGTTCAAGTTTTTTTTTCTGATTTAATGTTTAGTATAGAGCTAGAAAAAAATAGATAAGAACCAGCATTGCCATCAGCACGGCAAAGGCACTTTTTTATAGAACCAGGTCTGTCCGCTTTTTCCTACACGGGCAATCCATAGTATTGGGGGATGAGAAGTCATAAGAAACATTGTATTAATCCAAACCAAATCCAAAGTTGATTCTGATTGACCTTTTCCAAATCCACCAAACGGTAGGTTAAATAAAATGTAATGAGGAGTCTACCTGCCCCTTTAATCACTGTTTTGGGTTGGGGTCCCATTTACCTCATCGCCAGACATTCCAGTGGGGAAACGTTTCTCCTAGGTTTTGATTCCTCAATCGGATCGGGGCCGTTATCCATTAGGACAAGGCTTTCCCCTATATTGCTGGACAGGGCTAAAAGCATAGGACAAGGCTATAAAACTAGGAACTAGTCTATAGGATTTTCCCTCCAAGAGTATTTATAATGTAAGTAAATATAATAAAAAAGTCATTTATACAATTGACGAAAATATTAAAAACAAAGTTTATAAAATTTCAAAATTTCTTTGCTAATGACTTATTTATAACTTTGATATAACTTTGTTTATAAACAATTGTTTATAACAAAGTTTATAAACAAAGTCTGCAATAAATCGGTTTTGCTAAATAGTTTAAGACACCAGAATAAATATATTAGTCCTGAAATATTTTTTGTTTAAATGCCATGTGCCTTCGTGAAAAAATGATGACATAATCAAATTTTTAGGAATGAACCTCCATCAATATTTCTACACAGACGATATATCTTTCGATATATTCTGACGAGGTAGATTTTTTTTCCCCCCTCTGCTATTTTTTCTGAGGTAAGACCAGTTGCCATCCAAGGATATAGAATCCGGTCTGTCCCGCTATTTATCCATAGATTGGGGGGATAAGAAGAGGATTCGTACCTTTTCCAAACACGTAAGTGAATGTAATGGATTCGACAGGAATTCCAACTCGGCTCTCCGATTCCTCAATCGGAGCCGTTATCCATTACTTCCTCATGTTGCTGGGCATGAAAAACCTATTTTTCCTGAAAAAGCCGTTTTATGAGAAAGACTTTATGAATTTCAATCGACAATAACATTGGCTTGAAAGAATGAATGTAGTTGGTCCTGCTCTGGCATCTCGTCTACAGTCAGTTTCTCACAGGCGCGCTGTCCCTCTCTCTCTGTTTTTTTTTACAAATATTTCATCCTGAGGAGCTGCATTCGCTGGTTCCCAGACTTTATGAGCCCTACGAGGTGACATCCTCTTCACCTCCCTTCACTGTCGAAATAGCTTCTACTGCAATAGCTATGTCTCTCGCCTGTGGAACTCCCTTCCCTATTCCAGTTTCTCTGAGAGCTATAATCTCCAGCTATTCAAGTGTAATGTCAATCGACATCTCCAGTTGCCTTGATCTATCCACTACCCTCGTCCTTTCTTCTCTCAATCCTATCTGATCTTGCTCTAAATTTTCTGTAACCCCTTGCGTCCTAGTGGCTCCCCGCCTTGCTTGGGGTGAAATGCTTAAAAAAAAAATTTCTACTCATAAAGAGAATGTTAATATAACAGCATTACCATAAAATATTACCATTACTATTAGAGATGAGGAAATAGATACTAAATTTAATATTTTCTTGTCCTACACCACCACAGTGACGGGATATAGTACAAGGTTCGTTTAAATTGGCGAGCCCACGAGCGAGCATATGGGCAAGTCTAAAAATTTCCCAGTACCCTCATCCAAAGTCACGCTGGCTTCGATATTCCTCTGCAACGAAGGAGGTGCTGCCGTAGGTTTGGAATCTCCGGGACCAGGCGTCCCTCATATATTTGTTGAGTGATAGAATGTACTTTATCAGCCCGAGGGAAGATTCTATTTGATTACCGCCCCATGTTGGCAGGTTGTGACACAAGGTCAGCTCATTGTGGGGAGCTCAAGGGAGGGCAACGGGGCCAAGTCCCAAATAAGCCCCCCTCTCCCAACCTCTGGCGACCGTCGGTTACGTTGGCGTCGTTATGACAACCGATCTTCCCTTTTTAGTGCAATGAGGGAGGTACAGTTGTGGGTAGCAGTTTCCCTCAGACCGGGTACCTGTCAGTAATATTTCAGTTGTGCTCTGTCAACTCTGACACAGCTGAGAGATAAAATGTAGGTTTTCCACCCGAAAGCAGATACTACACTTTGATTCCAACCCGATGATCACGTAACTAGCATCATTGGATGCTGAATGATTCCACGTAAGAAGAGGGGGTAATAATTATATTACCGCGCGCGCGCGTGTGTGATGGAAAGAGAGAGGGAGAGATTAAAGTTTGATGTGAGTGAGGGTGAATACTAGACCTGGCTTCTTTAATATTTCCCCTTTTCTAGCGAGATTAATGCTCGACAAGCGTACATATAAATTTTAGTTCAAAATAGAATTCTTTTCATTTTTCATTCAAAATACTCAAAATTTTAGGAATACGTTTTCACAGCGTCGCCCACGTGACGACAACGTGACCATGTTTTAAACGGAGCGCTGATCTTATAAAACTTTCAGTTATTTGTTTGGATAAGTCTTGTTCTTATGTACATCGTCTTTGTCATGTTGTATTGATAATGTTATATTTATGAATATGTCCTGAAGATGGTTTATTAAACTTGAAACGTCCGACGTTGACATATTAACATTAAATCTGCATAATTGTATATAAGGATTTTTGTTTTTGTTTTTTCCGTATATATTTTTCTTATATATCTATATATATATATATATATATATATATATAAAAGAGAAGAGAGAGAGAGAGAGAGAGAGAGAGAGAGAGAGAGAGAGAGAGAGAGAGGGGAGGAGGATATTTAATTAGACTCTCATTAATTTATTAAACAGTATATTCATTTATTATCGTCTAACGCGAGAGTTCTAAGCATGTTGATTCTAACGACGGTTTCCCCCTGCTTAGGGAACGCAGGTTCGAATCCTGCCAGATAGCACATATTTTTTTTCTTTAATAACATTTCCCAAATTTTCCGACAAGTATACGAAAATAAATAAATATACTGTTTAATAAATAAACGGAGCGTCTACTTAAATGCGGGTGTCCACTAAAATGACGTTTAAGTAAAAAAATCTGACGGATTGATAAAAAAAACAAAAAAACATCGCTTTTATTTATGCAACAATTCATTAATTGATAAAATTTCCAGAAATGTTATTACGAAGAGTTCCAGCTAAAAACGAAATTGGTACTGACCTATGCAAAGCTGTAAAAAACTTTTTTTTCCCACTCGTTCATGCATTAAAATTCAAGGGACACATACTTACACAACCGCACGATCTTCTGCCTTTGTATGGGCGCGAACCTACAAATGCATTGTTTGTTTTTTTTTTTGTCATCACCTCTGTACACACACCTGCTTTACTGAGTCAATTAAATATAGACATCATTTCTAATATTGTCTCTGGCATGCGTACAAGGGAAAGTGATTTACTACTGTCTAGACACGACGACAGGATGTTAAACATACATGAACACTGCCGGACCGACATAACCTATGGAGCAGACATACATACGAATAGACACCAGCAGACACTGACATATGCCATTCTTGAAGGCTCTTCAGCACCGATATTTGACCAGACTACTGACCATTCAAATTGATTGCTTGTTTACAAGCCTTCGTAAACGGCCGATCATTATGTCTGAGGTCATCGATCCACTACGATGACCACCAAAACAAGCATGTGGCGGCTAGAGAGAGAGAGAGAGAGAGAGAGAGAGAGAGAGAGTGTGTGAGAGAGAGAGAGAAAATGAGAAAAGTGGGGACAGTGAGAGGACAAAGAAACAAGTCAGGAAAAGGGGTTGAACGTGAGAGAGAAGACAAAGATAAATAAAAGACGAAAGAGACGGAAGAGTGAGAGAATAGGGAGAAGGAGAAAGCGAAAACGATGAAAAGGAGAGAGAAAGTGGGCGGGAGATAGATGAAATGTGTGTGTGAGAGAGAGAGAGAGAGAGAGAGAGAGAGGATGAAAGAGTAAAAACGATAGAAAAGGAGAAAGACAAATAGAGTGAAGGAAGATAAAAAGTAGGGGAAGAGAGAAAGAGGGAGAAAAGAAAAGAAGAGAGAGAGAAGGAATAGCTAGAGGAAGAAAGAAAAAGCGAAGAATAAACAGAGAAAGTAGAGGAAGACAGAGAGTAAGCGAGAGAGAGAGAGAGAGAGAGAGTCAAGGAAAGAAAGAAAAAAGAGAAGCTACTTCGGATTGGGATGAGACAAGCTGAGATATAACTGAATGGTTGGGCTCGGCGCGTGAAAGAGCGGGAAAAGTGTAGAAGGGCGGGAAAAGTGGAAAAGGGCGGGAAAATGTGGAGTAGGGCGGGAAATGTGTAGAAGGGAAGAGTACCGGATGTTGGAGAACAAGTGCGAGAAAGTTTCGTTGTGTTCAGCTGTTTTAGAAGGTCAGTTATGAACCGGGGAGACTTCATTTCCATTGTCATTAAATGACGACTTTGTGAGTATGAAACGCAGTAATTAAGAGTGGACAAGATGTGAACCCTGACTCCTTTGACCCACCCAATAACCAAAGCCATCACAGGAAGAGGTTCGTGCCGTCGATTATTGTGAATGGAGGGGAAAATATTGGCTAAGAAATACAAGAGGCAACTCTGACCTCTTTGTTTCATTATTTCACTCAGTTACTTTCTTTTTTAACCCTGTTGTTTGTCACGCGTTCGTTTCTAGATCTAAGTGTGTATTATTATTATTATTATTATTGAGAGGAAGAGCAACACACCAATAAATTGACGTCAGAGTACAATATATACAAAGCCCGCCCAGTAGGCTCATCATGACACTCGGTCTGATAAGTGTATTATAAGAACATTTAACACAGTCAAATGTGCGCGATCAGATGAAAAGTTTTGATAACTGCAACACATAGCCTTGAAGATGGTCTCCACTTAGATATATTTTCAGGCTGGATAACCTAGTTTGGTTTGAATGCGTTACCAAGTATCTAGATATGAATTATAAGTCGCTTTGTTTGCCTCATCCTTCAATAACCCCGCTACCCCCCCCGGGAACATGGGTACGGTCAGGTAAACGACAAGCAAATATGTAATAGTGAACGGGATATTTACTGTAGCCCATTTTAATTCCCCAAGACAAAAGATCTACATGTTAACATTTTCATTCAATTAAGATCAGAAGTTATGAGAGCTATGAGTGACTAGCAGTAGAGCTCGGCGTTGCCCAGGATTGTAACAGTAAGAGATAGATCAAGTATCGACCATCATAAAGACTGAAAAATAAAATTGACAAAGATTATTGTTTAAGGTTGACGACACGCATGTTTAATTAGTTTTTTTTTTTTTTTTACGAAAACATTGTTTTTCAGTCTCTACCGATTGAATAGAATTTTATTATAAACAATTGTCTTGTAAATGGAATTTTAAAGCATTCTGAATGTAAAAATAAAGAAAAAAAAAAGTGCAAGACAATAAAAACACTACATGCCAAAAAAGTTTTGTTGAAATTGGTTGAAAAAATGTAGGTAGCCTTTCTGTAATCTTTTAGTTTTACAATTTATGATTTTTTTATTGAATAAAAAAAAAATTGCATATTTTTGCTTGTGGTGATTCATAATTAGAATTCTGATTTGAATATATTTTCCACTCGTTGTTTCTAATACAAAAAAATATTAACTTTATTTGAGTTTATTAATTATGATCTAACAAATCTTATTCATTTAGTAGCCTTTCTGTAATAATAATCTTTTTACAATTTATGATTTTTATTTATTGAATACAGTAAAAGAAATTGAACAATCATGTGTATTTAAAGTAGTTTTCGGTTATTATTTTTTAGTTAGGACTTGTGTATGTTTAGATTTTATTATCTTTCCCAAAGATAAAGAATTATCCGATGTTTGGACTCGTACAATCAGTAGAGATCGTTAGATTATTGTTTAGGTTGACGGACACGCATGTCTTAATTAGTTTTTTTTTAACGAATTGGTCAAACCCAAACTCAAACAAAACATTGTTTTCAATCGTTATGAGTCTCCCGATTGAATAGAATTTTATTATAAACAATTGTCTTGTAAATGGAATTTTAAAGCATTCTGATTGTTAAAAAAAAGAAAAAGTGTGCAAGAGAATAAGAAACACCTAAAAAAAAAAAAAAATGAATTTTGTTTTATCGACTGAAAAATGTAGGAAATCCGATCCCATATATATAGGAATTTGTCCAACCGGATGTGAGTTGTCCCCTTTCATTCTCACGATGTCTCTTAATCGTGTTTTCAAATTGATTTTGAAAAAAACAATTGTGTTTTCCCATTTTGGGTGCTGTTAGAACCACCGCAAAAGATAATTTTATATAGTCCTGTGATTTTTTGTTGAAATCAAGAAAAAATTGGAAAAAATATATAAACGTTCACACACACACACACACACACACACACACACACACACACACACACACACATACACAATTTGCGTTTTATAATAAGATGTAGCATCAGGACATCTTATCTTATAATTCTACTTGTCCCTCCCTTAGTACGACTGGTAAGCACAGATCAAAAATAATGGACAGTTTTCTTGCTACTTGGTTTTAGTTAGAAAATGAAAGAAGGAAAGAAAAATGTGTTTAAGACCTGTTTCAAAGGGATGGAAATCAATTGTCAGTTTCAATTCTTTTCATTTGTACTCCCTTACTATCAAGTCACCCCATAAGTTCTGTCCGAATTTTAACTTTTTGTTAAAATGAACGAAATTTAAAGAGTATTTTATAATGTCTAATGGAGCTGAACATTATTTTTATGTCTAGATGCATTTAAACTGATCAAATTTTATTTCAGAGAACAATAAAATTAAATTTTGTTTGATTAAAACCCTGCTAACATGGAAGTACCCAAGAATCATTTGAGGCACATAAGGCTTTAGGAGTTCAAAGAAAGGAAACTCAGCAGCCGAAGCGGCTAGAAACATTCCACCAGTTTATGGAGAGGAATGTGTGAATGAAAGAACTTTGCAGAAGATGGTTTGCAAAATTCAGAGGTGGAGATTTCACCTTGAAGATAAAGATCGAACCGGACGTCCAGTTGAGTTTGATGAAAAGCTTCTTGAGGCAGCCCTTGAAGAAAATCCTCCTTTATCAGTTGAGGAATTGGCAGTGGTTCTCAGTTCAAAGCATACAACTGTTCATCGTCATCTTCAACAACAACTTGGGAAAAATTCCTAAACTTGGAAAATGGGTGCCTCATGAATTGTCTGAAAACAACCTCAAATCCTGAGTTGACATCTGTTCTTTCTCCATTCCCGTCAACTTGTTTCTAGACTTGTGACTGGCGATGAAAAATGGATCTTTTATCGAAATGTTAAGCGTCGTAGACAGTGGCTTGGTAAAGGGAAGGACCCCAGCCACAGCCGAGAAGGGAACTTCATGGACAAAAAGGTTCTTCTTTTCAATCTGGTGGGATCGCCAAGGAATAATCCACTTTGAATTCTTACCACCCTAATGCAACAATTAATGCTCAAATATTTTGTCAGCAATTAGAGCGTTTGAACCAAGCTTTGAGGAAAAAAAGACCTGGTCTAGTGAATCGAAAAGAGGTGATGTTTCATCAGGACAATGCGCGACCCACATTAGCAAGAATCACGTCACAAAAAGATCGAAGAACTTGGTTGGGAGAAAATTCCTCATCCACCTTATTCTCCTGATCTTGCTCCTTCAGACTACCATTTGTTTCTGTAGCTAAAGAGAATCATTTGGAAGAAACAGCTTTTGTAACTTTTGGGAAGAGGTTAAAACTGACATTTGTGAGTTCTTTGAATCAAAGCCAAAAATAATTTTACAGTAATGGAATTAGTAAGCTTGTTAATAGATGGAAAGAAGTCATAGATAATCAGGGAAAATAGATTGTTGATTGAATCTGTAATTAAATGTAACATTTGGTCACTTGTTTTCTTTATTCAAAATTCGGACAGAACTTATGGGATGACCTGATAGTTAAAGTAACGACTATCCTTCATATTTAGGATTGTTATTACAATATTATGTCATAGTAGTTAATCTCATATTTAACGTAGCGGTAGGGGAATTTCTACGGATATTTTTATTATCTATCTATCTATCTATCTATCTATCTATCTATCTATCTATCTATCTGTGTCTGTTCATATGTCTGCTCATATCTATCTATCTATCTATCTATCTATCTATCTATCTATCTATCTATCTATCCGTGTTTATATCTATCTATCGATATATCTATGTCTGTTCCTTTGTCTGCTCCTATCTATCTATCTATCTATCTATCTATCTATCTATCTAGTATGTTGCATCTTGCTAGTTCAACAGCAAAATGGCGAGACCTTATTACTAATCTATCGGCACGCTTAAATTCATGCAATCTAGCCAATAAGAAAAGAAGAGCTTGTTGTCATGACAGTATTTGTAGAAAAGATAGAAAGATCTATCTATATGTCTATCCAAAAATATTTCAATCCAATTTTAACGTCGGCAGGTAGCATCATGATGTAAGTATTACTTTTTTAAAATGATTTCTGCTAATTCGCATATGCATACTTAAAAGCAATGTGCACACACATTTGTTGCAAGTTGATGATCTGAAATACACACGCTTTCGGGGTCCTACCATTCCCAGCATGCTTTTGTAAATGGAGCTCTTGACACTTTCTAATGTCTATTAAAATAGTCATCACTCATTGTTTATTCAAAAGTTCTGCAAATCATTTGGAAGAGAAAAAAAAAGCTGTCAACAATATGAAACCGGTAACTAGATCGTGCAATAAATTTTCCATTTTTCTTTTCTTTCAACGTTTTAACTTCATCAACTTCATCCATTATCCTGGCTCGGAATAAAAAAAAAAGAAAAAAAAGTGGCATGTCTCTTCCTGAAATGTGAGTATTTTATTTCGTTAGATCTCCTACTCAGTGGTTAGGTCTGGGGTCTGGAAAATGTCGGTACCAAAGTTTCATTTATGAAGTATAGAATTTAAATGTAATGTCAGCAGCTATCTACTGACTTCTTGATTACTGTTCTTTTATTGTTTTCGATGTTTAATAAAGTTTTTATTTTTTCTTATTCTTTAACACTCAGTAACCCCGCCTGTCTTAGTGGTTTTACTGCCTCACTTGGAGGAAATTATTTAAAAAAATATATAATGATGAAATGCCTCCAACGATATTTTTCTAATGTGCAACCAAATACATAACTGTTTGCTTACGTAGAAAAAAAAAAGAATCTCTTTAATAAAGAAAATATGCCCTCCTGCAGTATTTCAATTATCAAAGATTTTCGCAAAAAACTAGGCCGGTAGACGAAAAATTTACTGTTAAAAATCAGAGACGCCGACTCATGCACGTGTAGCTACTAAATATAATTTATATGGTTGTAAAAAATGTTTTAACCGTCTCCTTTTGAAACCTGGTGAATTAAATCATTCGGGAATTTTCTGACAATAATTGTTAATTCAATCGCTAGACCGCGCAGAACTAGAGAAGAAACTGTTAACATAGAACTTACGGTTACATCTAGCCATTTAAACTGTAAAATGACGCCATCTTGTCCCGAATCCAGTACTGCTCTTAAAGTCTTGGTACCTTAGTGCAAGGCTCGCGGTGGGAATGTGAATGAATCCGAGATGCCAGGTCAGGACCTATAATATTGCTGATGCTTTCTTTGAATTTTATCAAGAATCTTTAAATATATAGCAGGAACACCAGACCATATGTGACAGCAATAATCGAAACATGGATGAATGGTCAGTTAGTTATGTGCCAGGCTTGATTCACGCTTAGGCGATCATGTATCTTTCGATACATGACTGACGAGGCAGATTTTTTTCCCTCAGCAGGTTGCCATTTCTTTCTGTGGTAGACCAGTTGCCGATCATAAAACCCGATCTATTTTCGATTAAATGTACAATGACTTATATGACGTGAGGCAGATATTTTTACATAACTGACGATAGATTTTTTTGCCATTTCATTTTTCTGTGGTAGACCAGTTGCCATTCAAGGCTATAGAACCCAGTCTGTCCTGCTATTTACCCATAGTGTGCTTGATTAAATGTACAGTCTGTGAGTTATGTGCCATGCGTGATACACGCTTAGGCGATCATATATCTTTCGATACATGACTGACGAGGCATATTTTTTCCAGCAGTAGGTTGCCATTTCTTTCTACAGTAGGCCAGTTGCTATCCAAGGCTATAGAACACGGTCTGTCCTGCTACTTTCTCATAGCTGAGGGGAGAAGAAGAGGATTCATACCTTTCCCAAGGCTACTAGTATAAGTGAATATAATGGATTCGACTGGAATTTGAACTGGGGTGAATGGTAGATTTATAAATATGTAAGATAATAGCGAAAATAATTATTTAGAAACTGCTTTTTTGTCTTTGCTCTCGTTATCAAAAATACCTTGAAGTTTTCCGAATGCGAAAGGTGCCTACAAGAAAACCGGTTGTTGGTACAACAGTCGAAATCGTGCTATAGAGAACAAAATAGTGTGTGTGTGTGTGTGTGTGTGTGTGTGTGTGTGTGTGTGTGTGTGTGTGTGTGTGTGTGTGTGTGTGTTCAGGAGACCTCCTCGGAAAGTATGATTACTTACTTATAACACCTTGTTACAAAAATTTAAACGGAAATGCAATTTTGTAGAATTAAAAAATTCGTGTGAGTTTAATGTTTTAGGTTAGGGGTCGGCGACCCCACGCCCTGGGACCATATATATGGCCCGCGTGTGATTTTTGTCCTGTCCACCAACTTAACATCTGGACACTAATTATCTAATTAATTTATAGACTGAATGGAAGAAAAATATCAGTTGGAGTTGATTGACTGACAACACGACGAATCTTTGAAATCAAAATTTAATTCTGAAACCAATGCTGACTTCTACAAGAAATATGTTTTGACAAGAGGAAAATAGAAAAGCCTATTAAATAATGCGAAAATGATGGCATCATTATTTGGGAATGTTCATCCTTGTGAAGAACGTTTTTCGAAAATGAAACATACGAAAAGTCGTTCAAGAACATGATAGGGTGATAACTTGATAAATTTGCATTTTTTTTTTATTGTGTTAGCTTTTGCCCTGTTATTCTTGCAGTAAAATAAGGAATCTTGTTTAAATAATATAACATTAACTTAGTTGCTTTTTTTTCTCCTTAAAATTCCAGTCCAAGACAGTCTTCTGGACGGAGCGGTATGAAGTCGAAACTATTATAGAACATTTGTTATTATATATCTTCTCCAGGACACTGCATAGCTTTCTGGCCCGCTCTTCCCAAAACGTTGCCGTCCCTTGTTTTAGGTTATAGTCCAAAGAGTAAGATTTCAATGGTTAGTGATGAAATTAGTTTGATGAAACTCAGAATATACTTCAACCCTCAAGCGAAAAACCCAAAAGCCATTTTGTTTCATTATCCCACAAAAAGCTAAACATGAGTAAATATTGTTGTTGAATTTTTTAATATAATTAATATTTATATATAGTTATTAATTTATGTATACAGTAATCGTTAATTAGTTCTGATCATCTACCTTAAAATCTATCTATCTATCTATCTATTCATCATATTTTGTCCATTGTAATTTTGACACAAATTTTGCCTAAGTCACAAATTTTTCTTTTGCGTATTTTTAATTAAACACATATAAGAATCCTCCAAAGACTTTTTATGAAAAAAAATTCGGAATGGTTTGGCATGACGGTCATCTGTTCAGATTTACTAGAGGAACTTGAGTTTCGAACATATAATTATTTATATTCACCCCTCTTATTTTTAAATGTCATAATATCTTTTATATTTGAATATTTCATCTAAGATAAATCTAGCTAATTAACCTGTCCATTTTTAACAAACAATTTCTGTTTATTTAGCTCTTCAAAACTTTAAAAAAATCCAAAATTAAAAAAAAATAAACGTGACAAAATCAATTTTTACATCGGCTTATATTATAAACTTTATATATTTCAACCCTTTCAACACTGAATTATTCACACAAAAAACAAATGAACATTTTAAAAGTAACGTTAAAAAAAAATTTAATTGGCGAGAAATCCATCGTCGAAAAACAATTGTAATTTTTTATTTGTATCAGTATGAACGCACAACGAATTTTTGTAAAAAATTTAAATCAAACTCAGCGTTGCTAGTTGCACGCCCCAAAAACAATAACTCATTTCCAATAAAGCATTTATAGATTTAACAACAATTTTTACATTTTATATTTTGGCTTGTCCTTTTATTACTAAGAGAAAAAACAAGAACAACATCTATTCCATACTTTTGAAGATAGTCTTATGTCTAATAAAGGAACAGACGAAAGCTTTGAAATATATGTAAAATAACATATATATAACTAATACGGCAGAAATTTATAGAAACAAGGATCTTTTCATTCATAACGGATTCGAGGTTTTTTATATTATTTATAATTGTTTGAAGACGATGGATTTCTCGCCAATTAAAGTATAATTATCATTAACCTATATTTGTTTTGTCCATGAATAATTCATGAATATATATGAATATATATATATATATATATATATATATATATATATATATATATGATATGTGTGTGTATGTATCCATGTATTATACTTTTAGTATGACAATAGCCGTTACACCAAATATCTATTCCAGTGTTGCTTGTGAGATTGTTGTAAAACTTTACAATCCCATCTAACACCTCTCACTAAGGAATATCTCCTCACTTCCCACTATTGCCCAGTCTCTTTCCTTTGAATTGTCCATGTCCTTTAAAAAGGTCCATCGATTTCCGGTCTCAATTTTCTCTCTGCCCTCGCGTTTCACACACATTGTACTGTCCAGTGGAACGAATGGCTGGTCCACTTGAACCACAATAGCTTGTTACTCAACGAAAATATAATAAAACCGTTGTCAATTACCCACATGCCTTTGGATTATTGACCAACGTCAGTCAAATTTAGTTTCCTTCATAGGATCTGGGGTTTTGCTTCCCTGGCTATCAAATCTCGTTTTTCTGACCCAACGCTTTTCACTCACTGTCCAGTGTTTCATCAAAACTCTTTAATTGGTCGGTTGCAAGCTTCGACTGCTACCTAACTTTCTTTCAACATATCAATATTCCCAGAACTTCCATCAATTTCCCCCTTTGCTTTCTTTCTAACTAAATTTCTCGGTTTATTTATTTATTTTTGTACTGATTCTGTTTCGGAAAGAGCGCCCCCGGCAACGCTAACTCGAAGAATTATACGATAGATCGATAGTCAGTGTCTCTTGGGCTATCTTCCGACAGTTCGACAGCTAAAGAGGTCAAGAAACTGAGTGGCTATTATCATTAGCGAATTTTTTTTCTCTAAAAAAAGCTAAATTGTATGTATTAATTATAATTATATATATTTATTTATATACCGTTATACGAATTTTTTTTTCTATCTATCTATCTATCTCAGTTTTGTCCAAATAATCGAAACTTTGTTTTTGCCGGACGTTTTAGGTACGAGAAAAGTTCATATACTTTTCATTTCTTATGTTTCAATGTGCGTTCAATCCTCTATCGTTAACCCTGTTCGTTTATTTCCCCTGTTTAGCTCACACACACACACACACTTATTGGCGCACACACACACACACACAATCCCATCTAACTCTCTCTCTCTCTCTCTATCAACCTTTGAATTGTCCATCACACACACACATATATTTTATCTATTCATTCATTCATATATATATATGCTACAAGCACCGGGTGCGTTATATACGTCCTTATATTATATGTGATCATATAATCTCGTTTTTCTGTCCGTATATTGTTTCTTAATATGTTGTAATTGATATCTTTGATAATATTCCCTTAACTTCCATCGTTTCCCTTTGATTTCTTTAAAAATATTATTTATTTATTTTGTGAAGATTCTGTTTCGTTCAACGATACTCGGAGTTATCAAACTTATCTTCAACGTTACGAAAAAAATTACATAAAATAAATAGTTAAAAATACTTCTTGTCTATATTATTTAATGAAACGTTTTGTATGAAATGAAAAGATGCTGCCCTAAACATATATGTATATATATATATATATATATATATATATATATATATATATATATATATATATATATATATATATATATATATATATATATATATATATATATATATATATATACATATATATATATATATATATATATATATATACACACACATACACACACACATATATATATATATATGAATATATGAATGAATGAATCAATATATACGCACGCACAGCAATGGTGGAGTAATGCATAGTATTTGGATTGAGGAATCGGAGAGCCGAATTCCAGTCAAATCCAGTACGTATTACTAACCTTGGGAAAGACATGAATCCTCTTCCCCCCACCCCTTATAGCCTTGGATGGCAACTGGTCTAGGAGAAGGACAACTCTGAATCAAAAGCCAGCGGAGGCTTGTTTGAGGACCTTATAACACGTAGTGCACCAGGTCTCTATATTCGGCTCTTCAGAAAGTGTGAATGGTTCTGCACAAAACCTTCATCACTATAATCAAATCTCATGTGCTGGTGTCGGACTGTCGGTTCCTAGGAACTGAACTGCTCGACGTCGAATTCGACAGGAGAGTCGAGTATTAGATATATGATAATTTTTAAACAGGTATCATAATGTACTAGCAGTAGAGCCCGGCGTTGCCCGGGGATGTAACAGTAAGAGATAGATCAAGTATCGACCATCATAAAGACTGAAAAATAAAATTGACAAAGATTAATTTTAACGTTGACGAACACGCATGTCTTAATTAGTTTTTTTTTTTTTTTTTTTTTTTTACTAATTGGTCAAACCCAAACTCAAACAAAAACATTGTTTTCAATCGTTATGAGTCTATCGATTGAATGGAATTTTATTATAAACAATTGTCTTGTAAATGGAATTTTTAAAGCATTCTGAATGTAAAAATAAAGAAAAAAGTGTGCAAAACAATAAGAAATACTACCTGCCCCCAAAAAGTGAAGTTTTGTTGAAATCGGTTGAAAAATGTAGGAAATCCGATCCCATATATAAACGAACACACACACACACAAACAACCTGGGTGTTATAATAAGTATAACTCAATGAGTTGTCCCTCTTTCATTCTTGTGATGCCTCTTAATCGTGTTTTCAAATTGATTTCGTGCAAAAACAATTGTGTTTTTTCAATATTTGGCGCTGTTAGAACCACCGTAAGATAATTTTACGTAGTCCTGTGAAGTTTTGTTTAAATCGGTTGAAAAATGTAGGAAATCCGATCCAATATATAAACGTACAGACACACACACACACACACACACACACACACAATCTGCGTTTTATAATAGGTAAGATTATTAAAATAAGACACAATGGGATCACACAGAATAAAAATTATAAACCTTTCGGCCGACTTATCTTCAAAAATATATCGTCGGTATAAAACTAAATTGCTGAAAAGAAAAACATTTCAACAAATGATTTTTAAAATGTCACAAAAGGGGGAGGAGTTAAAATATTTTCCCCCAATTTGGCCTAGAATTGGCTACGGATTCACCAACAAGTGCGAGTTTATTTTTAATTCTATCTGTTTACACAAGGTCGGATGTTGTATATTAATAACAACTGCCTTCAAGATGTTAAGGTGGAGTCTAGACCGTGCCCTGTGCAAAACAGAGAAGAAATCCATTTTTTATCCCCTCCCTCCTGGGGAGTGGATAAGATGTGTCGGTTTCATTTTAGTAATAATCTATGATCCCTGTTTAAAAATTATCTTATTTATCCCAAATCTTTTATATATATATATATATATATATATATACAATAATTCGCCGAAAAAACAGCATAGCATAATGAAAAAAAGCTCCAAACTTAATAAAAATAAATTTTTATCGCAAAAAGTTTATTTTATTAATAAAACGAGAGACCAAAGTATTTTTTAATTAATTTTAAAAAAAATTTATTCCTTTCTAGCACGTTTGAAATTTTCGTTGAAAATTTTTTTTTTGTTTTTCGTTTTTTTATGTCAGCGGTCACATAATATTTAGCATTAGTTTTTTTTTAGCGTTTTTTTCAGTTGAAAAACACACTAATTTGAAAATTCTTGCAAAAATTAAATAATTGTCAGATTTTAAATGAAACTTCCAGAACGTATTCAAAAATGAATGAAACTATTTTAGAAATGTTTGTTTTTTAGAAAGTCATGGTAAAAAAAAGTTTTTTTTTTACATCTGTTACCCGACCTCCCAAACTTAATTTTAGGAAAACTCAAAAAATCAAATATGTGTATCTCTGTAATTTTTTAATTCAATGTAGACGACATTGAAAAATAGAAATCATTGATTTTTTTTGTAAATCGAGGAGTGTTTTTACCTAAACCTTAGCTCTGAATTAAAACTAAGACATTATTTAATTAAAGAAGCTTTTAATGGCTTTTATGAATAATATATATTAAGGACATTATTGTCTGATGCCAAAATATTTTCTCGATAAAAAATGGATTTTTATAGGAATTGTTTTCTTTTTTTTCAATTTTAAATACAAAGATATACATGTAAAGTTTAATATTTCAAAATTAAGTTTGAATATGTGTACTTCTGGATATGCTCTTATTAAAAGATCTATTTTTATAGATCATGAATTGGAATTAATTCGTGCCTTATAATTTGGTAGAACAACGAAAATTGAAGTTGCACTTTGAACGTAGATATATGTATATTTATTAATATATACTTCTTAGCTATGTCTAACCACAATGAGCACTGTTTTGTTTACACCTTATATTAAATTGTCTATATTGTTATTCGCTTACCTGTGTATGAACGCTAACGCACGTATGTACGGCTGCTAATATCTAATTTTTTGATGTATCCACATTAATACACACACACATATATATAAAATCGACTCTCCCGTCGAGATTCGACGTATGAGGGTCAAGCAGATCAGTTTCCAGGAAACCGACAGCCCGACACCGGCACATGAGATTTGATTATAGTGGTGAAGGCCTCGTGCAGGACCATCCACACTTTTGAAGGGACGAATACAGAGACCTGGTGCACCGAATGCCACAAGGTCCCCAAACGACCTTCCGCAGGTTTTGAATTCAGAGTTGTCCTTCTCCTAGACCAGTTGCCACCCAAGGCTATAGAACCCAGTCTGTCCTACTATTTAACCCATAGATGGAGGGAGAAGAAGAGAAGGATTCACACCTTTCCCAAGGGTATTAGCACGTAAGTGAATGTAATGGATTCAAACTCGGCTCTGCGATTCCACAATCCAAGTTGATATCCATTACCCACTGTGCCCTATATATATATATATATATATATATATATATATATATATATATATATATATATATATATATGACAGCGTGTTAAACATTTCTAGACTGTAGATTTTAGCAGGAACTCGAAACACAATCCTAAACATTGAACAAGAGATAAACATCTACTCTTGTTCAAAAGATCGAGATGCTGTGTAAGAACTACACACACACACACACACACACACACACACACACACACACATATATATATATAGTAATTTTCCAAGCGTGGCTTAGATGAAGCACGAGGCAAATAGCAGGGGGCACCCAGTGAGGACCGAACTCACTATTCAGGAGTAATTGTTTTAGAGAGACAAGCTTGCTAACCATTACACCGCCTCGAGGTACCCTACATGGATATATATAAATATATAGAGAGAGTTGAAGTGGATGTATGTACATGTGTTTGCATGTGTTTGTATGTATGTATGTATGTGTAACCAATAACATTTCAAAGTTCAACTTATCTGTCCGTACTTGGAATTTCGTGGAGATGTATCCATATATATACGCACACACAAGTTGATATATATATATATATATATATATATATATGAAAGGTATGAATCCTCTTCCTCTCCCTCCAGCTATGGGTAAAATAGCAGGACAGACTGGGTTCTATAGCCTTGGATGGCAACTGGTCTAGGAGAAGGACAACTTTGAATTCAAAACCTGCGGAGGGTCGTTTGGGAACCTTAGACATTCGGTGCACCAGGTCTCTGTATTCATCCCTTCAAAAGTGTGGATGGTCCTGCACGAAGCCTTCACCACTATAATCGAATCTCATGTGCCGGTGTTGGGCTGTCGGTTTCCTGGAAACTGATCTGCTTGACCCTCATACGTCAAATCTCGACGGGAGAGTCGATTATATATATATATATATATATATATATAAATTATTTACACATCCCCTGTTACACAAGTAGCATTCAGCCAACCTGCTCTAAGATGCAACAGTTCCAATCTCGTATATTTACTTTTCTGTTACAAATGCAAGAAGTGGGGGGATTATGTGGGAGAAACTGGAACATAGTTCCGTTTACGGTTCAGTAACCACAATGAAAGCATCAAGGACAACATCAACATTTTCCCGGTCTCTATACATTTCAGCCAACCAGCTCATGGCATCGACCATGTGTGCGTGGTTTTAGCGTCTGGGTTCCTTAGCCGGGAAGATAGACGCAGATAGACGCAGATTTCAGTTGTAAAAGTAATTTCTCAAATAAAAGGACTAAACAGAAAGTATAATTTCCACAAGGAAACCCATTATCAGCAACACCACTCCTCGGATTGAGTAAGCCCTCCACCGACATTTTAACTTCAAATTTTAACAGCCATCTTCTACCGACTATATTTTTTATGTTCTGTCACCCTCAGTACGCACTTTTCTGTAATGGAAGTATTGCCATGTATACTGAGGCTAATTTCCAGTCACTCTCTTTTATATCATCTTTGCTTCTATAACGACTTCTTATATAGATAGAAGCTTGCTTTTTTTTATTATTTTCCAACGTGGTCTCCCAGCACTGTCACACACTTTTCCCATCTGTGCACAAGCTTCCGTATTTCCTCAGCGTAAAAATCTTTGGACTGATGTCTCAGCCAGTCGCTCACAACACTTTTGACTGCATCGACACTTTTAAACTTCGTGCCTCTCGTGAACGCTTTCAAGGGATAAACAGGTGAAAGTCTGAAGGGGCAAGGTCTGGGCTGTAAGGGGGATGAGGGTGCAGCAGTGGCGTAGCTAGAGAAAACGTCATCCGGGGGCAGTCCGCTCAAATGTCACCCCAATGACCCCGATTCACCCTATGCTGAATGGTTGGCTGTAGCTAAATTTTCATACATGCTCTACCTCTACTTTTTTACTCTACTGACCGGTACGTTACTGTTTACATGTATGATCCAAGACAAAATCCAATACCACAAAATAATCAGTTCAAATCAAAAGCTGAAAACATTGCTGTTTTTCCTACTTACAAATTTCCCGACAATTTATTAGAAAATTTCTGACGGGGGGACAAAACTGGGGGGTCATAAATTATTTCTGGGGAGTCCTATGCCAGCCTGCGAAAGCCTGTGTCTCTACCACTGTTTTCAGACTATTTTTGGCACCTTAGCCTGGTTGAAAAATTGTGTTAGGGGTGACACTGTGTCACCCCTCCTGTGCTGGCACCCGGGGTGGTCCGCCCCCTCGCTCCCCTAGCTACGCCACTGGGGGTGCAGATCCCAAATTTTACAAATAAGCTTATATAAGGAGTGTGATAGGTTAGTGTTGATACATATTAATCTTCTATATGTATCCATATCTTTATGTGTATTGAGATCCATAAGTTTGTGTGGTGGCTTGTATATATTTACAGACTGCTATGTGCACTTATGTACACATGCGTATCTATATATATGTATACTTTTTCCTCTTTGATTTTTCTTTCTTTGCAGTCTCATTTTTTAACCATGGTCTATCACTAAGTTTTATTCTTTTATTTCTTCCTTTTATATATATATATAGTGAAATGGATAAATATAAATAGATGTGCGTGCAATGTTCAAGTACAAATACATACATATATGCATATCCTTTGGTGTAAGAAAAACAGTGCTCGATGTTAAATAACAGAGCTATTATGTATATATTAATAAATATATATATATATATAATAACCTACGCCAATTGTAAAACAGTTTCATGCTCAATATAATCTTCAGGTGCAGTTGTACTGTGTCGTAGGGTATATATATATATATATATATATATATATATATATATATTTGCTTGATGTCCTTGTATGTATGTATGTATGTATATGTATAGGTATGTGTATATGTATATGTATGTATATGCGTGTATATATATATATATATATATATATATATATATATATACAAAAATTTACAAACAACATTATTATTTTTATATTTTTAATTTAGTTTTACTTTTACTTCTTTATTTTTATTTGGTTATTATTATTATTATTATTATTATTGATATTATTATTATTATTATTATTAGTAGTAGTAGTAGTAGTAGTAATCGGATTACTAATATATATATTGTCTATTGCAGTTGTAATTTTAAAACTTAAAATTTATTTTTTAACCTTTATATAATAGTTGTAATAAATAATATTAATTTGTTTTTATATATTTTTTTCATTTTAAAATTAAAAAAATATTCTTATATTGTTAATAACTTTTTAATATCTTGTTCTGTGTTAACTACAAATTGTCTTAATCAAGATTAATAATATTATTAATAATATTGTTATTATATTTTATCTTATTTCTAAATTGTTGGTAATCTTTAATATATTGTTATATGTTAACTATAAATTGTATTGATGTGTGTCGATATGATAATTCACTCTTTCTTTCTTCTCCCTCCTCCTCCCCTGTTTCACTCTTTCTTTCTTCTCCCTCCTCCTCCCCTGTTTCACTCTTTCTTTCTTCTCCCTCCTCCTCCCTTGCTTTACTCTTTCTTTCTTCTCCCTCCTCCTCCCCTGCTTCACTCTTTCTTTCTTCTTGCTTTACAATTTGTCTTGCCCTTTCCTTTTCCTAAAGAGTTCAAGAGCTCAAATTGTCTGGCCTCTTGACCGAGTACACTTGAACCTACGTAATTTAATAAAGATGAATATAAACCCTATCCCTACCTTCTATTACTAATTTAGAACATTCTATTGTCCTCCCCTCCCCTTCCCTCTGTAACCTTACATCAATCTAAAACTATCCCTCAAAACTTGTATTAAAAATAAAATCAAAACATGTAAATTTGTAAACCAAATTCCTTTGTAACAAGAGATGTGGCCTGATGAAACTGGAAAAATATATTTTCTGGGGAAATAAATTATAGCCGTGGAACCTTAAGGCTGTCTGACTTTTAATATATATATATATATATATATATATATATATATATATATATATATATATATATATATATGTATGTATGTATGTGTATGTGTGTATTTAGGCAGCAATCATTGTTTCATGCCCATTTCATTGAATACGACAAACAAGGTGCTTTTATTTAGTTTTTATACAATTTCTCATGCGATCTAATAATTCTTTTTCTTTTCGGGTGATAAATTATATAAAAACTGTTCAAATGTTCTTTTCATCCGAGCGCTTTCGGCAATACATTTAGCCATTTTCAAAGATTAAATAATTTAACTGTTAAATAAGAAATAGTTTGTTGTATGTATGTTTTATAAAATGTTTTCATTTTTTTCAAAACACGGTCAAGATATTATGTCCATATTCAAAGTTAATATTATTAAGTTTTTTTTTCGTTTTTATTAATAAGGCCTCCATTATTTTAAAAATTTTTGCATGTAGTTGATGCTATTATATTAGTGTTGTCAACAAGTATGTTACAAATATATTCCAGTAGGTCTCTATGAATATTTAAATGAGACCTAATTGAGCTATGGTCAGAAAGGTGTAGAGTAAGTCTGCGTGTCAAACATGTTGTAGTGTGGCCGATATAATTATTTACGAATTTTGATTCATCAGGAATACAATTCCTTAATGGGCATTTAAATTCGTAAATAATATTTGCCCTATTTAATTTTGTTCTAGGAGGTGAATTTTAGAGGTTTACATTTTTAAGTTATATATATATATATATATATATATATATATATATATATATATATATATATATATATATATACAAAACAGTTTGATTAAAAAAGAACCGACAAGGACTGTCTATTTAATTTTTTGGGTATTTTTTGTAGTTTTCGGATAAGGTGGTGAGTATTGCACTCGAAGTTGGTGATAAACTGTAGTGACTACTACTATGTTTGCCACGCCTACATTTTTCTCTACTGTGATTGGTTAGATAATAAATACTAATTATCACAGGACAAATTACTGATCGCATTCACCACACTGAATTTTTTCTACCGTTAATTCACAAACATGCTTTAGTTATAAAATCACCGATTGGTTAATTTTTCATCCAATCAGATATTTTTTGTGTTCTTTCAAAATTTCTCCCGCCGTTGTTCTAGGAGCCTACCGGTAATAATAAAAGCCAGGTTTCGTTCCAAAATTAGACAGTAGAACTCAGCAACTCACACGCGTCTTCACAGGCTATTCATTCTACTCACTGCGCACACACCGACACAGAACTTGAATTACATTCACCATCAGTTCTCTGTGAACAAGCCAAGTTGCAACAGCACTGTTAGTTATACATATAACACACAACTGAATTTACTGTATGTTCTTCTGAATACAGCATTCTATTTCAATACAGAACTTTGAACATTTAATTCAGAAAACTTGCTTTATTACATTTTATCTTATTCAGCTAACAGATAATGGCAAACTACATTTTTCTCCTTATTATTAACACATTACAAAAATTATTTTGTATTTGTTGATTTTAATATATTTTTTATCGTTGAAACAAAAATCGGTTTTCCATTGTTTTTCCTTGATTCAAAAATGTATAAATGTTAAATGCTCTTCGACACGCAGCCAGTTAATCTTTTCAACACAACCAGCATTTACAAAACTGTCCGAGGTTCATATTTTGTTATTTTTGTTCAAGTACTTTCGACTTTCACAGTTATTATCAAGAACCAGTGTAGTGCCTGTGTGGCAGCTAGAATTCCTTTTTCTGCTTCCTGTTATTCTTTGGGAAGGTGGACATTTGAAATTGTCTAGCGTCACGGCTCAACTGACAAAGTTTAATCTCTGTTCAGCAGAACAAAGAAACCTACTGGCTTTATTAGTACTTCTTTTCGGGTATCACATATTGCCCAATCCACCCGGTAATATCTGGTACCGTCAACCAACCACTTACAATTGAGTGCCGTGACAAGGAAGTCACCACGTCCCCAGACTACTCTTTTTATAGATTTAAATAATATAAAGGCGTCTTCAGGGAGGCACAGTGGAAAAATTGGCAACGCCTCGGAGAGAGGAATCGGAGAGCCGAGTTCGAATTCCACTCGAATCAATTACATTTACTTACGTGCTAACAACGTTGGGAAAGGTATAAATCCTTTTCTTCTCCCCCCAGTTATGGGTAAATAGCGGGACAGACCGGGTTCTATAGCCTTAGATGGCGAAGAAAGAAATGGCAACCTACTGCAGGAAAAAAATCTGCCTCGTCAGTCATGTATCGAAAGATACATGAATGCCAAAGTGTGTATCACGTATGACACATAACTGACTGTACATTTAATCATGCACACTATGGGTAAATAGCAGGACAGACCGGGTTCTATAACCTTGGATGGCAACTGGTCTACCGCAGAAAGAAATGGCAACCTACCGCGAGAAAATAATCTGCCTCGTCAGTCATATATCGAAAGATACACTATCGCCTAAGCGTGTATCATGCATCGCACGTAACTGAACTTCATGTCCAGGACCAACTACTAATAGGCCTTTTTTTCCTCATACTCTTACGTCCATAAAACAGCCTCACTTAATAACCCTCTACTTTGAGTGGCTCAGTAAATAAGGACAAAAATAACGAGAGACAGAAATCGTTTCTTTTTCAATTCGAAACCTTTACACCTGCTCCAATCGTTGATGAATCTTATCAATTAATCTCTCTTCTCTTTGGTACATATTTATTCACTAGGTCCACGCACATGACCAGTTTTTGATGTTCAATTACGAATGCTTGTACCATGCGGCAGTATTTCTGATTGATTTGGAATGAGACCAACAAATATATCGATCTATCAAGACTGAAGAATTGGAACAAATCCAATACTGAATACTGCAATAGGTTCAGTGGCCAACTTATTAATACTCACCACACTCGTAAATATATCTCCCAAAATATATGCAGCTGCAATCGTGCACACGGGTAAACAATTCACGCATAAACATATTTCATGTCTATACGTTTCAACAGAGAATACTTTCTTGCTCAATGTATATTTATTTAGGCAATACGAAACTTTATAAAGAGAGTTCCAATAACTTGGACCGATTTTAAATGTGAATTAAGTTTAAATGTCTGATGATTTCTTTTCTTTTTCTTGCAGATTTAAAAATTTAAGTCTTTGGCAATTTCAACCATGGAAAGATTAACAATCAATCAACGTGTTAAAGTTATCGAAGCCTTTACGAAAATGGACATTCAAACAGAATTACATTTCTCGCACTTCGCGATTTTAATGGTCAACATCACCGACCAACCGAAAGTGCAATTGGAAAAGATGTAACGTTGTTGTGGAGAAGTTCAGTTCCTGCGCGCGGTGACGAATAGAGGTGTTTGGATTTTTGGCCACATTCTTGTGCACCGCTGTAATGTTTCAGCTGAACGCAGTGGTGTTTCAACATCTGCCACCGACGCATTTTGTTTGAAATTGCAAACAATTTTCCCAATTGCACTCTTGAAACATTAACATGTGGTTTGATTGTTAATCTTTCCATGGTTGAAATTGCCAAAGACTTAAGTTGTTAAATTTGAAAGAAAATGAAAAAAGAAAATTATTAGACGCTTAAACTTAATTCATATTATAATCGGTCCAAGTTATTGAAACACTCTTTACTTAAGGGTAGATTTCTAAAGAAGGAATGGATTTATTATTATTATTATTAATCACTAGCAGTAGAGCCCAGCGTTGCCCGGGGATGTAACAGTAAGAGATAGATCAAGTATCGACCATCATAAAGACTGAAAAATAAAATTGACAAAGATTATTGTTTAAGGTTGACGGACACGCATGTCTTAATTATTATTATTTTATTTATTTATATTTTTTTACGAATTGGTCAAACCCAAACTCAAACAAAAACATTGTTTTCAATCGTTATGAGTCTACCGATTGAATAGAATTTTATTATAAACAATTGTCTTGTAAATGGAATTTTTAAAGCATTCTGAATGTAAAAATAAAGAAAAAAGTGTGTAAGACAATAAGAAACACTACCTGCCAAAAAAAGTGAAGTTTTGTTGAAATCGGTTGAAAAATGTAGGAAATCCGATCCCATATATAAACGAAAACACACACACACACACACACACACACACACAGAACCTGGTTTTATAATAAGTATAACTCGATATGAGTTGACCCCTTTCATTCGCGATGCCTCTTAATCGTGTTTTCAAATTGATTTTGTGCAAAAACAATTGTTTTTCCAATTTTGGCACTGTCAGAACCACCGCAAGCTAATTTTACGTAGTCCTGTGAAGTTTTTGTTGAAATCGGTTGAAAATGTGGAAATCCGATCCAATATCTAAACGTACAGACACACACACACACACACACACACACACACACACACACACACACACACACAATCTGCGTTTTATAATAAGTAAGATTTATCACTTAAATGTTTTAACGTTTAAGTGACCAAATCTGTTGGATTAATAAATAAAACATCCAGAAGTATGTTCCACAAATGCTTTGTTTACATTAGGATATGAAACTGTGTATATATGAATAATTCGAGAATCGTTGAAGAAATTTGTGCTTAAAGTCACTATTAGGATTTGCTCGACCGACGAGAACATTCGTGGCCAAATTGGTCTAAAGCAAGTCGGATCTATGAAGAGGCGGGTTCGAATCCTGCAGGAGGGTGTATCTTTTCGCCAATTAGATTACTGGAATATTCAAAGGAAAATAAATAATTATAGATTTTTTTATTAAATAAACAGAGCGTCTCCTCAAATATAGGTATCCACTAAAAATAGCGTTTACGTGATACAAACTTAATACTGTAGTATAACCCGGATACAAATAGTGTAACCCGGATTTTCTCTGGTCCCAAATTAGAGTCTGTGTTAATGTATATAAATTAGACCCAACCCGGATATAAGAGAAATCCGGATATAAGAGACTTCTTCTCTGGTCCCGACTACTCTCTTATATCCGGGTTAAACTGTATAAAGACATTTTTTTGTTTATACATTCTTTTTATAGTTACAAATATTTAAGTAAATGCTCTGTTTATAATAAACAGTATTAAATAACATTTATCGCCTGAATATCCGAGAAATTTTCATAGAAAATTATGCTTCTCTTGTGATTATCTTCGCGGATTCAATATCAGGTTTGGTTTCTTCTTTTATATGCTGTGTTCTTTCAAGTGGTGAGAGATTATGACTCTTCACAACTTCCTGTTTTTTCTTGCATTTTTACTATCCCTATTTACGTTTCTTGTGCCTGTTCTGCACTTCGTTTACCCAGACACATTAAGTAGGTTATATGCTGTTCTTTCTGCTTTTTTTTGCCTTCGATAAACCTAGTGAATGTTGCATTACAGGTAATAAATGACTTTTCCGTTAGGCAAAAACTGGGAAGCGGGAAAAGAATGTTTGTAACTTTTTCCTTTTCTTTTTTATCTTTTTTAAATACCCTTTTGGCCATTAACTTCATTAAATGACAATAGAAAATTCTTACACGGACACATATTAGCATTTTAAAACACCTTTAGTCTGGATGCAAAAATTCATTATAATCTACGGTCCATTTTTCTTGAAGGGAGTATTCAGTTAAAGTGTTAATCTCCCGTCCAAACACAAAACCGGCCGAGTGCACATACACGTACACACACAGGCGTTTACACGCACAGGTACGTACACACACACACACACACACACACACACACACACACACACACACATATATATATATATATATATATATATATATATATATATATAAAAATATAGAAAATAGGAAGGAACTGGTTAGGTAAATAATCCAAAGTCCCTTAGTATTTTAGTTATTATTTTTAAAAAATAGTGCTCGATACAAAAGTAGAGCATAAATATAATTTGGAATCATATTTTTAAATAAATAATTATATATATATATATTTCCTACTAGTCGAAACAATATATGTATTTTTTTATTATTTTCCTCCGATTAAGACAATAAAGCCACTAAAACTCAAGGTGTTACTGAGTGCGAATACGAGGTAAAGAAAACATTATTAAGGAGAGAGAACAATAAATGAACAGGAATTAAGAAGACAGCCGTTAACGATTAATATTGCATTAAAATTGTTGAATATCAAAATTGACTTTCAAGCAAGAAGCCGGAAGAGAGTTTCACAAACGAGAAGTGCGAGAAAAGTAACTGGTAGCCTAAAACCTACAAATGGCATTTTTTATTATCGGTGAATTGCCATGAATTCTTGGTGAATATAGGGAAGGGGATTTCCGTCATAATCTCGGCTCTTTTTTAAAATCATTTTTCTCCTAGCAATGGCTACTACCCAAAGCTAAAGAACACATTCTACCCTGCTATTTAACTCACAGTTGAGGTCAAGGGAAATTGATTCATGCCTTTCTCAATAATAAAGACGAATAAAGGATTTATTAATAAATTCAATACATGTGAATTAAACAAATCCGCCAGTTTAAAAGCGTAAACAATGCATTATTTCAAATACGAGGAGGGGCTGAAAAGTGCTAGATTCGCCCAAGAAACCGGTCCAAAATGAAACTGAGGTTTAATCAAATTTTTGGAAGTGAATCGATTTAGGAAATTTTCAGCGCCCCCTCTTAGTGCAAAAGTGAAAGCAACAGACAAGACGAGATTTCGAACTCGGCTCGCCGGTACCTCTTACTGCTCTAATAATTGTTACACCAGCCGCACATCCTATCATCTATCAAGCACTTTAAAAATCCCTGTATGATGGCTCAACGTAAACCCAACGTTTAAATACAAAAACAAACACGTTAAAATTTAAAAAAAAAAAAAAAAGAAATCACACCCCACCTCCTCGTCTTCCAACGTCAAAAGAGACAAGCCCATCCAAAGAAAAGTTAACAATTTGCTTTTCTCTGAACTTTGAAAACTTTGATCTGCGTTGTGATGCAAAACGATTGCTTACTACCCCGCTAGGTGACGCCCCAAGATACGAATTTGATGCAGAGTGCTCGTCATCATACTCAGCACGCGCAACTTGCCGTAGCAAAACTTCAATGGCGTCTTCTACCGGACTAGTGTTTCTCCCTAGTTTAAAGATAACTGACGCTTTGATGTTAAATCCATCATATGCTATTTAAACTATGATTAATGTATTATGTACGAACGTCGAACACTTCTGTAGAAATATGTATGCCTGTGTAGTTGTGTATTTGCTGAGGTGCAGTGGTTAGAAGGCCAGGCCTTTTGCTCTGTATAGAATACCTTTTCTATAAAGCATCATTTGTCTGACTTACACTGTGTTAGACTTTATTATGCAAGTTAATTCTGTCATAATAAAATTGATATTTAAAAAAAAAATGATTATATTTTAAGCAAGGCGATAGATGCCACTATGATGTAAGGATCTACTTAGAATGAAATGAAACAGAAAGGGCAATAAAAGAACAGGTTACAAGAACGCTGAAGATGACGATTGACATTACATTTAAATATCGTAGTTGACAGGAGAGTTCCACAAGAGTGAAGTGACTGAAACTAGGTAGACAACTATTTGAGAGCCATTGAAATCGCAAGTCATCGTGACCAAGAGTTTGAGTGTACTGACCTTATACAGACCGCTAATCACGCCAGATAATGTCCTCTCGCCCAGGAACTGTAACTAAGTCCCGCTCAACATAGTTGGAATTCTGTGGATTCTTGAAAAACTCAAATTTGTCTGAGCAGGCGTCTGTAATAGGGATTTGTCTAGCCGCTCTAGCAGACAGACACACTCAGATACGAGTATGTTTTGTATTTACTTAAAATATTCTAATTAATTTTCGAAGAAGTAAGACTCGCTATAATTTTTGTTTTAAAAAATAATTAAATTAAATATGCTAAAATATAACTTAATTTAACTTTATTTATCTTATTTAGATATTTTTAAGTAAATAAACTTTTACTTTTAAACATTACATTAAAGAAGCAAACATTTCTCCGTAAATGAATTTAATTACTAACTATTAGGTTGGTGCAAAAATAATGACGTAATAATGTCGTTTTTTGATGTATTTTTTAACGTCAAAAACGACATTATTACGTCATTATTTTTGCACCAACCTAATATTTTGAAAGAGAATAGAAGCAAGATACATTGAGAATTTAGTTTTGAAAAGCGATTCTGTTTAAATTTTAACTTATATTTGTATTTGAAAAGAAAAAGAAACTTTAAATAAATATTAGGAGAGACAGACATGAGTTACGGTCAACATTAGTCGTGTTGAATATTTGTTTTACGAATTTAACTATATTTTATTTAAATTAATTTCTGAAAAAATGAGTCTCGCTATAGTTTTTGGCTTTAATAGAACTTAATTTAAAATTATTTACTTTTTATGTTAGTTACAAACCAAAAAAAAAAAAAACGAAAAAAACCAATGAAGTTCATTTTTTAAAGATTAAATAAAAAAATTATTTTCCATAAGAGAGTCGAAAAATATTAATAAGTGAATAACACACACACACACACACACGCACACGCACACGCACGCACAAATTGCCTTTAAGGTGACACTGAGTCTGTATATATATATTTATTTTGTTGTAAATTATTGTAGTTTTTTAGTTTTAGCCGGAAACACGCTTTGATTTACTATAGATGTGAAAATGAATCCAAAAGAATAGAAATTTTAAAAATACATACATGTATATAGCGTTTCGAAAGTATCAGCGGAATTAAAAAGTAAAAACGAACGCTAATAATAATCGAGAATAAGAATTCGTTCGTTTTCATTTTTTAATTCTGGGAATTTCGAACGCGTTCTAATGCATTTAAATTTTAAAATATCTTCGTAAATACAAATGATGTTAGTTTTTCTTTTTTCCAAAAAGCTGGCTTGGGTGCTTTTGAGCCTGTATATATATTTATTTTGTCGTAATTGTTGTAGTTTTTTAGTTTTAGCCGGACACACACACACAGACAACTGCCATTTATATATGTATAGATTTGTCTGCATGGTCATGGTAATATGAGCAATTATATGGGAACATTCAACATTCATTGATCAAGAAGTCGGTTGAAATTTATAGAATCTTTCTCTTGAAACAATTATTAAAAAAAATAGGTTTTTCAAATTCAGTGGCAAGTATTGCTCCTTTTTTAAAAAATCAGTTCACCCCAAGGAAGGCGCCAGTGCCATTAAGACGCAATGGGCTATTGAGAGTAGAAGAGAAAGAAAATACAATTAAAAAAAACCCCCTGAAACCTAATCCTAAACAGGAAGCAAGGAACAAACCTGTACTTCTTGATGGGGGGTTTCATTCTTCATATTTTATCTGAAGTATTGTGGAATGTTAGCATTTTGAATATATCATTATTTTATTTTCTCGAGTTAGCCATTTTAGTTGTTTCCGCTGTTGAAAATCCTCAAGGGATGTTGTTTCAGTCACTTGTTACAGTTCTTTGTGATTCTCTAGCGCCAGTCCACAAACTTCAAAAAAGGATAATTTAACAATGATTTCTCACGCATACTTAGTAGACAAGTAGATAAATTCCTATTCCTCAAGGACACATGACACAGTGGATAATGGCGTGAGTTAGATCCAGTGACAGGACCCAAGGAGTGTGAGTTCAATACCTGGTTAAGGCGGTGGAGAACTTGGAGATGGGAATTAACAGGCGATAACTGATAACTGACATCCATTAGACATGGCACGTGGAACTAGAGCACTGTACCCCAGCGATCGAAATAAATGGTTCAATTCGACATTCCAGCCACCTGAAGAAGGCTGGAGCGTACAACGGCAGAAACGTTGTGATAAATATTGCAACAAAGATGAGGACAATATTCCGAATAATGTAAATAGTGTACATAATACCTCATCTCAGAAATATAGACAGATACTAAGTGAAAACTAATTTCAAAAATTTAATTTTTTAAAAATTCTGTATTTATTTCAGCCATTTATTATTATTAAGTGAAAACTATATTTAAAATTAAAAAAAAATATCTTTTTTTTAAATTCTGTATTAATTTCAATCATTTATTATTATTAAGTGAAAACTATATTTAAAAATTTAAAAATTTATTTTTTTAAAAATTCTGTATTAATTTTTAGCTATTTATTATTATCAAGTGAAAACTATATTTACTAATCATAAATGGTAAGGCTTAATGCCAGTCATCGAACACGAAGATTTTTAAAAGAATTTTCAATTTTTTACGTATTCCTTTTTTTTTTTTTTTACTACGGCGTCAAAAATGGTAGTAGAATGCCGGTCTTTGTGTTGCGATAAAAAGGAATTGGAATTTAACACAGTTGATAAATGAATGACTGCAATTTATTTTTTTCTTTCCGTCGAGCTAACTCGGACATTTACGTGTCTATTACGTCAACTATCACGGTCCTGCATCAACGTTGGAATGTCATTAGGTTGGCATTCTGGTGTCATAACATAGCTGCCCTTGCTCGGTGTCCAAAGATGTATGATAGATCACTCGTAAGTTCTTGTTTTGTGCGCCGACAGTGTCCGGCAAAGCGCATTCTGTGTTCGTGTAAGATTGTCGAAATATCAGGGATGAGTCTATAGAGCTGCGATTTAATTGTATGTTTTAAGACATAACTGCAAAAACATTTTGGTAATCACGGGATTTAAGATAAAAAAGAATCAACCAACAGAAATATGCTCCTTTTTTCTTTTCTTTTTTTTTTTTGCTTAATACGAAAATATTTATCGGAACTATTTAAACGCTGACTATTGTCCCCATCTTTGTTGTTATGATCACTGTTTTGATGATAGCAACAAAAATGAACACAATAGCCTGCATATAAATAAATCAAATAATTTCTCATCCCAGAAATTCAGACAGAAACTGATCGGGGTATTCTGCCTATGTCTCTGAAATGAGGTATTATGATTATTTACATTATTTACTGTTTTCCGCATCTTCACTGCCATATTCACAACGTTTCGGCCGTTGTACGCCCCGGGCTAAACACATGGCTCAGTGGATAAAGACGTTGGTTAGATCTAGTGACTAGACCTGAAGAGTTGCGAGTTCAATACCAGGCTACAGCAGTGGTGAACAAAAACACATGGGGAACTGAGTTAAAAGGGAAATAACTGAGACACCCGGAAGAGGCATGGAACGTGGAACTAGAATAATCTAGCCCGGTGGACGTAATAAAGGGCTCGATTCAAAATTCTAATCACCTGAAGAAGACCGGAGCGTACAACGTCTGAAAGGTCGTGAATATGGCAATGAAGATGAAGGTAACAGTCCGAATAATGTAAGTTAGCGGTTAGTTTTAATTTAAACCACTGAAATTTTAGAAATGCTCAAATGGTGTGTATTAGTATCGGTTGTGAAAAAAATGAGAATTTTTCAGGATCTGAAAATTAAGCGAATCCTGATTATTTCAGCATGAAAAATTAAGGTACCAATTTCGTTAACTGTTACCCAATTCTTTAACTTCGAATCAATAGAAGATAGTGCAGTCTTATTGCAGGGTAAACGATATATTTTTGTTGTTTAAACTCAGTAATTTTGAACGGGTCATAAAGCACGAACGGCATTAGTAAGTCCTTAATTAACAATTCATACCAGTGAATATCTTTCGTAAATATTGTTTGTTTCTTTAATTAGAACACTGTTATCATTATCAATTACATTGTGAAATGAGCACTCCGTACGTGTCCAGAATGATGACCTCTCAACTTTATAATTAGCATTGATTAAACTTTAATTAGGGTAGCCACAGAACCACAAAATTAATTGACCCGGTCAAACGTTAAATTAACCTTTACAGATATAGGAATAACTAATCTATTTAGAAATATGAATATTTATTTATTTTGAATGTAGCTCAAGAAATTATAGGAAAGTATGCAACTGGACATGCAGGCAGTTTGCATGGTCGGAATGAGAAACCGGGGACAAATTCGTTGCACTCACTTTCACACAAATACCCTTGCGAAAGGTATGAACACAAATTCCACCCCTCTATGTCAGACAGGTTTCTGTAGCCGTGGTTGACAACCAGTCTAGGGGAAAATCAACCCCTAATTGAAAACCTCACCAATTGAAGCTGTACAGAAAAATGGTGAAACATGGGTTACAGATAATATACCCTCCCACTTGTAACGGCATTCACCCGGGGTGGGTTGAGGCGGCTCCAATATTGGAGTTTCATGGGAATTTGGAATTCACAAGCGGTCCCCAACCCGCATGTATAGCACGTGAGATTTGATTATAGTGGTGAAGGTTTCGTGCAGGACCATCCACACTTTTTGAAGGGCAGATTACAGATTACAGAGACCTGGTGCACTACGTGCCACAAGGTCCCCAAACGACCCTCCGCAGGTTTTGAATTCAGAGTTTTTCCTTCTCCTAGACCAGTTACCATCCAAGTCTACAGAACCCAGTCTGTCCTGCTATTTACCCATAGCTGGAGGGAGAAGAAGAGGATTCACACCTTTTCACGTAAGTGAATGTAATGGATTCGATTGGAATTCGAACTCGGCTCTCCGATTCCTCAATCCAAGCCGCTATTCATTACTCCACAGTGTCTCCTCCTACAGATAATATGTTCGTAAAAAAAAAAACACAACAATTTTGAATAAGGATATAGCAGCTTTTTAATGTGCATGTTCTATAGTTACACTAATTTTGGTATTTGCTACTAAAATCTCAGATAATCCTGTTTGCGTTGAAGTTTTAAACCAATGAAAACCGCGTTTTCATATACATAGGGTATACTGAGTATAACAGCATAATTGTCCATCCCACAAAATGTTTAATATTTAAAAAATCATTAAACTAATTGACTTTCTTTTTTCCAGGTTTTCAGATAAGACGTTTACACCATTTTTCGTAAGAATTACTGAAAATCCCTTTGAGTTATTCAGCTAAAAAGAGAACAGATTAAAATCGTTTTGTATCAGCGCCACTGTCTTCCCAAATGAGCAATAGTGAGAGGAAAAAGATCATTCAGACCTTCAGTAATGGTACCAATATTCATTCTCTAACTTCCGTCTTCAAAATCCATTCAAGAACAATCAAGAGAACGGTGAATAAGTTTTAAAAAGAGGGAACAGTAGAGGAGAAAACTGGATCAGGAGGTCAAAAGCAAGAAGAGGGATCATCATTTTAACTTAGAGATCAATTAGAAAAGTTCCAACTCAATTTATAAGACGTTTGGCACGTGAGAAAGGAGTTCAAGCTATGAGAGTCCAAAAAAAAGTGAAAATGAAATCGTACGTGAAACGTGTGAGAAATCTTGCTACACCAGGAGAGAAAGTTAGAAGGATAGAGAGGGCGAAGATCATCTTGAATAAATGGGGAAATGATCCTGGAATATATATATATATATATATATATATATATATATATAAAGAAATAACAGTAAGATATATAATCCGGTGTTCTTATAGATATTTTTATTTTTTACAAAATAGTGCTCAATATAAATTAATTGATTTAAAATATGTTTTTTTGCTACACAGTTCTAACCATGTTTCAAAAATGGAAGCTGAAAGCTCCGAATTTAATTTTGTAATTAAATTAAAGACATTAGTTTCATTTCATCCTCAAGCGAATTTTAGAGTAACTTTTAAAATTACTAAAATCATAATTCACGTTTCCAAGGATACAGAGAAATCCACTTCAACAAGACAAAGGTTGTTTGCATGTACATTATGTCTGTATTTTTATGTATCAGTGATTAGTTACGTTTTGGTAGGGGTAGGGATGTATTCTTCAGTGAAATCTGATCAGTTAAATGCATGTCGTCTGGATTTTTAAAAATTTTATTGTTAAAGGCAAAAATTCTTACGGCATTTCCCCCCTATCTGTACATTTTATATATATATATATATATATATATATATATATATATATATATATATATATATATATATCATCCCACTACCACTTTCTTATCAATGTTGAATTTTGTACATTTTTGTGCAAAAAAGTGGATCAGAGAGCCTACTCAGCTTAGTAAATATTTTCAGGAAAGATCAGCCTCTAATTGGTCAATAAACACACAAGTGGGCATTGCAATCAACCCACATACAAATATTTGTCCAGCGTGTGACCAAGTCAAGTTTTCCCGACATTTTCTGTGAGCCTGTCACGTGATTACATTAATTATAAATAGCAGACACAAGCTTGCTGCTTTCTCTTCTCTACTCTTCCTTTTTTCTGCGAAAATTCTCGTCTCGACCCTGGGCGGTCGGACGTTAAAAGCATATTCACGCATGCGCGTTCGTACGAACTTTTCCAACCTACATTACAAACATACAGAACATTTCGAAACATGCAACAAGAACGTTTCTCGTTGAAACATTCTTCTAAAGCTACAGTTTATTCAGCATTTCTAAGCTTTGTAATTAATTCAACTTTTGTGAGTTCAGATAAAAATATTCACAGTCTAAGGGACATAACTCCAACAGAACTTTAACTTGTCCGCATGTACATCAATACTTAAAAATAAAAATAAATGTTATTGTTTCAAAACCATTTTGTTCCTATATATTTCATATATATATATATATATATATATATATATATATATATATATATATATATATATATATATATATAATTTTATTTATCTACATCATGTGCTTCCGATCCTTACCTGTGATTCATCATCGATTTCAACACGATTCTTCTGTTAAATTTGGAGAGTAATTATACATTCTTATTGCTCAAAGAAATGTCCAATAGTGTTAAAAAAACCTCCTTGAATTCCAGTAAGATATCTTTAATCATTTCTAAAATACAAAGGTCCAGAGCTTAATCTAACAACTCGACAATTTTGCTGTTACATCTGGTATATATATATATATATATATATATATATATATATATATATATATATATATATATATATCTATGATTTAAATAAAAACAGACCACTTCCATGTAATAAACAAAGGTCCTGAGCTTAATCTAACAACTCGACAATTTTGTTGTTACATCTGGTATATATATATATATATATATATATATATATATATATATATATATATATATATGATTTAAATAAAAACAGACCACTTCCATGTAATAAATTATTTCACCACAGCCCTTTTAAAGGACTGCGGATCATCAGACTTTAGTTCCAAATGTTGAAACAAATAATGAAAAGAAATTTACACACATTTTTGACGGGCCGTATTAAACATATGTAAATTAACGAAGTGAGGAAGTGAGGGGAGAGAAAGAAGACATGACTGAGTTAGATGTAATTTAAAATTTCTATTCTTTTATACTTAAAATTACTTGAAGAGGTCCGGACATTGACACATTTAAACGGTTAACTTAACGGAAGTTATATATTGATATCGAAGGGGTAGAGGAGAAAAACACATAAAAAGAAAAAGAGAGAGGGAAGCCATGAGAGGTGTCACTAATTTTCTTTGGAAAAAGAAAGAGGCTAGAAAAAGACGCTGTCATTTTGTTTTACATACATACATATATATATATATATATATATATATATATATATATATAATGATAGCTGGCCACTCGTATTCGAGGATACCCATCTACTAGGGCAGCTAGTCAATCCCTATTGCAGACGTCTGCTCTGTGATTTATACTATAATTATTCTGAGCAGAATTTAGTCACAGTTTCTGCGAATGAGCGTGTTATCTAGCAGGATCAAAAATGTGAAAAAGATCAGCACACACAAGCCCTCGGTCACGATGACTTGTGACTTCGTGCTAGCACAGCAATCGACGGCACCCAAGGGTTTCGTCTAGCCAAATTCACTCACAAAGCTTGGGCCAACCCGTGGTATGGTTTTCAGTCACTTTCCAAAGGCACTGCACGCTGGGATTGACCCCTCCAGTCCGATAGCATCAGAAAATCTCCTTTCTGACAAATTGAACATGCTGAGATTCAAACCCGGTTCTCATGATCAGAGAATTCACACTCGACCACGTGTCCATACATATATATATATATATATATATATATGAAGAAAAATTTGGAAAAACAAACAAAAATCCTTAAATGCAATTATGTTGTTTAAAATGAATGAAATTGTCGACGTCTGACGTTTCGGTTTAATAAACCATTTCAAGACAATATTCATTAAAATACAATTCAGTTCAATTTGACAAAGACAATGGACATAAACAACAAGTCTTATCCAAAACAGATAACTGAAAATTTTTAAAATGAACTGAATTGTATTTTAATGAATATTGTCTTGAAAAAGGTTTATTAAACCGAAACGTCAGACGTCGACATTTCATTCATTTTAAACAACATAATTGAATTTAAGGATTTTTGTTTGTTTTTTCCAAATTTTTCTTCATTCTGTCGGATCTATATCCATTTACATTTGCTTACATATATATATATATATGCTCTACTTTTGTATCGGGTACTATTTTAAAAAAATAATAACTAAAATACTAAGGGACTTTGGATTATTTACCTAACCAGTTCCTTCCTATTTTCTATATATTTTCACACACACACACACACACACACACACACACACACACACACACACACACACACACACACACACACACACACATATATATATATATATATATATATATATATATATATGCATTGTTTTAAAAAATATATCACTATATCACTACACAAAACTTGTCTCTGCCGGCAGAAGGATTTTGTCAAGTTTCTTAATTTGTTAGGGATATTTTATTTTAATTGTCCCTCACTAATTGTATTTACACGAGATTTCTCCTTCCCTCGATATATATATATATATATATATATATATATATATATATATATATATTTTATTTGTGTTCCCCATTTTTTGCTCTTCATTTTCTGTGTTAGTGTTCTTTCGTTTAATTTATTGCCAACAATTTACTCCTGATGAGATTTTGAATGAAAGGGCCTTTGAGACAAACATTTTCCTTGTTTTTAAAACAATATATTAATTTTGTACCTGTAAACATATATACTATTACTACTACTACTAATATTACAATGAAAACAGCTTCAATACACATGTTACATATTTATACGAAGTTTGATCTTTTCTAGCAAAATCCAAGATACCTCTGTTTACTTTGCAGTTTTGAACAAACGAAAACACTATTCGATCCTTTTAACTTTCTACTTTTTTTGTTAGCAGAGCTTTTTGGTAGAAACTTTGAAATGTAAACACGACAATTGTTTTAAATGGTCGGTGTTGTGTTGTCAAAACAATTAAGAGAATGATCAAATAATGAGAGTGAAATTGTTTTCTTTAACAGTTTCACAGAGAAAATGAAGCCAACTTGTGTTCGTCTTGTCTGGTCTGGTCTGGTCTGGTCTGGTTTGGTTTGGTTTGGTTTGGTTTGGTTTGGTTTGGTTTGCGCACGACAGCACATTGATAGTGTCTCCTCTCGATTAAGAAAAAAATGGTGTTATATAGCTCTTCTAATCCTAGACCCACGCTGACTATTGGCTAATACCTGCTCAGTATCGTTCATATGCAAATAGTCAACGCCACCTACTCTAAGTAGAAGGTCTTCTTTCAACAGCCTATTGTGGAAGGGGACACAACTCCTGGTGCTTACAGCACCACATACAACCAACTCTGAGTCTTTTATCGGGCTGACCGAGTGCTTTCTAAGTAATAGGACAAAGAAATCACTCAGAGATGAGCAAATACCATGCTTTATATCCTGGGAGCAAACTCCCTGCTTTCGGATAAAAAATGGAGTATTTACACAAAGATTGAGATAAGGATGGACCGTCTCTCTAGATTTATTCGCCCTCTGCAGCGAGTCTATCTGAAAATCCTATCAGGATTTATTATAGGGGGTGGGGCGTAATCTTAACAATATAAGATGACACTCTGTTGATGGCTGTCCCAGAGAGAACATGGTACGACCTTCTCGTGAGGGGAGTAAAAAAAAAAAGCAAGAATGAAGGACTACCTGTTAAATGCAAGAACAAAGAAAGTACTGTCATCAACGAGAGAAAAAGCCGCAGATGCGAGTAACGAATTGGTGATGTTAACATTAAGCAGGTACTGAATGTTTAAATATCTGGGATGTGTTATAACAGGGGATGGGAAATACGGCATGCAAAACGCCTTGGGCGAGCGAAAGGCGTCTTCCAAAGTGCTGAGAAACAGAAACGTTTCTTTGGAAACAAAGGGGAAAAAGTGCTGGTTTGCTCTGTGATATCCATCCTCTCATATAGCAATGAATGCTGGACAATATTTTCACCGATAAGGCAGCAGAAATTTGGTTCAACAGGAGGATACTGAGAATTCCTTGAATGGAGCGCGATTAAGCGTAAAGGACTTTTAAAAGAAATGGTAACAAAAAGAAAACTCATACCCAGAATCAGGAAGAGACAGCTGTAATTTTTTGGACACATAATCAGGATGGAGGGCATGGCAACCTTTTGGTATACAGAACATAGTGAGTCCAGGGGAGACAGGGGAAGGCAATGCCATCCAGCTGACGAGATTGTGTGAACGATTGTGGAAGGGGGTTAGAGAGAAGCTTAGAAAAGGGAGAAAGAGTTAAAAGAGATGGAAAGTTTTTGAGAGCCATGATCGCCTATGTCCTGAAGGGACGTGGCACATTGAAAAAAAGGATTATCTAAGCTTACAAGGTAAAAGTGTTTAAAGTGACGTCCATTAATGGCGATTTTTTATGGCATGTGATTAGATTTGAAATCTCATTGGAAACAATTTTTTTTTATTTCATGTTTGTTGATAAAACACTAAAATAATAGAGAGGATTTATAGTAATTAAAAATAACAAAATCTTCTATTAAGTATTCTTACATCAACAAAGAGATTATTTGCATAAAGTTTTTAATTAGAAAAAGAATCATAAAATATTCCTTTTATATTTTCCCCAGGTTTGCGAGGTATTTTACTCAGGCAAAAATCCTTCCGATATTTTTTGCAAATTTTTAAAACATTTTTGCTTAGACAAAAATCTTTGTTATATTTTTTTCCCCCAAGGTTCGAAATGTTTATGAAAGTCAAAAATCCATTTAATATTTAGTACTTTTTTATTAGTACTTTTGCTCATACAATTTTCTCTCCTATATTTCCTTGGCTTTTGGAATTATTTTGACATAGGCAAAAAATTTCTTTTTCTATTGACCCCTAATGTTCGAATCATTTTTTGCTCACATAAAAATCCTTGCTACATTGATGAAAAACACAAAAATATTACCAGCAATACATTTTTGAAGAAATAAAAAAAATTGTCGGCATTAAATAACCCATTGAGATTGATATGCTGTAAATCCAACCAAAATAAATTAAATACTATTTTATTAGATTGTTTAGTTACAAGAATAATTTTATATTTACAAAATTCTAAAAAAAACTAATACAATTAGTGATGCAATGCGATAATTTTCATTTACAAATTTATAAAGAAATAAATATAAAAACAATTTTTTTATTCTTAAATTTATAAACATTCACTAAATTATTAAAATATCTGAAGTAACTGCTATGAATAATCAAGAGTGGTCACCCATTGTTCTGTTACTCTCCTCTTCGAGAGAACTATTTCTGTTTACTGGGACTATAAAAGGACACTGTACGCGAACTTTTTATCCTTAGAGTAGGGTTCGTTTGTCTTGAGAATGATTTGTATTTATTTAGTTAAAAAGTGAAATTTCAATTTTATTCAGATCGAGGTTTTCTTTTAATGATTTTAATTTGATAAAGAATAATTTTTTTTTTGAAAAGCTGATCAATTTTTCTTCTTATATTTGTGATCCAGCTATGTACAAATGTGTAAAATAAACTTATATATCCGAAACTATCATCGTATGATCAATTGGCTGTCTTCCTCCAAATATATTTTTTGCATATGTGCAAGAATGCAGAACTGGCATACGTTTAACGGGGACATATTTTATCGCTTAATTGCAACGGACAACAGGAAAATATCAAATTGCTGTTCGCCTGCTGGAGCTAAAACAATGGTAAAGTATTTTTAACTCGAGTAAAAAGACATAGGCAGGCTCTGACGGAATCGAGCGACGTGTGACTTTTATAATTAGTCTAAGACACAAGCTGCCGACATTGGAAGCTCATTATCTTGCAAGAAAATAAAACAAAATTTCTTTTTTTTTTTTGTAATTCGAAAATACTCGTCAGGCAAAGGGAGATGTGGCTTAACGTGACGTATCATCGCTCTGGTCGTATGACAAACTTCAATGAATATACGCTGTTGGAGTTCGTGGGGGTTCCCTTTTTTCGTACCTCGACATCCAACTCCTTTTGCAAAAGCTAACCTTGCCGAGGCCATTAATTGTGGAACTCCTGCCTGTCGTGTTAGTAAATAAATGCAGGCATTGGGTAACCTCAGAGAGCGTGTAATATTTTAACAATATGGATTATGAAAACGTTCAACTCGGCTGAGTGATGTGGAGTAGATACGGAAGTCAAGAATCTGCAGCAAATTAAAGAAGAAAGAAAAAACAAAACACTTACAAGACAGATCCCTATTAATATAGTGTGATTAAGTACCAAAAAATTGGTTGAATAAGGCTTGGAATATAAACCATATTTTATTATCACCAATTCTTCGTTTTCATCTTTGCAACGAATTATTCCTTAAACCAATACCAAGGATTTTAAAGAAGAATTATTATTATTTTTATTAGGTTGGTGCAAAAATAATGACGTAATAATGTCGTTTTTTGACGTATTTTTTAACGTCAAAAACGACATTATTACGTCATTATTTTTGCACCAACCTAATAATCATTTCGTTCAAAGCAAGGCAATCATGTCACGAAGACGCAATGGTCTAAATTTTTGAAGATAGCAGGTGACAGGGATGCGAGAAACTGGAAGGGAGTCCCACAGGCTCGAAGTCCGAGAAAAGAAACTATAAGAAAAGAACATATGATGATATCCAACCATTTCAACATTAAAACGATGCTGTCTCGTTGCCAATCTAGTAGTATGCTTACATTCATTCGGTTACAAAAGAAGAAATTTAACGAGAGCGATTGCCATGAAAATATTTATAGAAAAGACAGAGGAAAGCCACGTCACGGCGACGCGAAAGTGCCATGATGAACGGTTACAGACACAACGAGTCTCCTTGCATTGGACGTCTGTGGGTTACAATGTTCTATCTCCAGACCTCAACAAAAACACGATATACCCTTAGACATGGACAGCAACTACACATAATCACAGAGCAGACCTGGAGATTTCTCTAGCAATGATGAACGGTTACAGACCCAATGAGTTTCCTTGCTTTGAACGTATATTGTATATTATGTTCTCTCCAAACCTCAAAAATATGACTGGATATACTAAGACATGGACAATATTGTTTTATCATCACAAACCTGACCCAGAGTTTTCTCCAATCGTAATGAACGGTTGTACTGTCAATGAGGCCCATTGCTTTAGTGGTCTATTGGATATTAAGTTCTCTCAAGACCACAAGAGTAAGACGAGATATCATTTGACATGAACATTAAAGTTTTATCATCACAAACCAGACCCAGAGTTTTCTCCAATCGTAATGAACGGTTGTACTGTCAATGAGGCCCATTGCTTTAGTCTATTGGTTATTAAGTTCTCTCAAGACCTCAAGAGTAAGAAGATATATTCTTAGCTATGAACATTAAAGTTTTATAATCACAAAGCAGATCCGGTGTTTTCTCCAATCCTGAAGAACAGTTGTTCTATCACTCTGACGCCTTGTTTCGAACGTTTATTGGTTAAATTCTCTTCAGACCTCAAGACTAAGAAGAAATATCTTTAGACATGGACAATAACGTTTTATCATTGCAAAGCAAATCCGGTGTTTTCTCTTGCCCTGACGACAATCTTTTAAGCTTCATACGGCTCCTTGCTTTGAACGGATTTAAGTTCTCTCCAAACCGCAAGTGTAAGACGAGATATCTTTAAGACATGGACAGTAATGTTTCATCAACTCAGAGCAGACTCTGATTTTCCTTCAGTCATGACGAACGGTTTTAGTCTCAATGAGGCTCTTTTCTCGGAAAGACTATTGCTTATTAAGTTCCCTCCAGGCCTCAAGAATAATACGAGATATCCTCAGACATGGACAGTAACTATTCATCATCACAGAGCAGACCCTGAATTTTCTCCAGCCCTGATGAACGGCTGTTCTCTCAATGAAGCTCCTTGCTTTGAGCGTCTATTGGTTATGTCCTCTCCGGACCTCATGTGGAACACATATCCTGCCCAAAAGAGGCTTGAAAAATGGTCTGATCCTTGCATCGCCATAGAAAATTTCAGTCTCTGCTTTATCATATCAGATCAGACCGTAACAGGAGTATTACAAACATAACCGGGCTAGAGCTGTTTGTTTCTCACTATGCAACCATAATAGGATCCAAACACATCTACAAGGCCTTGTGGCTGATGGCCTATCATTTTTCACCTTACAGACCCTTATCTCACATACGTTGCAATCCTCTCACTGGTCTATCGCTATTTCCATGAAAAACTTTAGACACTCTACATTGCTATGATCCACCAGTTCAGACCGTCAGAGCTAAGACCCGCCATGACACGTGTAAAGGTTAGAATAAACCCTTCGTATCCTATTTATAAGACAGTTCCTTTCCAAGAACCGCTACCTTTAAGGACACACTCCCTAGATGATGCTTTCCGATCGCCGCAAAATTAACGTCTTCAAGTCTAGTCTCAACTGTTATCTACTTTCAAAAACCTCATCCAATAACCCTTTACCTTCAGTGGTTCTTGGCCCCTGTAAAAGATGAAGAACAGTAAAGAAATACAGTGATTGCGTCAAAGATTACTAGAATTATTTTGTATAATCTTATAAGATTTCATTAGTTATCTGTTTGGTTTGTCTCTCAACATTTGGACCTTACTTTCATTCCAGGAGGAAATAAAAGCCAATCTAGAATTGGTACAATATATCGTATAGATAAAATTCCGTACCAAGCGTAGAATTAACGTCTAAAGATTGCGTGTTAAGTAATGGTTGTGACAGTGGCCATGATATAAAGAATGGAACGCTACATTAGAAATTATACTTAACTTATTTACAAGAGTCGCTGCCGCTTTCAAACTTGAAGACGCTCTCCAATTTTGAGTTTATGAAATGGGAAAATTAAGAAAAATAATTAGGAGAGGCCGAATTCAGAACCAGACTTTAAGACGAAGTGTGAATTTTCAAGATCAATTTTGGGTAAAAATAGGCATTATAGAAAACGAGAAAGTAAATGGATACGAAGTTAAATATCAGTCGGTTGAAAATTTGTAAATCTGTTTACATTAATGGCGGTAAATATCACATGTCGAATGGTTGAAAGGAAAAGACAAACAAAATGCTTTCTTCTCAAACAGAGTTTTATACCATTAAGTCGTACACATGATTATCTATAATTCATGTGTCCTACGCCGGGAAAATATAAAACATATCTGCACAACAAGCAGTTTGAAAGAAAAACGAAAAGATAGGGTCTTACATATAATACAGAGTTTTTTCTGTGTTTCTGGAGAAGCCATAGTTAGGTTTCCAGCTTAGAATGAGCAGGTTATATCTACTATGTCACTAGCGAGAACATATTGCTCGGTCGAGAAAACGTCGAGACTTGGCTTTTCCCCAAAACGAGGTCTGCGAGCCGGAGATGTTTTCTATACCTGGTAAATATATGTGCTTATACTTGTAATCTGTACCATGTGGCAGTTGACTGGCCCGGGCAGAAGCTCGGTCAGGGCGATCAACACATGTCTTGATCAACAGGAAGCTTGATTGCCAGAGTGACAATTTGGTCACTGTATGAAGTGAGGTTACTAAATGGACGTCACGTGACCCACTTGACTTAATATCGACCAAAGGGAGATGATCACCTTTTGTACTGCAACACACATACACACACACACACACACACACACACACATATATATATATATATATAGATATATATATATATAGATAGATAGATAGATAGATAAATAGATAGATAGATTGATAGGTAGCAAATATTAATCCAAACAAGTTTGATTAAATAGAATCAAGGTATACCTGCATAATTCTTTTATTGTCGCAATACACAACTCCTCGTTCGATATATATATATATATATATATATATATATATATATATATATATTTGTTGGGATTGATGTGAGTTGTCTGACCCTGGGTTTCACGCTTTTGCGATCGTCAGAAAAACTGATTAATTTTTTTAAAATTTGGGTTTATGTAGATTGCGTGTATTGGTGTTATTATGGGGAGTGGGGGAATCGTCGTCGTGATGTCATCGTGCTAACTATGAGCGCTTTCTAATAAGTACCGCGTATTATATATAAATAAAATATATATATATATATATATATATATATATATATATATATATATATGATATTTATATACACACTCTTTTCACACACACACACACACACACACACACACACACACACACACACACACACATATATATATATATATATATATATATATATATATAATTATAGATAACTAGACTCGTTTCGAAAAACCCTTGAATTTTTGATTTGCTAATCAAATCAATCTCGAGGAAAAAGGTTTTAAAAAAGAAAGAGCTACAAACATGAACTTCTGCCGACAAAAAATCGCACAGATGCAGGTCTGAAGCCCAAAGAAAAAACCCCGATACGAGTAACAACTAACTAACAAAAGAGCTCAATACAACCGTAGAGCAGACCTAGGTACACCTAGTGAGCCAGACAAACCTACCTAGGTTTCACCTAAACGGATCGTCAGGGAAAGTAAGGCTAACGAGGCAAAGAGAAACGCATATTTATAGGCGATAGCTAAAATCATACCACGTGACCAAAGAACCACAAACACAAACTTATATATATATATATATATATATATATATATATATATATATATATTTACGGTGCTGCTGTGTTTATAAAGTGTGTGGCAGAAATATATCCCACATATACATCCCAGAAATACCTCCCACATTTCAGGCAACAGCGGCAATAGTGTCTTCATCTAGCTATGGTCATTCTGCCGCAGTTCGTATTTGAAATCGACGACAAAACTTTTTTATTACAATCGAACTAATTTTCACTGTCAAACTCTCGGTCAATGGTAATATTAGCTATTTTTTTATAATTATCTTTTTCTTTTCCTTTTCTTTCCTTAATCGCAGCTCTCATTTTCTCTGGCCGCCAACAGAACAATGTGACCAGTGGTGTGATAACCTCAATTCTTCATCTGGACTTCGTCAGTCAAATTTTTGCTAATTATCAGAATGGGTGGTCGTCCAGTCGACCGTCGTCTCGAAAAAACAGTTCCATTGTTCTAGTCATTCTTTAGTGCCAATTTCTGATAACATAGTTTTGTTATCACAACCGAAGATGTCTTGATCAAAAAACGGTCAGTCGTTACTCAAGGTTGGCCTCGTGTGCGGCTTAGCAGACGACACAGTTAATTTTTCTTATCTATCCAAAGCCCTGTATTTCACCTGTTCTTTGTCAATTATCAAAATAACATTATTAGTTAGAGTTTTCTTAGCTAGTCGGTCTGTGGTTTGCTAATTAGATGTTTGCCCGCATTAAGCGACTGTTATCTATCCCCGATAACACAAGTTCGTCGCCAGAACATAGTCGATTCCCTTATCCACTTAGAATTTTTTTTTGCAATGGTAATGACACCTTTTCGCCATTTGCTACTTATCAAAATAACATTGTCAAGGCCCCTGGTCGTGGGTGGTTTCTTTTATCATCTACGCTTAAGTCTCGCCTCTCTTTTCCTTTCTTTCCTTTCTCTTTTTCCTTTCTTTTCTTTTTTGCCCTGGTAAATGGTGCCACATATCTATCTATCTATCTATCTAAAATAGTATAACACTAAGCTTTTCTTTCCAGATATACTTCTTGGTTGCTTGTGATTTTAAATTCCTGTTTCCTTCTTGACTGTTCTATTTCCTATCGTCATATTTCAACATCCTCATCTTGTTTCTTTCATTAGTGGAGTTTCTCCTCGTTGATCTTTTATTCGTTTTTTAATTCTTTTTGTATCTTTTAACTCCCAAGCAAAGGCAGTAAAGCTGCTAAGATCAAAGCTGGCTGAGAAGTAAGAAGCCGGAAGCGAGAAGTGCGACAGAAGAAACTATTAGCATATGACTTATGGTTACATATGGCTATTTCAACTGTCAGTTAATAGGACCTTTCTGATAGTCTAATAGTATGCTTGAATTCATAAAGTCTAGTTACCAAAGTTATTACAACGTTTCAGCTGTTCTGTTCTCCGGCCTTCATCAGATGTATATTGATTCGGGTAACCCTACGGGGAATTCTGAACTGAACTCTGTCGATGAGTGCTGTTTGTTATGCTTGACTGCACTCAACAAGGCTTTTCTCTTTTGTTACAGCTGCTGCTGCAGCCGTTGTTGAGGATTTGCTGTCAGTTTGGTTTCTTTCTTTATTGGAGTTTCTCTTTCTCCTTCTTTGTTACCTACTTTTTTTTTTTTTTTTGAGAATCATCTTTTCTTTCTATCTTTACCGTTACCTCATCATTTTTCTGTTAACTCTCTCGACCCCCAACTCTCATACAATTCCATAATATCTTTTTCTCCTTCTCTTTTTATACTTTTCCTCATCTTATCTACTTTCCATTTTCTTTTCAATACCGTTATTTCCTCATCCCCCTCCTCTCACACCTCCTCCTCCTCTCACACCTCCTCTTCCTCTCACACCTCCTCCTCCTTCCACGCCTCCTCCTCCCCTACTCCCACGCCTCCTCTTCCCCACTCCTCCTCCTCCTATCTTTACATCCACTTTTTTTACGACTTTTCCGCTTGTCATGCTTTGTATCATTTTCCAACGAAATTATTCAAATCGAAATTTTTTTTTTCCGTTATTGTTCCGTATTTCAGCCCGGCTTTTTTTTTTTATAACGTTTGAAACGAAGCCCCACCGCCATTTCGCATTCGTACGAGTTCACACATTCGGTCGGCGATGGCATATTTTATCTAGAAAAAAACATCTCGGCAAAACATATATTATTTGTACGCTGAAAATCTAATGTAATTCGTGCATTCAGAAAGTCGGTGAATCAATGAGTGTGTATCAATGGCCACGAATAAGAATTCATTTAATTTTCATTCCGTGCAGGGAGCGCTTCCATCAAGGGGAGGTAACAATGTTTCTGTGAGGTGATTGTGCGTACACAAACTGTGCTTATTATTCTTACGCTCAGTTATCTAAGTTGATTTCGGCCATTTGAATAAAAACATTGTTTGGCATGAGTAATCCAATAAATTGTGCCTTAATAAATAGCATTTTGTTCTCTGGAATGAAAATATTGTAATTCAAAAGGAATTCCTTGACAAATGCTTGTAAATGTTGATTTTGTTTTTGTGTGTGTTTTCTCTTCTTATGCCTTTTTGTGTGCCCACATATTTATATAGGTATCCGCGTGTACACGACTGTGTGTGCGCATGCGTGCATGTGCGTTCAAACGATATTAAATACCGGGGTTGCTCAATAAATCCGAAGCCTGGCACATCGTTACTTGAATTTTGATTTGAGAATTTCACTGAGTATCGTTTGGTCTATGTGATTAGTCATGGCTATCATCATCATGATGGACATCATTATCATCATCATCATCTCTATGGCCGGGTGTGGTCGTACGGTCGATGCGCAACTGAGCAATCGACCAGTTCACTCCACATGTCTGGGTGCAAAGCGTTTCCGTAGCGTGTCTTGGGAAGATAGACCTGGTGGAACCAATAACCTTGATGTCCAACTTGAAGGTTCTCCTTGGTTATGGATACGTGACCGTTGATCCCATCGGAAGGAAAACCTCCGCCTTGGTCGCTGACCTCAGCCTATTAAGCCTTCCACGCAGCGATACCGGGTCATCACTGAACTGACTGCATACATAGCTATGGAACTCGGTTTAACCCTTTATGCTAGATGGCCGTTGACCCACAAGATGGTCCACCCTCATCATCAGAAAGCTCCCTGTAGATCACCCGTATTATTAGATTTCATGGTTCCAATAGCACTCGTAGTATGTGACTTGACATGATATTAATATAATTTCAGTTCACTTTTATACTATTTACAAATTTAGTAAATGCATTTATATTGAAAAATAGGTATTTCCTATGTAAAATACGCTTTTTACCTCATTAGGCTAGGCATTTATAATAGCTAACCACTAGTATTCTACAAGCCAACCCCTATTGCAGACGCTCGCTCAGGCACATTTGTATTTGTTCAACACCCACAGATCCAAACTGTGGTTTATACTGCAACCATGCTGAGCAGACCTTAGTTACAGTTTCTGGGAGAGGGCATGTTATCTAGCGTGATCAACAATCTAAACAAGGCCAGCACACTCAAAACCTCGGTCACGATGACTTGAGACTTCGTGCTAGCACAGCCATCGACGGGTTCCGTCTACCGAGTTTCACTCACAAAGTTTGCGTCAACATGTAGTACGGTTTTTTTCAGGCACTTTCCAAAATCCCGCACGCTGTGATCGACCCTCGTCCAGACCGATAACACCAGGAAATCTACTTCCTGATAAATCGACCATGGTGAGATTCGAACCCGGGTCAGAAAGCGAACGTTTTAACCACTCGGCCACGCCCTCATTTAAGCTAGGGACTTAGCGATATATCTACGTTTTTTATATATGCTTATTGGCTGTGGGGCTAACAATAGGTCCAATGTATCCTCTGCAGAGGGTTTAGATCCTCACCACCGCAAAAATGCCACCTACCGTGTGGATGCTTGTGAAGTGGGCTATGGACGACCAATTTTTATCTAGTATACTCAAGTATAAACACCTCGTGTTTACCAAGAGAAAATCCGACTAATGTTTACCTATATAGAATCAAGTATCCTGATAAAATAAATTTGGGCAGATATATTGTCAACTATATTTTGACATAACTGAAAATTAGTAGATAGTATTATATATATATATATATATATATATATATATATATATAGATAGATAGATAGCAAATATTAATCCAAACAAGTTTGATTAAATAGAATCAAGGTATACCTGCTTAATTGTTTTATTGTCGCAATACACAACTCCTCGTTCGATATATATATATATATATATATATATATATATATATATATTGATAATATTAGTGGTCTCGTGATCTCTCTCTCTCTGTATATATATATATATATATATATATATATATATATTCCCAAAAGGATAGAATCCAGGTAGAACTCAGTGTCCAGGACAGAGTAGGAATATAATATGAAAGGCTCAAACACTAATATTCCATGGTTATAATTTATTACATTGTAATCGTAATCACGATCCAATTCATCAGACCTACAAATTCAAAAAGAAATCGGAAAATACCAAGGAATATTAGTGTTTGAGCTTTTATATATATATATATATATATATAAGTAAAATTCTATGAGTATCAGACGGGATGGTAAATATATGAGATAATATGGAAACGCTTGACCATGACTCCGGCTCTTTGGGAAATTATGTCAAAGTTGATGTTTTTAGGATTGTCTTATAGATAAAAATTATGCAAGTGGACAAGTATTTATATTGAACCGAAATGTTCACTGTATAATTTGGGAAGAGATAAAAATTCGCCAGTGGATTATGTGCATTGTCAAAGAGGAAGATTATGGTAGAAAATAAATATTTATGTAAAATAAATTCATATGCGTTTTTCATTTGCTTACGATTATTGATGTGTTGCATATAGACAAACTAAATAGAATGTTAGTGATCAAGTGGGACAAAGAAAGAGAAAGAGTAAGATAGATAGATAGATAGATAGATAGAGAGAGAGAGAGAGAGTGAGAGAGTGAGAGAGAGTGTGTGTGAGTGAGAGAGAGTGAGAAAGCTTTGTGACTAATGTGTATGTTGGCACGGTGGAGTAGTGGATAGTGGTTCGGATTGAGGAATCGGAGAGCCGAGTTCGAATTCCAGTCGAATCCATTACATTCATTTACGCGCTGATACCCTTGGGAAAGGTGTGAATCCTCTTCTTCTCCCTCCAGCTATGGATAAATAGCAGGACAGACTGGGTTCTCTAGCCTTGGATGGCACTGGGCTACCGAAGAAAGAAATGGCAACCTACTGCGGGAAAAATCTGCCTCGTCAATCATGTATCGAAAGATACATGATCGCCTAAGCGTGTATCACGCATGGCACATAACTGACTGATATGTTTACGTGTAAGCCTTGCGAGTCTATAATTATTTACTCATAAATACGTCTGTTCAAAACGGAACGTTCGCGCATTAATTTTTCTATGTAAATATTTACATGTGTCTATTTTACAGGGACTACTTCCATGTGCATCCCGACCATGTTTTAATATTTATATGGGTCAGAATGTTGTCGCAATTCTAATAGTGTATGTTTAGACTCATATGCGCTCGGGTGGGTGCGGTTTTATATATTCCTTTCGGGGTTGATCTAAAAAAAAAATATTGAAAAAAATATTATATAGCAACGAATGTTTACTCTTGGCTTCCGTTCACGAGTGGTCAGTGTTTATACAGACTGCATCTTAACATAATCTGATAAAGCCAAAATTTGCTATTGAAAACACTGTTTATACAAGAAAAGTTTCACACCTCCAGTCGCATTACCCGACTTTCCGGAAGTCACTCAAGAATCGAGAGTTCCATTAAAAATAAAAAGGAAAATATTAAAATTAAAATAAATAGAGAAACAAATAAAGGCAGATAGCTAATCAGCAACAATAATAATAAAAACATGACAGCTATAATAACATCAACAACTGCACGAACATTATTAATCTTGCCACGATTAATAGATCTACATATATATATATATATATATATATATATATATATATATATATATATATATATATATATATATACACAGAATGTTCAATATTTACAGCCATACCACTAACATCTGATTTTAAAGTCGTGAGACACATTATAAAATTGGAGATATTATTTTGGTCAATATATATATATATATATATATATATATATATATATATATATATATTGACCAAATTTAATATCTCTAATTTTTATAATGTGTCTCAACATCATCACTTGATAAGACACCGAGGGTGTTGAAACAAAATGGCTATTTTTGTAGTGATTTTATAACATATTTTTGTTATAATTTTTTTATAAAAATAATTAAATATATATATATATATATATATATATATATATATATATATATATATATATACTTATTTATTTATTTATTTATTTAGAGAGAGAGAGAGAGAAGGGAGGAGAGGGAGGAGAGATAGAGGTTAAGGTCATATTACGTTGAAACATTGGTCCTCGTTCGATCAACGAAGTTAAGCAAAGATAAGTCTGGTCACTACCTTGATGAGTAACCGCTTAAAAATACCAGATCAGTCACGTGTAGAGGTTTGGTGATGCTTGGTGATACCAGGGCCGAACTCCTTGATTCTATGGTGGGGTAGGGTGTGTGGGTGGGTGGGGGGATCGGGCTATAGGGCCTACTACTGAGAAATCCGAGAATAAAAAAACATTTTAAATATTTAAAAACAGATGAAAGATGAAATAAACAATTTATTCAAATTACATATAAACTAAATTTTTATTTCACTCTTTGACTGGATGCCCGCTCGTTATAGATACCGGAGGTGGGGAGCCGCACCCTCTGTCCCCACTTCTGCACGCTACCGGTCCAGACACATCGGACGCTAGAAAATGTCAAGTTAAGCGGCCCTTTCTCTCGGTGTACACTACAACCGACATGTGTGCATATTTTCATCTCCTCCCATTACATATGCATATATGATTCTATCATTTAAAAAATATATATATATTCAAAGTAATGCTTTTAACATATTGTAGTATCATATGCAATTTAGGTAGACAAGCATAAATAGAGAACAACTGGCGAACATAGGAGAGGTATGCCGAGCAAACTGGTTGCTATTCAGGACTCGGAGAACAGTACTACGACTACTACTACACAGGGAGATAGCCTAAAGCATAACACATGCAAAACACGTTACGTAGGAAATAAATCAAGACAGATAGCTAATCAGTAGTCTTAATAAAACATTCCAGCCATAATAACAACTACACGGACGTTATTAATCTTGACACAATTAATACACTTAAAATATCTATCTATCTATCTATCTATCTATCTATCTATCTATCTATCTATTGAATAAAAGGTTAATGGTCAGAGTTGAATCAAACCAGGAAACAGTAGTATTAAAAAGTGCTCAATACACGTGTGAAATAATCCAGAGTAAAAATAACATTTAGAGCTTTTAACTTTAAATCAGTTAAATCCGCTACCCTGGTTTAAAACTTAAGTTATCCTCAGGCAATTCCTGATTTTTGAAGTATCTCTCTCTCTCTCTCTCTCTCTCTTCGTTACACAGGAATTACCATGTTTCAAAAACCGAAGCTAAAAACTTCAAATTAAAAGCATTAGTTCTGATTCCAAAATTCGCTTGAAGATGAAACAGAACTAATACTTTTAATTTAATTATATAATTAAATTTGAAGTTTGTAGCTTCGGTTTTTGAAACATGGTAATTCCTGTGTAGCGAAGAAACTATATTTTAATTCAGTTAATTTATAATGTTTATGCTCTGTAAATTTACATTGAGCACTGTTTTGTAAAAATAAAAATATCAATAAGAACATCGGATTATATATCTTACTGTTATTTTTTTTATTATAATATATATATATATATATATATATAAATTTATATAATTATAATATATATGTATATATATATAAATTTATATAATATATATATATATATATATTTCCGTATTTAGAAGGCGTCCTTCAAAATGCCTTTAAATGACAATTAATGCAGTATTTGTTCTTGCAAACAAGATGAATGGATAAAATTAAGAAATATTAAAGTTAATTGATTTAAAAGCAAGATTAACGGTTCAAATTAAATTCAATGCGTGTTTACAAATATTGAAACTCACGGCGAAATCAAACAGTGATAAAATTTATCGGGCCTCCCCTATATATATATATATATATATATATATATATATATATAAACTACAGGGTACCCAGTTTAAAAATGGTAAATTCAGGAAGACAGGAAACAACCGTTGAGAACTGGTGACGACTGATGTGATTGAAAAATTCAGGAAGAATTTCTGCACATTTCGTCAATCCCCACGTCGGATACTCTTTGAAAAGTACAATAACTTGACGCTCAAAATCAGCGAATTGATTAGCCATAAGAGAAAGGCAGAACGAAAGACGGAAGTTGTCAGCAAATAACATATGAAATCAATCATAAGAGATGCAATCAGAGTTAAGTAATTACGAGAGAGTCGAATAATTATTCAAGGTCATGAATATATATATATATATATATATATATATATATATATATATATATATATATATATATAAAAGGCTTCAAACGCTAATATTCAATCGTGATTACGATTCTAATGTAATAAATTATAACCATGGAATATTAGTGTTTGAAGCCTTTTTATATTATATTCTTACTCTGTACATTGGCTACTAACATTATCTATCTATCTATCGATATATATATATATATATATATATATATATATATATATATATATATATATATATATATATACATCCGGCCCAGGTTTGACCGACTACGAGTATCATTTTCTTATGTGCTATGCACAAATTCTTCAAGCAGAAGAAATACCAAGAATTCCTTATCTATATATAAAATTATGTGGTTTCTGTTTGTCCGAATCCGTAACACTCTTTAAAATAGCCATATATTGACCGATCGAAACCAAATTTTGGGGAGAAATGCAAACAGGTAAGTGGGGTACAAAGTACAGTTGGTTTTACTCGGGTGAGTAACTTAGTATAATAAGTTTTCATTATTTTGTTGGGGAGGGGGGAATTAAACATTTCATTATTTAACATACAAAATATTCCAACTCTTTTGATAACAATTTAATGGTTAAAATAAAAAATACTTAATAAATAATATAATAATTATATAAAATATTGGTTTTGCGTATCTTTTCTTTAAGTTTTTATCTACAAGAATCCAGTTTCAAGTTTGCCCTGTGTCTGCGAGAACTATAAGCAAATCGCCAAACATTTCAAAAAGTTAGAATTTGGCTCCAGCAAAAATATTTATGCATGGTCAGTTGTATGTTGCATGCTCAAGATTAAGAAATCTTAAGAATTTATTCTTTGCTGTAAAAAAAAAAAAAATGGAAAAAAAAAGAAATTTTCCTCTTCTTTGTTGCCATATTTATCACAACGTTTCGGCCGTTGCACGCTCCGGCCTTCTTCAGGTGGTTGGAATGTCGAACTGAACCCTTTATTTCGCTCGCTAGGGTAGACTGTTCTACTTCAAAGTGCCATGTTTAATGGATGCCAGTTATTCGTTATCTCCCGAGATCCCTTAGCGAAATAAAGGGTTCAGTTCGACATTCCAACCAACTGAAGAAGGCCGGAGCGTACAACGGCCGAAACGTTGTGATAAATATGGCAACAAAGATGAGGATGATAGTCCGAATAATGTAAATAGTGATATCTACAAATTAAAATTTGCATACAGAGTTCATCCTTTTACTGACAACCGTAATACTGAACGACTCCACCTGTAATCTATACACCTGATTAACTGCTTAATAGATATTAAGCTAAATCAATGCACATGAAATAACTGAATAGGTGATTACAAAAATGTGAGCCAAAATTGGATGCTTTTTTGTTGAATTTAGATATATTTAGCTAAATAGTGTTCGAATGACCTTCATTTGATCCCAAACTAGACAAAAGTTGCCTTCTGTTCTTGGTTACAATATCAAAGTGCTGCTTGTCGATCGTTTCGCGCCATTTATTCAACGGGTGAGCGAGTGTTTTTGTATAGAAGGGACAAAGAACAAATCTGTTAGGTTGTCATATCGGAAATGACGCATTTTCGGTCGTATGTTGATCCGGTTGTCTAACGTAGTAACCTCTGCAGTGGATGAAGCTATTGATTCAATGTATTTGTTCCATCTCAGGCCATCTACTTTCGCTGGTTCCTGAAATGCATGAATTTAAGCATGCTACTAGGTTGAGATCTCAGTCCCACCCTCTCATTGTCGAAACGGTTAAATGTGGCCGTTTCTTCTACTTCAATAGCTTCATATCGAGCAATTCCCGTCTGCGGAACTCCCTTCCTCGTACTTGCTTCCCTGATAGCTGTAATCTCCAACTATTCAAATGCAATGTCAATCGACATCTCCAGATGCCTTGATCTATTCCCTGTTCTTTTCTTCATCCTTTCTTCTATCACGCCTCTTTATTCTTGCTCCCACTCTCTGCAAACCCTTGCATGTTGTTAGCACTCCCGCTTTGGCTGGAGTGAAATGCTTAAATGCTTAAATAAATAAATAAAAATCTCGACTTATTCCCGATTCTTTTTCTTTCCAGATTATTTTTCTTTCAATATATTGGTAATCAAAAACCCAAGGAAAATTATTACAATGAAACAATGTCGAATAATCTTACTGTATAAGTACAAACTGAGAGAAAGAACCATTTTTGCATCAAATCATTACATACGATGAGAAAGAGATACTCTTTGACAATAGTAAGAGAGGAGGCGAGTGGTCACCTGTTGTGTCGGAAACCTACCACCCCTCTTGAAGATGAACTTGTCTGCGTCTGTGAACAAAGACTTTAAATAGTAGCATGTCAGTTGACATGACGGAAGACAGATAGACCGAGAAGTTCTTAGCTGAGCTAGTTATTGACTACTCAGGCGATTTCTGTACCTTTTTACAAACCTATTAAAACCCCTTTTATTGTTACGTGTTATTTGGCGTTTGTCTCTCCTAACCCCAAATCAACATCATAACATCACCAAATACCCAAAACCTCCACTGCACCCTAAAAAGTTAATGATTACTGTATGGTGGTCTTTCAAAGGGGTTATTTATTATTCATTTTTGCCTCAAAGGAAAACAATAACAGCAACTTCGTACTGTGGAGAAATTTAGTGTATGTACGAAAAATTGAAAAAGAAATATCCTAGACCTGTGAATACGGATGGCCCAATTTTGCTGCACCACAACGCACGGCTGCACGCTTTTCAATCAACTGTCCAAAAAGCTGCATAGCCTGAATTATGAAATTTTACCTCATCCTCCATATTCACATGATATCTCTCCTACTGATTATCACTTATTTAAGTATTTTGAGCTTTTTATGCGCAATAAAACATTCTCCAATAAGGAAGAGTTGATCGAAGCATTTGAACTGTTTATCACATCAAAGGATGAGAATTTTTTAAAGATGGGATGAAGAATTTCGAAGTACATTGGAGAACAATTATTCATCAATATTGTTATGGGACCTTACCCATAATACCATAATGGACTATTCCATATGTAATAAATACTGCGCCTCAAGATGAAGCGGAAAGTTCAGTCCGAAGTCGGGCGACCGGCTGATCGGCTGATCGGTTGAACTCTCTGCCTTCGGGCGGGGAGGAACTCGAACGAGGCTACTCCGAAGGGCGGATTCTCTTTCGGGGAGGTAAACCGACCCTGAACCCGTTTATACGGGTTCAAAGGGCATATTTTTGACCGAGCCCACGGGCTCGGAGATCCCACGTTAAACCGGCCTTGTGCCACATGATGCCCTCGTGGGGGGGGGTGACTAAATACTGTTCAGTCTGAAGTCGGACGACCGGCTGACCGGCTGATCGGTTGAACTCTCTGCCTACGGGCGGGGAGGAACCCGAACGAGGCTAGGCCGAAGGGCGGGGTCTCTTTCGGGGAGGTAAACTGACCCTGAACCTGTTAATACGGGTACAAAGGGCATATTTTTGGCCGAGTCCACGGGCTCGGAGATCCCACGTTAAATCGGCCTTGTGCCACATGATGCCCTCGTGGGGGGGTGACTAAATACCGTTCAGTCTGAAGTCTGGTGTGAAAGTCCGTCAAGAGTCTGTCAGTCAGCCAGTCAGTCAGAGCGAGCGAGTCAGTCAGAGGCAGTACGAAACAGAGTCGTGTTCAGACAATTACTACTAAACCTGATTGTTCGTACTAACACTTTCTACTTCGCTGTATATATTCCTATTTGTAATATATCTTTGTTATTCATATCCGTGTTCGAGTTCTTTATTGATTTTAGCTTTGACTATCACTGTGGTACAAACAACCGGACCATAACTAATATGGTGCCTATTTTCAACTAAATAAATTGGTTATTTAACACTGCAGAAGCGTTTTATTCATTTCCTATAAAGGGCGCCATTTCATGTGATAACCTAATATTAACTTATTAAAATTTGGGAAACATATTGAACTCAAAAATCGTTTGTTCTTTGCCTGTAATTTCGAGTCTGTCAAGCGCACGCTTTAATACTCACGTGTTTTTAGCTCTCGACAACAGTGAAAATTAAACGAATTAATCTTGGGGTCTGGATTTTGACTGAAATCGTCAAACCATGTTCAAATTACGGTTTAGCCTATTCCATTCCTTTTTACACTGATAGCATTAAAAATACCAAAAACATGACTTCATATTTTATCCTCCCATTTAAGGATTAAATAAAGTGGCCAATCTTGTGAGGCAGTCAGTCTAGTAAAAGAACTACTTTGAATGATAAAAAGAAAATGCTAAGAAGTCAACAGGAAACCCGGCACTATCCGTCCGAAAAAGTCATATAAATCAAAAAGTCCCTAAAAAGTTCCAAGATGATAAAAAAGCTTGAAAGAGCCATAATCCTCTATTCCTTGATTGGGCATGGCACTGAAAAGACTTTACACACTTTTCTTGCACAAGGTGATTGTATCGAACAGGTATTTCTATTGGTGTTGTGGTAGGATCCACCTAATTTGCATAGTGGAGTACCGACCATATAAATATGGTTGGTACCGGGAAGAGAAGGGGAGGAATCAAGAGCTTCAATCCAGAGAGTCTGCCCGACTGCGACTAAGTCAACACATTCTCCAGGAACGGTCTTCCCAGGAATATACAACAGACTATATGTAAATATTGTGTACACTTTCTTGTTTCAATACATTTTGTTCTAAGTACATTTTGTGTTGCATTATTATTCCATGCATTAGTCAAGTTTCAACAATTGGTATTTTTTTATATTATGGAAGACAGTAAAAGCAATTATGTTCTATGCTGTTCAGTTTCCTGGATTGTTTCAAATTAAAAATAGAGGGGGTTATCTTCCATAATTAAGAAATTCAACAATCTTTCTTTGTAAACAAATGTTTCAATCTTGAAATATTTGAGGGATTCACGGCTATTTGGAACGCAAAAAACAGATGCCATCCAGGCCCACCGCCGATATGACATGATGAGTGAAAGATATATATGTGCAAGTATACAGAGAATTGTCGAGGGATTTTGAGAAAAGGCAAACCATCTGTTGGGAGATAAGAATTGATGGCTTCCACCGACGCAGTTTACACTACGGTTCCTACGCAAATCCTGTTCCCGTTTCTGGCGCGCTAGATATCCGGTCTGTGGCAACGCTAAACGGAAATCGCTGTAGTACAAAACAACGGGCACATTTCCACACAGGAACAACTCTCGCGAGACTAACGGAAACTGACGAAGCCGACTGGCAGCCATTTTTGTTAATTTAAGCCGTGTGTATGTTTACACTTTCCTGTAACTAATTCTTCATCAATTTCCGCATTTCCCTGGCAAAACCTTTACATTCGGTTCTATTTTCTTTTTCTTTTTCCCTGTTCCTTAACACTGTGACTATCTATTCTTTCTACGTATTCATCGAATGATCTTATCTCGTATAATTATGGCAATCTCTTTCTTTCTTTCTTTCTTTCGTCACCTACTGCTTTTTCGCTATGTTTTTTGTTGTTTCCAAATCCTTTTATTTACCTTTTCTTCTTGTAAACACACTATCATCTCATTTAGATATATTCTTCGCAACAAGGTGTGTTTACGAATAAAATCTCTGTTATCTCGACAATCGATGACCTACGCAATGCATACATCTAAAAATAAACTATCTTTTCTTCCAAAGAATCTTCGAAACTTGAAATGTGCGCATAACGATATACGTTGAATCTCATTAAACGAACTTGGAGTGAAGATTAGCCCTTTAATTCGGCACAACATGGAGACAACATTCTTATCCATCACCCTTATCCCAGAGACAAATCCCAAGGTTGTAGATGTCAAGGAAGCATTCTTTCGAGAATGCTTCCCTGAAAACTACAATCTTGGTCTCCTTAAGTCTAGGGTCAACCGATATCTATCTTACACGTCCTCATAACACTTCTTCTTTACACCTCCCTGACAATCAAACTCAGTAGACCTCTACCTCGTGTGGCTCTTGGGACTGACATTGGGCGAACTAACCAATTAGTCAAGACCAAAATATTTCAGTCTAGGGCAGGTGAAGGCTTGATTCGTAAATTTTGAACCCCTCTCTTCTACAAGAAGAGAGGAGTTCAAAATCCATAAAAGAGGATCTGTTTTGCCAGCTCCTTAATTCACCTCAGCGAGCGATACAAGGAGAAGAATCTATTTGACACTCTCCGCTCTCACTCTCTGTTTCAAAAATCGAGTAGGCACCCTCCTGTCTCGATGTTGAAGCACATGAATAAACCAGCATGATTGCTACAACTATTTTTCATCGTTCGTGCTTTTTCGAAAACGGATTCACTTTTCGATCACGCCATTTTTTTTGCATTAAGCCATAGTGTCATCTAAGAAGTGCCATCTGAAACTTTATCAAGTGCCGGCCCAGGGCGCAATGCTTCATTCGCCTTTTATGGTGTTCGAATTGACACATGGAATTCTAAATTCAACTTTGTCTGAATTTATTTTTAAACTTCGATTTAGAATATAGCTTTAGAGATTATAACATACAGAAAATATCGACCGTTAATTTGTTACAAAGGTTCATATCATTTTTTTCGCCAATTTTAAATGATTTCAGAGCATCATTATTTCTTTTTTTAACCCGAAGCAATAAAGCCAATAAGAAGCAATGGCTACTGAGTGTGAAAAAATATGAGGAAAAGGAAAACATTTTAAAGAGGGAGAACAATACCTGGAAAGATTTTACCAGGTGTTTTCTAAATTTACATCACCTTTTACCGGGTGTTCTCTAAGTTTACATCACCTTTTGCCAGGTGTTCCCTAAGTTTACATCATCTTTTACCGGGTGTTCTCTAAGTTTACATCACCTTTTACCGGTTGTTCTCTAAGTTTACATCACCTTTTACCAGGTGTTCTCTAAGTTTACATCACCTTTTGCCAGGTGTTCCCTAAGTTTACATCATCTTTTACCGGGTGTTCTCAAAGTTTACATCACCTTTTACCGGGTGTTCTCTAAGTTTACATCACTTTTTACCGGGTGTTCTCTAAGTTTACATTACCATTTACCAGGCGTTCTCTAAGTTTACATCACCTTTTACCGGGTGTTCTCTAAGTTTACATCACCTTTTACTGGGTGTTCTCTAAGTTTACATCACCTTTTACCGGGTGTTCTCTAAGTTTACATCACCTTTTACCAGGTGTTCTCTAGGTTTACATTACCTTTTACCTGGTGTTCTCTAAGTTTACATCACCTTTTACCGGGTGTTCTCTAAGTTTACATCACCTTTCAGGTCACCATCGTATTTAACCATAAGAGAAGAGTAACAATGATAAGTTATTTGAAGAATATTAAGTTATTATTTTTAATAATTTAATCCAAAACAAAGCGATATTGCCTCTAAGATTCAAGGCGTCACAGGGAGGGAAAAAGATTGAGAAGACTTTAATGAGAAGAAAGTTCAATAAAAGAAGAGGAATCCTGAAGACAGAAGACGGCGTTTTGCGTTGCATTTAAATTTTTGAAGACTGAATGTTGCATGGAAACAAAAATCGTAAGAGGGTTTCCCAATTGAGAAGTGACAGAGAAGAAGCTATCAAAATAGAACTTACAGTACCATCTAGCTATTTCAACAGCCGAACGATGAGACCTCACTGCCAGTCTAGTAGTACATTTAAATGCATGCGCTCGTAGTATTAAGAAAATGATCTTATTAAAACAACTGCGTCGAAAATATTTATAGAAAAGACAGAGGGAAGCCACGTCACAGTGCTGGGAATGTAACTGAGGTCGAGATGCCAGGTCAGGGCCGATAAAATTACCGTTTTTTCTTTTGATTTTGCCGAGCACCTTGAGACATATAACCGGATCACCAGATCTGATAGGCTACCAATATTAAATACACGGACAAATAGTAGATTTATAAATGTGCAAAATGGTTTACGACAAGAAATATTATTTTTCACGACACGGTGTACTTTTTAACAGCAAACCTAGGAACTAATTCGATATAATCGCTCCATTTCATGTCAATAGAAAACGTGAGATCAAGAAAGTGTAACTCCAAGGGGCTACCATCAGCCATGCTGATTGAGGAGAAACTTGATATCTATGAGAAATAAAGGATAGCTTTGTTTCGGAGCCTTTACAACCCATTTCTTGCCCCAGTTAACAATTGATCCGGGGTCCTTTTCGAGAGCATCTGCCAGTTTTACTTTGTCGAACCTATCCGACTTACTATTAAGACAGGGGTAAATAATTATCTCATAATCATAAATGCCTAGTTCGGAACTGATGTCATCGCTCTAAAGGTCGTTGATGAAAATATGAAACCACTTAGATTTAACGATAGAACCCTGACAGACTCAAACATGATTGTGAATTGATCTAGTTGCCTGGCCGATTAACAGGCCTTCGATTACCGGATTTGTTAAGAACAATTGGATTAAGTCAATATCCGACCAGAGATAAAATTGCTGGAATCGCTGACCAAAGAATGAGAGTTGCATGAATGGAAATGTGTGATGTGCTAGTGACAGTCATGGAGATTTTCTTGCATGTGAACACAACCTTCATTACACAATTTATTAAGAACAATTGGATTAAGTCAAATACTCGTCAAATACACCATAACCCCTTTAAGCTTGTGGAGAAAGCTAGCATGCCAAAGTATGTCAAAGACCTTCGAGATATCTAAAGCCACAGCCCGAGCCTCACCTGATAGACAAATTCACTAATGACCGTTAAGACATGGACGGAGTTATCAGTGAAAAAAATATCTATTTAAATACTCCTGTTGGTCATAGTAGATATTATTGTGCAACGAAAATATTTCTGTTTTTTATCGACTTTTACTACAATTCATATTTTATGTACTCGTTTAAAAAGGCTTGAAAGACTGTTTATGACTAAAACTATAGTGGAGTCATATATAAACATAGATGCCTCCACTAATTCGATATACGTAAGTTTCAAAGTGATTTTTTTAAAATGAAAAAGCTTTTTGAAGCTTTCATTTTAGCTTTAATTGAAAGTTAAAGGATTAAAATTTACTATTTCCAGTAAGAAAACTACACTGTGGTGTATATCGAACAGAAATTATTTTGATTGGAATTAATTTTTTCAGTAAAATCGATGAAATCGGCCATTTTGACACATTTCTAAGCAAATTTAATTGTCGGTTTTAAAAATCTTGCAAAAATAAAATATATATGTGTGAAACTTTATTTGAGGAAATTAGCAAATTTAAAGTGAAATTAATCTGATTTCAAAGCAGATATTACTTACTTATAGCATGAAATGTTGTATACAAGTATTTCTTAACCATGAGGTTTTGTTTTTCAGTCATTTTGATCAATTTACGACAAGTAGTGCGAAGCAGAATTGTTAGCAGCCGATAAATTTCATATGAGGGTTTTTTTCCGTAAGGGGGAATAACCCTTAAAAGACCTGATATTAAGTAGGAACATCCGTACTTACAAATTCTGAAAGTTTATACACATACAAAAAGAAATCGAAATTCTTTTTTAAAATATTCAGGTTTTATCAAATTGTGATATGCTTTACAATATATAATTAATATAGTTTTACTTAAGAATATTTCATAAGAATTACACCATTGAAACTGAATTTTAAAAGATTTTGAAACTTTATAAATTATTCAATTTAAAATTGTAATTCCTGTGTAGCGATGGAACTATAGAAAATAATTATAATATTATGCTGTACTGTTTTGTATAGAGCACTGTTTTTTTTAAAATAATTATTAAGAACACCGAATTGTAAATCTTACTGTTCGTTCTTATTCTTTTTAATATATATATATATATATATATATATATATATATATATATATATATATATATGCAACAAATACATTCGGTGCTCTGGTCGTCGGATTTAATAAGGTGTTTAATTCATTGCGTCTGTTATCCAAAAACATTCATTCGAACGCATTTTCCTTGCACACATTTTTGCTTTTCATTCCGATCTGAAGAAGCCGAACCCAATACACGTCGGTGAAACGCATCATTTATAAGCCTTTCCACAGAATCATTTTACTTCCAGGAATATTTAATCGAATACGAGATTCTGAATAAGCAGTAGGTAAAGCACATGTTTCGGCCACAAATGATACTTGAATCACCCTATGTTATTGGAAGCCAGGAAAACAGAGGTGGCTGCGGTACGCTCGTCTTGAGAAACCGGGCGTGTCACGTGCCTTAGCCACAGCTGATGTACATTTGGCAGACGAAAACTGGCTCAGCGACAGAACTGCGGGACGCAGCCGACAAACGGCATAATGTTTATTTTGTCGAATGGTGACCTTAAACATTTACTTGCATGAAGGCAAACCATTCCGTATTCTTTCTGGGTGGTTTCGCACTAGGTCATATAATAAAAGACAAAACTTTCCAAATGACGAACAGAAGTGGAAAACATATGGCGTATTTTATTATCATTATCATTATTATTATTATTATTATTATTATTATTAATAATAATATTATTAAAAGAACGGGGCGATGTTAAGCGAATATTGAAAAGAAAAATTTCTACAACGAGAAATAAAGAAAAGAAAAATAAATATGGAGAGTTAAGATGGCGTTTTTAAAAAGAATTTACGTCTTGCAAGAAAATTGCCCCCATCACTATCTGAGAAGCAGAAGCTGAAGAATAATCATGAAAAAGGAAAACAAGACAATAATAAAACAAATCCCAGAGAAAACAGGTTTTTTTTAAAAGCCCAAAAGCATTATAAAATTCTTAAGTAGAAAAATAAACCGTGCCAAATGTTTAAATAATAAAATAATATCCCGTCAGAACAAGTCAGAATAAGTGATGTTAATAATAATGATTTTTTATTATCATTATTTTCTATGCTTATTATTTTCATACGGCACAAGGTCGATATGGAAAAAAAGGGGGCGAGACAGATTTTATCAGTCTAAAGCAAATCCTTTTTAACTTGAAAATTCTTCTCTGTCTTTTGCGAACCTGAGAAACCATGGTTCTCTACAACTACCTATTTTTTGTAACATTTACAAAAATTTACATTTTTTTTACAGACCTTTCCATCTCCTGAATCGAACAAACTTCTTAGGTGGATTATTCACTGTTTCCATCTTATCTTCATGTCTATGTGAATGGTGGTTTAATGGGTAACGCCTCGAGGTGGAAATATATATATATATATATATATATATATATATATATATATATATATATATATATTATTTATTTAAAAATTATAACATAAATATTTTATAAAATCACTTCAAAAATAGCCATTTTGTTTCAACACATCTAGTGTCTTATCAAGTGATGATGTTGAATGTAGAAATGTAGAATGTTATTGAAATTTATTCCGTATACACCAATCCTATACTTGTATATATATATATATATATATATATATATATATATATATATATATATATATATATATATATATATATACACATATAAGCGCACACACACACATATATATATATTATATATATATATGTATGTATGTATGTGTGTGTGTGTGTGTGTGTGTGTTTAGGCAGGATATTTTCATTTAAGTATGTTTGGTGAAATAATTTAGACGTATTATGTGTATTTATTTTAATTTTAATCCTTTCAAGTCCCTGAATTATTTTCTTGGTGTCTGTAGAAAATTGATTTAGAAAAATTCTAAAATTTTCTTTCAAATGATTTTTATTTTCCCAAGTACTTTCAATCTCATCTCAGACCATCTACAGGGGTTGCATATCTATGGATATCTTATGCGTTAACGCCGTAAATTCAAATTATTTGTTACCTCTATGCAAAATTTTATGTGATATTTTAAAAAGATTTTTTATTGGTAGTATTTTATTTTAGTATATTTTATAAAACACTTTACCGCTACAAACATTTAAGAATTTTGTGGCTATATTCGTAGATGACTTTATTTATTTTTGGCCGCAATTCTTTTACATAAAGCGATTCCAGAATTTTAGGTTTTTGCTTATTATTATCTTGATGAAATACTGATGTATTTTCGACTAATATCTGTCTAAACTGTGAATGTGGCCATGAATGTTCCTTTAAATTTTCTGAGATTGAACTGTGATCGTTCAAGTGAAACGTAAGCCTTCTCGTCATCGTTGTTGTAAAACCAACATCAGTATTAACATTTTTATCAGAAATCTCCCAAAGGACAATTAAATTGATATACGATGTTGGTCTTTTGTAAGACACTAGTTGACGTAGAAGAGTTGTTATGGATGACTAGGTTGCTTGTATTAAGTTTTGCATAGTACATATATATAGCATACTTGAATATATATATATATATATATATATATATATATATATATATATATATAAGTATGCTTAGTTAAATAATTTAGACGTATTATATCTACTTATTTTAGTTTTAATGCTTTGAAGTCCACGAATTTATTTCTTGATGGCTGTAGAAAATTTACCATTTTTTTTTTCAAATGATTTCCCAAATACTTTCAATCACATCTGAAACCATCTTCAAGGGTTGCCTATCTATGGATGTCTTATGCGTCAACACTGTAAATTCAAAGTATTTTTTACCTCTATTCAAAGGAGGTAACTTATGTGATTTTTTCTAACTTTTTTTTAAAAAAATTTCTTAATTGTAGTATTTTAATTCAATATTTTTATATAACACTTTGCCGCTACAATCATTTAAGAATTTTGTTGCTATATTCGTAGATGACTTTATTTATTTTTGGCCGCAATTCTTTTACATAAAGCCCTTCCAGAATTATAGATTTTTGCATATTATTATCTTGATGAAGTACTGATGTATTTTCGACTAATATCTGTCTAAACTGTGGAAATGAATGTTTCCATTAAGAAAGTTTTTTTTTAGGGTTCGAAATAAATGGGAATACAAAAGTGCAAGGACAGTTGATAGCTAAGATGTAGTCGGACATTCTAGCCAAGCTGTTCCAATTTCTAGCATCTCTTCAAAGAGTTGTATGGTCTGGCATTGCCCTGGTGGAAGGCAAAAAAAACTTTCTATTTGCCAATTCCGGGTGTTTTCATGCATTTAACTGCGTTTTTTCTGCCTTTTATCGGGTTATTTGTAACAAAATGGTACGTCTGGATTTTGGCACGGACTTTGTGGCGCCAGTTGATTTGGCACCAGTTTTGGGCGCCAGACTTTTGGACTCTAGGGAAAAATGTTGATTGATTCATTACCATTCAAAGGTAGGTAGAAAGAAGTTTTGAAACTGTAACTTTATTGAAAAAAAAAAAAAAACTATTAATTACTAAAAAGGGTTATGTAGCTTCAGTTAGTTCATTTGGTAATTAAAAACAAGGCTCCTAAAATACTCGATAATATCCAGGTTTTCAAATCTAAAAACTGTTTCACGCATTCGTCTATCTGTATCTCTGTATGTTTTTAGTTTTCTGGTGGTTCCTGACCAGCTAGTAACTCTTTATCATATACATAACCAAATAAACTAAATAAAGCATTTTTGTTGCGTTTGAGCAGATGGAATTGCAGTCCGTGAGGTACCCAAATATTCTCGCATTCAAGTGTTTTCAGATTCCTTACAACCTTTGTAAGGGGCATGTGGAGTATCTCTGCGATGTCCTGTTTCGTAAGGCCTGGATTATTTTCAGTCAGCTTTTCGATTTGGTCATCATCAACGGCAGGAAATCTGCTGGAACTTCCTTGGTCTTCCAGACCAAAATTTGTACTTTTGAAACTAGCGAACTACTTACAAATAGTACTCTTAGCTATGGCACCATTCTCAGAAAGGTCACATAAGCTTTTGATTTTCACTTTTAAGGGAAAAAGAACGATTTCAAAATCATAATCCCTACACATATCAAATGTCATCTTTCAGATTATGTATATATGTGAATGGGCACTGAGTGGAATGGGCAAGTGGCCGAGTGTCATTCTGTTCATGAGACCCGGGTTCGAATCTCACCATAGTCGATTTGTCGGGAAGGAGACTTCCTGATATTATCGGACTGGAGGGGTCGATCCCAGCGTGCGGCACCTTTGGAAAGTGTCTGAAAATCATACCACGCTTTGACCCAAGCCTTGTCAGCGAAATTGGTTAGACGGAACCCTTGGGGTACGTCGATAGCTGCGCTATCACGAAGTCAAAAGTCATCGTGGCCGAAGGCTTGAGCGTGCTGGCCTTGTTCAAATTGTTGATCACGCTAGATAACACGCTTTTCTGTAACTAAGATTTGCTCAGCATAGTTGTATCAGGTCATCCCATAAGTTCTGTCCGAATTTTGAATAAAGAAAACAAGTGACCAAATGTTACATTTAATTACAGATTCAATCAACAATGTATTTTCACTGATTATCTATGACCTCCTTCCATCTATTAAAAAGGTTACTAATTCCATTACTGTAAAATTCTTTTGGCTTTGATTCGAAGAACTCACAAATGTCAGTTTTAACCTCTTCCTGTGTTACAAAAGCTGTTTCTTCCAAATGATTCTGTAAGCTACAAAACAAATGGTAGTCTGAAGGAGCAAAATCGGGAGAATATGGTGGATGAGGTATTTTCTTCCAATCAAGTTCTTCGATCTTTTGTGACGTGATTCTTGCTGTGTGGGGTCGTGCATTGTCCTGATGAAACATCACCCCTTTTCGATTCACTAGAGCAGGTCTTTTTTTCCTCAAAGCTTGGTTCAAACGCTCTAATTGCTGACAGTATATTTGAGCATTAATTGTTGCATTAGGTGGTAAGAATTCAAAGTGGATTATGGCGATCCACCAGATTGAAAGAAGAACCTTTTTGCCCATGAAGTTCCTTCTCGGCTGTGGCTGGGGTCCTTCCCACTGTCTACGACTCTTAACATTTCGATAAAAGATCCATTTTTCATCGTCAGTCAAAAGTCTATCAAAAAGGTGAAACAAGTTGGCGAGAATGAAGAGAAGAGCAGATGTCAACTCGGGATTTGAGGTTGTTTTCAGACAATTCCTTGAGGCACCCATTTTCCAAGTTTAGGAACTTTTTCAAGTTGTTGAAGATGACGATGAACAGTTGTATCATTTGAACTGAGAACCCTTTAAAGGAGGATTTTCTTGAAGCTTTTTCATCAAACTCAACTGGACATCCGGTTTGATCTTCATCTTCAGGGTGAAATCTCCACCAGAAAATTTTGCAAACATCTTCCAAGTTCTTTATTCACACATCCATTGTTTCGATTCAGGTGCTGAGTTTCTTTCTTGAACTCATAAAAGCATAATGTGCCTCAAATGATTCTTGGTACTTCCATGAAAGTGTGGAGAGCCATGCATCCAGGCAGAAAAGAAAGGCAGAAAGGAAAGAAAAAAAGGTGAAAGCAAGATGTGGCGAGATAATGGATTTGAGGCAATAAAAAAAAAGGGTTAATAAGTGGCAAATTTGTCATTACAATGACAATTCAGTGGGTAGGGAAGTGTTATCTAAGGATATGAAAACAAATTTGAGGTTTAGGAAAAATTCAAGTGAAAATGTTTTTCGATCAGGGACGAAAAGAAAAGGCGACTTTGTTATGAAAATTAAAGGATGATCACCGAACAGCCTGCGCAGATAAGTTTGTTATCAAGAAATTTTTCGCCAAGTTGTTGAAAAGATGACTTAGTTAGATATGGAAAATTAAAATCCCACAAAGGGTCTCGCTAACTAAATTCTTTTCAACAAAACAACGTTGCCTGCGATAATAAAATTTTTTTATCAGACACATGAACCGAAGGAAAATGAATAGAACCAGAAATGTTTTCTTTCTTCCTTGGAGACGTCAGACATGTCAGGAAAAACCTGAGGAATTAACGATAAACTACCTGACAAATGCCAATTTCCGTTCGTGAAGAAATTGATAACGCGATTTTTGAAAGGAAGAAAAAGAAAAGAGAAGAGATAATTAATTTTTTTTTTTAAGCAAATTTTTTTTCCGAAACAAAGCCGCGGATTTTCACGCCCGACTAAGGCATCATTGGTCAAAAGTGGTTTTGATTCAAACGGAGGAGGAAAGATACCGACCAAGACCTCATTGGCCGAGTGATCACGTGACGCACGAAGACGGCTGTCGATATTGGGGAGGGCAGTTCAAGCGTGTGAAAAAAGTTAGTGGAAAATCCTAACCTCCTGAACTCCCCGACGCCAACAGACCCAACCCGGTTTTGTCGGCGTCAATAAAAAGCCAGGCCCAAATCTTCTGCAAATTCTTTTCAACCATTTACAGGGTTTAGTTTTCGACTTTCGTCTCCACCAAAATTTAATTTCTTAGCAGACAGCGAATTAAAACTTGCCTAGCAAAACGACGTGTCACAATCCACAGAAATTAGATGCAGTCTATGTTAAATCAGACTGCTGAGTTTACCTTTTTCTTTGAAGTTTTCATTTTCTTTTATGCATATTTTGTTTATCAAGAACATTATAAAATCTCGTCTGTCTAAGATCAATTCACAACGTTCTTCGAGGCTGATATCAAATTTTTCCCACGAATCACCAAAAGGTTAGAAAATTTGGGTGCCGCGACCGATACCAAGCCAGTTGGTCGTCACAGGACGAGACAACACGACTGACGCGACAGGCGGACGTCTCGTTTGGAGCAGCGACACCCGGACGGAGCAGCGAGGAGCGAACAGCTGGCGCCGCGGCTAAAGACGTCTGGTGGTGCTGTTGGGACGTCAAAAACTGGTGTCGTGACCGGGATAGGACCCTGGGACGGCCACGTCACAACTGGTGGTAGATCAGGATAGAACGTCACAGTTGGCGCTGCGACCGGGGACGACGTCACATTCAGGGTTTTAATCAAACAAAATTTTTTAAAATCAGTTCATCTAAACATAAAAATAATGTTCATCTCCATTAGACATTATAAAATTCTCTTTAAATTTCGTTCATTTTAACAAAAAGTTAAAATTCGGATAGAACTTATGGGATGACCTGATAGTATAAACCACAGGTGGACTCTGTGGGTGATGAATAGACACAAAGGCACCTGAGCAAGCATTTGCAATAGGGATTGGCTAACCGCCCTAGTAGACCGGTATCTTCGAATACAAGTGGCCAGTTCTATGTGAATAGATCTTCTAGCTAGGAGGCTTCTTGTCTTAAACGGTGTTTGAGACTCAAGCTCTCCCCAGATCTAAAGCGCTACTCATATATTCCATCTATTGGTAAAGATACTGGTAGGTCAATTGTACCGCTCCAGTAAGCATTTGACTCTCCTCTGTCTTTACAAAAGCAAGGTCAAAAGAAAAATGGTGTATTGCTAACATATATAGACTAGTGCTGCCCAATCCTCTGTGGCCTGTTTTGACAGTGTTCACAAATCTATGCAGCCTTATAGATGATTAATTATTTCCCACTCTACAACGTCTTTCTCACAGAGGGTTCTATCACGTTGAAACAGCGTGTTACGGCCGTAAGCCTTGGTTGCCTGGAAATGGTGATTCCTAGTAGTTAAGATCTGAACTAGTAGAACTAAAAAATGGCACTCCCCAGAACTTTTAAGATGAAAATAGCAATAGACTAGCTGCAGATTCCCAGCGTCTGTGTGGAAATGTGTAGTAGAGATCACGGAAGTTAAGCAGCCTTAAGCCTGATTAATACCTATATGGGTGACCGCTTGGGAATAACAGGTGTTTTAAGTTTGGATGTGCGGGTGGATAATAGCTTAGAATTGTTAATAGGGGTGCCGAGTTCCAATTCGAGTCGGGATAGTTATATTCAGTTACGCGTAAATACCCTTAGAAAATGTATGGATTTACATCTTAGATGAGATAAGGATTATTTAGTAAGATTTGTATCACTAAATTACTATTATCTCAAAAAAACATTCTTACAGTCTAAAACAATTTCTAGCTTTAAATATCCTGCAAAGGGTTGATAAACAATCAAGCAGGATTTGCGTTTGGGATAGGCAGTAGGATTTGAAAAAATGTGAAGAGTGAGTAGTCTGAAATTAAGTTTATTTAAATGAAGGAATGTTGCGTAAAAATGCAAATATCAAGACGTTGGCCACAGTTAAATGCAAAACCTTACAAAACTAGATGCTAAAGTTCTTTTCGGGTATTATCTGCGATGATGCATATACCCATGATCAGATTGCAGATAAAGGTACGAATAATGTCTACGTTTCACCCTCGTCAAGCGCTCCAAATAACGAAGAAAGACAGCACGTCATACGACTAAAATATTAGTTTGATTTGTTATCATTTGAATGAAATTTTAAAATTGAAAGAATTATAATTTGAGTGAAGTTTCAAAATCTGTATCGAATCAATTTCACAATTCTAAATGATCATTTTCTAATAAGTTTCCATGAAAATAAACAAATGGTGAGAGGAGTGGCAAGTAAATATTTTTCAAAAATGAATAGATTGGGGTGGGTACGATTATTATAAACTCGAGGGTAAGGGTTGTTTTTACACTTCCACTACAATGCAGAAGATCATTCTTGCGCTTTCTGGCATTTCCAACGGCTGAAGTCGACATTAAAAAAGAAGAGATCTCAAGTCCGTGGACGAGATTAAGGAGAATACGACGAGATAACTGATGACTATGCCGAAATAGGGATTTTAGACTGTTTTGAAAAATGAAAAGGACGTTAGAAAAAAAAACAGCCATTGTCCTGGAAATTTTTTTAAACGTAGATCTTTTTTTAAACGTAACGAATTGTTGGAAATGCAAGTGTGTAGAGAAAGGTATATTTTAGCAGGTGGGGGGGGGGAGAAAATGTGGATTCCTACCTTTCCAAAGGGTATTTATGCGTAAGTGTATATAACGAACCCCGACTGGAATTGGAACTCGGTTCTCCAAGTTAGCAGTTAGCTATTACACCACCCGCACATCCAAGCTTGGTATTCACAAAGACGAAGAAGGAGGAGGATCAAAGGGGGGAGAGGAGGAGGATAATGGCTGAAAAAAGGGTAAAGGAAAGGAGAGACGACACAAGGAAAAAAAAAGAAAAGGAGAAGAAGAAACAAGAAAAGAAAAGAAGAAGAAGAAGAAGAATTTTAAAACGGCTTTTACTGGTTTTCGTTACTAGGCCGCTGATGGATTCCCGCCTCTTTTGCTTTTCACATCTTTTTTTGATGGCCTGTTTTTCGTTTATTTTCAAGTTGAAAAAAAAAGAAGGCCTTCAAAGAATGGGAGTAAATAATAGAGCTAATAATATGATCGGGAACAAGAAAGGTTAGGGACGAAAAAATAAACAGGCCAATATGAGGAAGAAGCATGAATGTAAAATCAGGTTAAATCTGAACGTTACGAATAAGGAACAGGACTGCGAACAAACTTTAGCATGAGGAGAAACGCTGTTGGAAGGAAAAAAAAACCCAGAACGATGGTTAAATATGGTAGAATACCTTATACGTTTGTTTGTTTTACGGCATATCAATCCATTGGGTCATTTAATGCCGATATTAAAATGTTTTTTTTTTCCTAACGTTGCAGGAAACTGTTAGCGAGCAAAACAAGAACTCGCTACTGATCTTTTGTTCTGGACACCGAGCTATGGAGCGAGATGAGTTGGTCACCCTGTAATCAGCTACATTGACCAGCTATATTATGTTACAGAAAGCCGCCCTGATGACCTTTCGACCTTGTAGGACCCTGATCGTTGGACTCATGAATATCCAGACCAACTTGACCGAATAAATTATAAATTTAAACTGTCATTTTATTTAAATAGTAACGCTGCTGTTTATTTATGTATATATTTTATAAATTATATTTTTGAAATAAAAAAAAGGAGTGAAGACATGTTTCATTTTATAAAAAAAAATGGCATTAGACATAGCAAACTGTTTTTTTTTTTGACAATGTATTCCATATATTTTCCTCTAAAAATGCATTGATAATTATTTTATTTTTAATTTTTTAATGTATTGTTGGCAATTTCACTACAAAAATATAATGTTTATCATTGTTTTAATAAAAATGTATTGCTGGTATTTTTACTACAAGAATGTATTTTTATACTTGTTTTGATCCCAGATTGTGGTTAACTTCTTGGCCATAGATAGGACCCAAACAGGTGCTACTACTCCGGGTTAGGGTGGACCAGGGAACATTAGCGGTTAAGAGGTGGTTCCACTCTCCCGAAAACCTGCAATCTCCCGATCAGAGGCCTTTCTGTCGGATGTAGTTTATTGTCATACCCAGGACGAATTCAAATAGAGAACCCGCCAAATTTTACGGGCACTTCTCATCAGATGGTAAAGCCGGTTGGTTAAAACGTTCGCTTTCGGACTATGAGACTCGAGTTGGAATCATACTATAGTGGAGATGTCAGAAAGGGGACTTTCGGTGTTACCGTCCTCGGGAGGCGATATATATATATATATATATATATATATATATATATATATATATATATATATGGGGTGGGGGTGGAAATATATAGAAAATAGGAAAGAAATCGTTAGGCAAATAATCCAAAGTTCTTTAGTATTTTTGTTATTATTATTTTTAAAAAATAGTGCTCGATACAAAAGTAGAAGCCTAAATATAATTATTTATTTAAAATATGATTCCATCAGAAATTACAGAGTTCTCATATTTCAAAACAATAGCCGAAAATTCAATATAATGTTATTGAAGTTTTTTGGCTCTTGTTTGACACCAGAAAAACATGAGAACTCATATGTGATGATGGAATCATATTTTAAATAAATAATTATATATATATATATAATTTGCATAGATATTTATATGCATACATACATACATATATATATAATTTGCATATACATATATATATATATGATTTATGTATATATATTATTTGTATATCATATATATGCGGAAATTTTGGAAAGCGCTCCATATCAGTGATAGAGCTAACATACTTAGTTGTATGGATGTGTGTTTGTAACCTTGTGTTTCATTTTTTGTGATCCTAAGACAAACTCAGAGTTTTTGTCTGAGGAACGCAAAAGCGTGAAAACTAGGGTTAGAAACTCACATCCATCCATCCATCCATACATACATACATACATACATACATACATATATATATATATATATATATATATATATATATATATATATATATATGGGGAAATTGTCTGCAAAATTTCACATGTGACGTGTTTCATCGGACAATTTCTTATGTTAATACGACTACACAAGCGAACAAACGAGGGGTGCTGGGAATTCCAGAATTTTTTTTTTGTTTATATCTATCGGAATTCATTTAAGGTCTTTTTCTTTGTCTTTCCATCATTTTTGTTAGTAGCTATACCACAATGTGATAACAAGATCCGCCAGGAATGGTAAAATGTTGTAAAAGCCAGAGCGCAAATTTACTGTA
>CAHIKZ030000224.1:1355000-1462500 GCA_903632075.3 Acanthosepion pharaonis
ACATTTACACCAACACTAATAACATTATGCAGGTAAACAATACACACTTATATCATAAGTATGACCATCATGCAATAAAAATACTAATCTATTAAAAATACAGCGACATATCATTATCATTTAAAGTATACGACCCCTACACTAAGTTAAATTTATAACGGTGTTTACAATTTACTGTAAGTTCATATCTTTGATTTAAGAGATCAGCCTTTTTTAAATCTAATAATTTCAAATTTTTCATTAAGGCATAGGTAACATGGGGCATGTAGGGAGTTACATGTCTGAGCTTTTTAACCAAACTCCATTTTACCGTAGGTGTTTTGTTCTTATCTTTTAGATTCCAAAAATACTTGGATAATGAAGTCATGTACCTATATTCACTGTGATTAAAGGATTGCATATACCCCGCCAGCGTTCCTTGAATGTTTCATGGTAGAACCAATGAAAAACTTCTTTATATTTGGATTTTCAATTGTTGAAATAGTACCAAGATAGACTACAGAAGTAATCCCACAGTTAGTTTGTAGTGGACAATTATTCGGATTCCTACAATTACATAAGTTGTTATTTGTATTCTTATATTTAGTATTGCAGTTAGTAACCTGTTGATTAGTCAAGCCTTTTGAATTCCTATACTTGTTAAAGACTATGTTGTTATGTTTTTTAATTATCTTCTCCAGGTTATCAGCACAACTATAACTTAAGGTATTTAATTTAAGGTATAATTTAAGGGTATTAGGATTAAATATTTTACTGAGTGGGTTAGTTTCAGGGTTGGGGAAATGTTTTTTTATGAGGTTTAGAAATATACGCCCTAATTTAGTTTTAACCATTATATTGAAAGGGGGAGTGAACCAAATAATCTTTCTAGATCTTCTTTTTTTATTATGGTTGCAATTAACAGGGTTTTTAAATTGAATAGTGGTATTTTTGTATCCACTATTTTTTAGTGCAGAATTATAAAAATCACTATGTTTATTGAAAACCTCCTTATTATAAGAGTTAGCGCTAATTCTAAATTCAATGGAAGAGGGTATATGTTTGATAACTGAAGGGGGATGGTTGGAATTTGGATGCACGTATGATGGGTTGGAATTAACCTTCACATATGGTTGGAAAATGTTGTTAGCAAGATCTAGGGTGACATCTAGAAAATCCACTTGCCTAACATTAGTAGTAACTATTGTTTTAATTGTTATAATTTTATATGTATATATACTAGCAGTAGAGCCCGGCGTTGCCCGGGGATGTAACAGTAAGAGATAGATCAAGTATCCACCATCATAAAGACTGAAAAATAAAATTGACAAAGATTATTGTTTAAGGTCGACGGACACGCATGTCTTAATTATTAGGTTTTTTTTTTTTTTTTTTTTTTAGGAATTGGTCAAACACCCCAAAACATTGTTTTCAATCGTTATGAGTCTACCGATTGAATAGAATTTTATTATAAATAATTGTCTTGTAAATGGAATTTTTAAAGCATTCTGAATGTTAAAAATAAAGAAAAAATTGTGTAAGAGAATAAGAAACACTACCACAAAAAAAAAAAAAAAAGTCAAGTTTTGTTTTATCGGCTGAAAAATATAGGAAATCCGCTCCCCATATTTAAAGTAACCCACACACAAACAAACCACCCGATGTGAGTTGTCCCCTTCCATTTTCACGATGTCTCTTAATCGTGTTTTTCAAATTGATTTTGTGCAAAAACAATTATATTTTTCCTATTCTTGGCGCTGATAGAACCACCACAAGGTAATTTTATGTAGTCCTGTGAAGTTTATTTGAAATCGGTTGAAAATGTAGGAAATCCGATCCAATATATAAACGTTACACACACACACACACACACACACACACACACACACACACACACACACACACACACACACACAATCTGCGTTTTATAATAATTTAATAATATATATATATATATATATATATATATATATATATGTATATATTATTATTTATTACATACGAACATAGAAGTTACTACTACAAAAATGTCTATTTTGTTTCGATACCTAATTGAAGTATTTAATCAGGTGGTGATCAAAGATGGATAGAAGCGATTTTATTAAAAAATGCTACTCACGAAACATCACTTCTTTTTATATTTTTAAAACATTTAGGAAGACATGATTATTATTATTATTGTTTTAGTAAATTTTGATATACTACTCCTCTTCTTTCCCTATTTTTTTTTCTCTTCCTTTTCTTCGGGGAATGGATGTTTTTTTATGCTTTTCTTTTCTTACCTATTTCTCTTTCTTTTTCTTTTTTCTGCTTTAACCTGCATATTTCTTTCTTTTCCTTTTATGGAAATTCTTCTTATGTCTTCTTAAATTTTTTGATTTCCCAAAGTAAATCATTTTCATCATAAGTTATTCAACATCGCCTGACGAGGAACAATGTTTATGTTCCGAAACATAGAAATTTTTGTGTAGCGATGTAAAATATTTTATAATAAAAATTGTAATAATAATACTTTTCTTTACGTTGTATCGAGCACTTTAAAAAAAAGAGTAAATGCTAAGAGCGGTGGATTCTTAATCTGCTAGTTCTTTCAGTTTTTGTATATATATATATATATATATATATATATATATATATATATGTGTGTGTGTGTGTGTGTGTGTGTGTGTGTGTATGTATTTGTGTATATACAGGGTGTAACAGATAAATTGTCCAAAATGTTTCATATCTAAGAAACCATTAAAATAATTGAGTTTCTTTTTTTCCAGGTTTTCAGATAAGACATTTACCCACCTTGACACCATTTGTCATAAGAAACAACACTTTGAGTTATTCAGCTAGAAAAGAGAACAGGTTAAAATCATTTTGTGTCATCCCCACTATGTTTTTCCCAACTGAGCAATGGTGAGATAACAACTATCATTCAGGCCTTCAGTGGCACCAACATTCATACACGAGCTTCCATTTTCAAATTCCATTCAAGAACCGCTAATTTTTTTATTACATTTATACTGATCAAATTTGTGGGTTAGCATATATTTTAGCTTTATGCTGATCAAATTTGTGGGTTAGCATATATTTTAGCTTTATACTGATCAAATTTATGGGTTAGCATATATTTTAGCTTTATACTGATCAAATTTGTGGGTTAGCATATATTTTAGCTTTATACTGATCAAATATGTGGGTTAGCATATATTTTAGCTTTATAATGATCAAATTTGTAGGTTAGCATATATTTTAGCTTTATAATGATCACATTTGTGGGTTAGCATATATTTTAGCTTTATAGAGATCAGATTTGTGGGTTAGCATATATTTTAGCTTTATATTGATCACATTTATGTGTTAGGATATATTTTAGCTTTATAGAGATCAAATTTGTGGGTTAGCATATATTTTAGCTTTATACTGATCAAATTTATGGGTTAGGATATATTTTAGCTTTATACTGATCAAATTTATGTGTTAGTATATATTTTAGCTTTATACAGATCAGATTTGTGGGTTAGCATATATTTTAGTTTTTACTAATCAAATTTATGGGTTAGGATATATTTTAGCTTTATACGGATCAAATTTGTCAGTTAGCATATATTTTAGCTTTATAATGATCAAATTTGTGGGTTAGGATAGATTTTAGCTTCATACTGATCAAATTTTAATTCAGTTAATATTTTTTACTCGTATAATTCGTGTCGGCGTTGGATTTGAATATATTGTAATAAATTCTGGATGGAAAAGAACGATGCCTCAGATGTGAGTTGCATTTTAGATGCTTTAATTATAGCTCGAAACACACATGAAAACATAATCTTGTTTAGATCTACTGAAGCTTTTTGATGAAGTTAGATGAGTTACGTCGTTGATGTTGATTTGTTTTGTTTAGCGGCATAGCAATCTCTACAGATTATTTAATTGCGAAATCTAAATATTTTGAAAGCAATTGTATGCTTTCAACTACAGATAAAATGTATTGTTTTAATATTTATTGTTTCTAATTTTATTATAAATATGTAATATTGATAATTTTGCTATAAATATGTATTGTTACTAATTTTACTATGCACATGTATTGTTGGTAATTTTACTATAACCAGGTATTTTTATACATTCATAGAGTTTCTTTTTATTGGTTTAGGGGTTCACTATTTGACCATAGCTGGAACCCTAACAGGTACTAACACTCCGAGTCAGTGTGGATTAATCTAGAACCCGAAGAAGGCCGGGTAGCCGAATGACTGAAACGTTATACTTATAACAACAAAGATGAGAATATTACTCCGAATGTAAATAACTCCTCATAGCAGAAATTTAGACAAAAATAATTAAATCATAATAAAGCATTAGTTAATCGTTTCGTGTTATTGAGAGTATTTCACACATTTTTTTTAAAAGTGTAATGTGTTTTTCTTATTTATTGTGATCGAATAATTGATTGTCTGCCATAGTAAAATACATTTGCAAGGTTGTTTTTTGTTTGCATTATTTCTAGGGCCAATTACTAATTTTTCCTTTTTACTTCAGTAACCTAATAAATTATATCCCTTTTTTTTATCTCCTTTCTTCCTCCTAACTAATTTCCTTTGCTTTTCATCTCGCAAGTTACTTGTTATTCTTTCTTTTTCACTTTAGCGCTTCTATTAATATATTCTGTTCGTTTTCTTTCATCGTCTCCGTCGGTAACATTATCCATTATCCATTATTTTTCCTTAGATTCTAATATCTCTCCTCACCTATCGATCTCATCAAGGATATTCTTCTTTTAGTCCCTTTTAGCCAATTCGTTATCAATCCTATATTTTCTCTTTCTTTTTTTATTTTTATTTTCAGTCAGTTCCTAACTGATTTACCATCTTTTTCCCGCCATCTTTTTTTCCCGCCATCTTTTTTTTCCCGCCATCTTTTTTTACCCGCCGTCTTCTCCGTTCATTTCACTTCCCTTCTTTCTCTTTAGTTCTCCTATTCCGATTCTCATCTTCGAGTAGGTTCGGCGGCGGCCAATCCAAGCTTCGGAATCAGTCCGTGGCTGGAAGCTTTTGTTTCACGCTAACCGAAACATTTGGGCTTTATACCCTCGATAGGGCGACCGCAGATTCAATCGGCTAATAATAGTTAGTTTTAGAATGCAATTCGATCTGTGCGATTCCTTTGTATACGCCACTTGATGCTGAAAGTAGTCATCTCCCTCACGTGCTGCTCGCCATTTGGCCTTGAGAGAAAACATCTCATTTCTATAATGTGGCGAAATCAGGGGACATAATAATTCTATTTTCGCAATTCTTTCTCACACTTTTTCCGGTTTTTCTTTTTGTATTAACCGAGGAGGCGTTATTTATACCCCTGCGTCTATTTGGATGAGGATTTTTGTAATATTTTCTTCTTCTTTTTATGTGTATCGGTATCTCTACATATACGCAATCATTTACAGACTTGTAGTCATGCGTATTTACGATTCGTTTTGTTATTTATATATATATATATATATATATATATATATATATATATATATATATATATATATAATTATTATTTATAAAAATATTATAACATAAGTATGTTATAAAATCACTACAAAAATAGCCATTTTGTTTCAACACCCTCGGTGTCTTATCAAGTGATGATGTTGAAGATTTTTTTTTTGAAAAAAAAGAAAAAAAGATCTATTTTTTTATCTTCAACATCATCACTTGCCATATTATAGTGATCTATGAATTTCGAAAAGGTGTAAGCGTCGAAACTGGGACAAAAAACATTCAGAAGGTTTGTTTGCATCGTACGATAGTTCTTTGGACAGTCAAAATGTGATTTGGCAGATTTTCATTGTTGATATAAAATGATAGCAAGTTAGACTTTGTTCGATGTTGACGCTTTGTCCGCAAATGAATGCCTTAAAGATAGACGATAAAAAGTCACACTTCCGCCATATTGCGATGATCTATGAATTTTGGAAAAAAGTAAGACAAAAAAAAAATCATTTAGAATGGATCGTGCTCTAGTTCTTCGGACGATCAAAATGTGGGTTGGCAGATTTCGTCGGTATGATTTAAGACTAAACAATCAACCACATTCCGGGCCAGATTCCGACATCGATGAAGATCGTCTGCTTATCATCGTGGATGATAAACCGAAGATTCCGACGGAAGAGATTGCTAAAATTTTGAAAATCGATATCTCAACTGCCTGTCGCCATTTGAAGAAACTTGGATACATTTCTAAACTCGACATGTTTTCTTTTTCTTGCTGGCGATATATAAAAAAATGAAATGTTAAGAAATGATAATCATAAAAAAAAATTAGCATTTTCATACAGAAAACATTCATTGACCGAACAGTTAGTATTACTGTCGATTGTTATTTATAAAATCTTTCTCTTAAAACAGTACAAAATGGGGTTTACTTCCTACCTGTTTGCTTAATGTAGTGTGGAAAGTCGACATCTTGATTATATTTCTTATAACGTCATGGTTGTTTAGACTTTTATATAAAAAATAGCTTCACGTGGAATATAAATCTTGATTTTAAGGAAAGTCTTATTTATTTACACAAATAGGACAATGTCATTCAAATAAATACCTTACATCCTGTCAGTACCAAATCAACAGTGGATTTCTCTGTTTCAATCGAGAAAAAAGCAAGTAGATTGACGTTAAGTAAAAATTGTGCACAACTGCAAGAACAGTGGAAAAGTCGGCTATAGAAGGAAACACCCAGGTCGAACATGTAGACTGACCGCAAGATGTAGTCGATATATCAGGAAAATCGGCTGCCGGCGTTGATACGTAAGTAAAAATACGAGCGTCATTAATGTGTCGATTACAGCAGTCAAAAGTTTCTTGAACAAGAGAGGCTTGTATGTCCGACCACCGCATAGAAAACTGCTATTGAATTCGAGATACAGTTTATTTTAAAGATTGCACAGGGGAACCATATTATAATTCGGGGATTTCCTTAGTTAGTTTATTCGTACGTTATATTTTGTCATTTCCTAATCAACAATGAACGCTTCCATTTTGATCAAGAGGAAAAAAAAATGTAAAAGACACATCAGCGAGAGAAGGTAAGAAAAGAAAAAAAAGAAAGAAAGAAAAAAAGAGAAAGAAAGACTAAAAGAAAGAAAGAAAAAAGAAAAGAAAGAAAGAAAACAAGAAAGAAAGAAAAAGAGAAAGAAAGGGAAAAGGAAGAAAAAATAGAAAGAAGGAAAGAAAAGGAAAGAAAAAAGAAAGAAAAAGAGAAAGAAAGAAAAAGAAAGAAAGAAAAAGAGAAAGAAAAGAGAATGAAAGAAAAAAGGAAGAAAAAGAGAAAGAAAGAAAGAAAAAGCGAAAGAAAGAAAGAAAAAGAGAAAGAAGAAAAAAGAAAGAAAAAAGAGAAAGAGAACGAAAGAAAAAGAGAAAGAAAGAAAGAAAAAGCGAAAGAAAAAAAGAAAGAAAAAGAGAAAGCAGGAAAAAGAAAGAAAAAAGAGAAAGAGAACGAAAGAAAAAGAGAAAGAAAGAAAAAGAGAACGAAAGAAAGAAAAAGGGAAGATCTAGAAGACGACAAAGCTCTCGTTTTTAACGTCTGCTTCAGTCAAATGAAAAACTTCTAAATATTAAATCTTTTCATTTTTATGTTATTCCTTTAAATAATGACTCGAATTCATGGTTACATCGCGTTAAAGTTATTCAGCACAAATGTAATAGGGGAAGTCGAAGTGTCCAATGACACTAAGCTTAGCGATAGACACCTCGACGTGGTGTAATGGTTAACAAGCTTGTCTCACTAGAACTGTTACAAGTCACTAATGAGTTCAATCCTCACTGGGTGCCCCATGCTTTCGACCTTGTGCTACATATAAGCTGTGCTTAGAAAATCATTTCACAGAATAAATTGAGAAACACTAAGCTTAGCATAGGTGTGGCACAATATCGAAAGTATGGCGCACCCAGTGAGGATCGAACTCACAACCTAGTCGTAACTGATCTAGCATGTCAAGCTTGCTAGCCATTAGACCATTCCCAATGTCTGTGATCTCTCAGTAGACTGAAATGGCTTCATAACTTCCTGATCAAGACTGCGTCAATTATTCCACAAAAAAGATTGGGTAATTATTATGAATTTTTTTTTATTTCGCTGCTAAATTAACTTTGCTTTTCTGTCCAATCGTTTCGATTCAACCCTCCGCGTACAGATCTAATTAACTGAGGATATCTTTTATAATCGGACACCAACAAGCCCACTTAAAAGAGCCATTTAGACGACCCCAAAAGGAGTATGCATTTATCAGACTTAGCTGTTCTGCTTAACACATCTAAGAGGTTGCGTGTTCGTTGATGAAGAAACATTTTAATGCAACTGAACGCTTATCTTTTACTTGAGGAGCAATTATCTTAATGTTCATGTTTTCTTCCAATCTACTGAAACCTTTCTTGATATTAAGTAATGCTTTTGCTTTATAAAGCTCGATGACCTTGTTACACAGTGACATTTTTTATTTTCTTTCATTTATTAAATGTTTTACTTGATAAATCCGTTAGGGGGTTAGGGCTTTTATATCAATTACATCATATTTTTTTGTTTGTTTCTTTCTTTTTCTTTCTTTCCTTCCTTTTTTTTTTCTTAATCATTTTGTTATTTTCTACTTCATACTGTTCTTTCAAATATTTTTTCATTTATGTTCGATGACCTTTAAGAGCGTAGGCGATCATAGCTCACCACGACTTCTTGTTTTTTGTTTCTCTGTGTAACTTTTTGGCACTTTTATATCTCTCTTCGTTCTTGTTCCACTTTCTTTCTTTCTTTCTTTCTTTCTTTCTTTCTTTCTTTCTTTTCCACTTATTGGTTCTTTCTTTCATTTGTGTAACATGTTTCTTCAGAATGTGAGCGATCATGGCTCTTCACATCTTCCTCTTTTGTTGCTCTAAATAACTTTTGTCTATTTACTATTCTTCTGTCTTTGTTGCACTTTCGTTCTTTATCATTTTGGTTTTCCATTTATTTTTTTCTCCTTCTTTGATGTGCGATTTTCCCTCAGAAAGTAGGCGGTCATAGTTCTCCACGATTTCTAAATTTTTCTTTCTCTAAGTAACTTTAAGTCATTTACTATCGCTCTTTGTTCTTCTACGGCATTCTCTCATTGCCTTTTCTTTCTTTCTTTCTTTCCTTCTTTCTTTCTTTCCTTCTTTCTTTCTTTCTTTCTTTCTTTCTTTCTTTCCTTCTTTCTTTCTTTCTTTCTTTTCTACTTCTTGTTCGCTCATTCCTTTATTCGTGTGACATGTTCCTTCAGAATATGAGCGAACATGGCTCTCCACAGCTTCCTGTTGCTCTAAATAAATTTTGGCTATTTACTATTCCTCTTTGTTATACTTTGTTTCTTAATCATTTAGTTTCTCCATCGCTTATTTCATCTTCCTACTTTTATGTGCAATGTCCCCTCAGAACATAGGCGGTCGTAGCAATCCACGACTTCCTGATTTTTGTTTCTGTAAGTAACTTTTAGTTCTTTATTATCTCTCTTCGTTCTTCTTCCACTTTTTTCTTTCTGTCGTTCTTTGTTTCTCATGGCTTCTTTCCTTTATTTTGTGACATGTTTCTTCAGAATGTGCACGATCATGACTCTTCACAACTTCCTGTTTTGTAGGTCGAAATAACTTTTGATTATTTGCTATTCCTCTGTCGTTGTACTTTCTTTCTTCTTTTTTCTTTTTTAATTATTTGTTTTTCCATTTCTTATTTTCCCCCCTTTTTTGTGCGATGTCCTCTCAAAACGTTGGCGATCATAGCCCTCCACGACTTCTTGATTTTTTAGGTAACGTTTAGCTTACTTCTTTGTCATTCTGTCGCTTCTTTCTTTCTTTCTTTCTTTCTTTCTTTCTTTCTTTCTTTCTTTCTTTCTTTACCTCTTCTCATTTTTTTAAATTATTTTCTTTTTATTTGGCATATCCCTTCAGACTGTGGTCGATCATAACTCTACACAACTTCCTCTCCTTTGTTGATTTAAATAACTTTTGACTCTTTACTATCAATCTTTGGCTCTTTTTTCTTTTCTTTCTTTCTTTCTTTCTTTCTTTCTTTGTGTTATTGTTTTCTTCCTCATGCTTTTTTCCGGTTTGTTGTTCTCACTGCATATATATATATATATATATATATATATATATATATATAAATATATATATATATATACTAGCAGCATGGCCCGGCGTTACCCGTGCTTGCTTCAAAAATCGTACGACTCATACAGCAATCGCTATCACTTGACTTAAAATATTTTGCCCTTCCTTGCCTTTTAAAGGAGTGCCCTTTGCCGTGCTGATGTTGCTACATGCCTTACTTCTAGTTTATCTCACACTGCGAATTTTTCGAAGCTCTATACTAAACATTAAATCTGTTACGAAAAAAAAAAACTAAACAAAATAAACACAAAACGATCAGCTTTAAAAAAGGACTCGTAACCCGAAAAACCGAACGAAAAAAGAGTGTTAACAACAAATACTTTTTCACACCCAACCCAGTTCTGCGGATCAGAATCAACGTTGAGTTTAAGCAAGCGAATGAGCCAATTGGAGTAAAGTTCCATGCAGATTTAAATTTTTCCCACTTGTGACAAATGCAACTAGTTAACATTCGTGTCAGTCAACTGTTGGCTCTCACGCTGGCCAATAGAATCTTCCTGCCTATTTGTTGCAGCCAGCTATAGGCTCTCATCGGGCCAGAAGAAAATGGCCGCAAACTACATGAAAAGTGTCGTAGAAGCATGAAAAAATCGATTAGTTCCACTATCGATGGGAGTTGGGAAATGCAAAGTCGGTCTTGGCCTTCCTGCTAACTTGGAGCATGTGCATGTAAATTTTGGTGCAATTCCGTCGAAAATTGCGGCCGTGCATTCGTTACACACACACATCCTGCTTTTATATATATATATATATGTATATATATATATATATATATATAATTTACATATATATTTATATGCATACATACATATATATATAATAAGCATATATATATATATATATATATATATATATATGATTTATGTATATATATTATTTATATATCATATATATGCGGAAAATATTGGAAAGCGATCAATATCAGTAGACACAGAGGTTAATACCTAGTGGCGAAAGTCTATTTCAGGCATGAACGCCATCTTCCTTTTTTAATGTGATAATAGAAGTTCTGCCAGGAATAGGGGAAATGTTGTTAGAGCAAATTTACTGTAGATGACCTTGCAATCACGGCCAGGTCTAGACATTTCCGTCGCAGTGAATTGTTTCTTCCTTTGATCAGAGTCGAATTTTTTATGTCAAAATTGTAATCAAATGGAAACTGGGAAAGAAAAAAATCTAGATGAAACCGGCTAATTTTTTTTTTAAATTTAAATTCCCAGCATCCCTCGTTCGTGCGCATGTGTAGTTGTACCAACATAACAAATTTAGTCCGATGTAGTTCTAAAGGATGAAACACATCACATGAAAACTTTTTACCATTTATATTTTACCCCAATATTCTTCCTGATATATAAAAATATATTTCGTTATCTCATATATATATATATATATATATATATATATATATATATATATATATATATATACCCGATGTAACAGCCATATAACCCCGATTGTTTAATATCTAAAATACACTAAACTAATTGTGTTTTTTCCCAGGTTTTAAGATGAGATGTTTAGGCATATTGACACCATTTGTCGCATGAAAACCCTTTGATTTATTTAGCAAGAAAGAGAACAGGTTAAAATCATTTTGTGTCAGCCCTAATATGTCTTCTCAACTGAGCAATGGTGAGAGGAAAAAGATCATTCAGGCCTTCAGTAATGGTACCAACATTCGGACTCTGGCTTCCATCTTCAAAGTCCATTCAAGAACCATCAAGAAAACGATGAATAATTTTAAAAAAGAGGAAACAGTAGGGAGGAAAACTGGATCAGGAGGTCACAACAGCAAGAGAAATCATCATTTCAACTTAGAGCCAAATACATTCTTACTGTTCAAAGCAGAGTCCAATAGAGTTATAAAAAAAACCTCGGAGAATTCCAATAAGTTATCTTTATTATTTCTAAGATGCAAAGGTTTAAAGCCTAATCTAACAATTGGGCAATTTTGCTGGTACATTCGATATATATATATATATATATATATATATATATATATATATATATATATATATAATAATAAAAAAGCTTTAAAGACTAATATTCCATGGTCATAATTTATTCCATTGGAATCGTAAATACGATCCAATTCATCAGATCTACAAATTCAAAAAGAAAACAGAAAAAACAACCCCGGAAATAAAAAATAGAATTTAGAGAGAGTGTAAGTATGAGAGTGTGGGACGAATGTTAGAGCTAAAGAGAGGGGTAATAGACGAGAGAAGGTGGGAGATTAAAACTTAACAGAGAAAAGTTTTAGAGAGGTGAATCAAAGACGGTTTAAGTGAGAGAAATATGAATGTTGTCGGATGTCTAATACATTAAAGATGGATCCGGAAAGTGGTGAGATACACACACAATAGACGATCTAATCTTAAAGATCAGAAGAAGAGGAATGGAGACATTGAGTTCTACCTGGATTCTATCCTCTTGGAATTTTTTTATTCAAAAAATATACATGTATGTGTATGCATCTATGTATATATATTTTGCATATGTTTGTGTATATTTATCACTAATATTATCTATCTATCTATCTATCTATCTATCTATATATATATATATATATATATATATATATATTACAAAAGTTTAACAGACCCCTTATTCCATATCTGTCTATATGTCTGAGATGAGCTATTATGATTACTTGCAATATTTGCACTATTCGAACTGTTATCCTCATCTTCATTGCCAGTGGATAAACACGTTGATTAGATCCAGTGACTAGACCCAAAGTGTTGTGAGTTCAATACCAGGCTACAACAGTGGTGAAACAAAACTTGGAGAGTTGAGTTAAAGGGAAATAACTGAGACATCCGAAAGAGGCATGTCATGTGGAACTAGAACAATTTATCCCGGTGGAGGAAATAAAGGGTTCGGTTGGAAATTCCAGTCACATGAAGAAGGCCGGAGCGTACTACGGCCGAAACGTTGTGAATATGGCAATGAAGATGAAGATAACAGTTTGAATAATGTAAATAATGCAAGTAACCCTTATTCCTTCTTTCCATTTCTGAAACTCAATTGCACTCTTTTCTCTCCCAAATACTTTTAATTTTAGTCAGTCTTCTGACTTTTCAGCGCCATTCCACTCATAAAATTGAATTATAGCTGTTTCATCTGTTGGTCATTAAACATTTGTTTCATCTGTTGGTCATTAAACATTCGTCAAAGAGCAATTCAATTCAATCATGTCAGCTGCTTTCTTTTATACATTTTTTCTCATAGTTATCGAAGTACAGAGTGTCCCATAATGATGGGACACGGTGATTATCTTGAATTATAAAAATGACATGGATCATTCGCTGGTGAATATGATTCCAATGCGCATTATGGGAGTACATCGTCAGCAAAAAGAGACATCAGAGACCGGTAGGAAATAGTAATAGTATAGCATAAGGAATGTATTTTTTAAGCATATCACCCCAGGCAAGGCGGGAGTACAAGACTCAAGGGGTTACAGAAAGTGAGAGCAGGAGCAAAGAATTCCAGTAAGATATCTTTAATCATTTCCAAAATACAACGGTTTAGATTATAGTCCAACAAATGGAAAATTTGGGGTTTATAATTTTGCTGTATATATATATATATATATATATATATAAAATATATATATATATATATATATATATATATATATATATATATATATATATATATATATATATATATATAAAGTCTGCTCTACGGTTGTATCGAGCTCTTTTGTTAGTTAGTTGTTTATTCGTATCGGGTTTTCGACAGACTTTCATGTTTCTAGCTCTTTTTTTAAAAATCTTTTTTCCCTCGAGATTGATTTGATTATTGGCAAATCAAAAATTCGAGGTTTTTTCGAAACGAGTATAGTTACCTATATATATATATATATATATATATATATATAATATAATGTAGGGGTTTCATATATATATATATATACATTTTAAGACAATTTTATGTTTATACATTCTTGTTATAGATACAAATATTTAAGTAAATGCTCTGTTTATAATAAACAGTATTGAACAGCATTTACCGGCCTGAATGTCCGAGATATTTTCACAGAAAATATTCGTCCTCCAACAGGATTCGAACCTGTATCCTATACGGAACCGTCATTTAGCTTGACGTGCTTTTACCGATTTGGCCACAGAGGAGCGTTTGGTTGGCACGGTTGATTTTACTGTCTTTAAACTACAATCTTCCATTGTAGTTTAAAGAAAGTAAAATCGACAGTAAACGCTCCTTTGTGGCCAAATCGGTTAAAGGCACGTCAGGCTAAATGACGGTTCCGTATAGGATACAGGTTCGATGCCTGTCGGAGGACGAATATTTTCTAAGAAAATTTCTCGGATATTCAGGCCGGTAAATTTCCTTTGGGTTGCACCGAAGAATATTTGGCTGGTGAAGTATGTTTCCACTGCGTATTATGAGAGTCCACCGTTAGCAAAAGAGATATTAGAGACCAGTAGGAAATAGCAAAATCTTAGATAATATGTCGAACTCTTGTATATCACTTATGTAATAAATATATTTGGTATTCTATGTCATTTTTATAACCCAAGATAAAATAAAATGTGCCCCATCATTATGGGGTACTGTAAATTTTTTGTTGATCCATTTATTACAGGACATTACCAACGCAGCATGAATTCTAAGCCATCACATTGTAAGCCTTTCTTCAAATTAAAAATATATATATATATATATATATATATATATATATATATATATATATTGTTATGGTCCGGTTTCTTGTACCACGGTGATAGTCCAAGGTAGAACCAATAAAGAAGAACTCGAAGGTGGATATGGAATAACACAGATATATTACAAACAGGAATATATACAGAGAGGTAGAAAGTGTTACTACGAACAATCAGGTTTAGTAGTAATTGTCTGAACGCGACTCTGTTCTGGACTGCCTCTGACTCGACTGACTGACTCGCTCGCTCTGATTGACTGACAGACTCCTGACGGTCTTCACTCCAGACTTCAGACTGAACTCCAGACTTCAAACAGAACTCAGACTTCAGACGGAGCAGTATTTAGTCACCCCCCACGAGGGCATCATGTGGCACAAGGCCTTTTTAACGTGGGATGTCCAAGCCCGTGGGCCCGGCCAAAAATATGCCCATTGAACCCGTATAAACGGGTTCAGGGTCGATTTACCTCCCCGAAAGAGACTCCGCCCTTCGGCGTAGCCTCTTTCAGGTTCCTCCTCGCCCGGAGGCAGAGAGTTCAACCGATCAGCCGGTCGCCCGATTTCCGACTGAACTCTCCGCTTGAGGCGCAGTATTTATTACGTATGGAATAGTCCATTATGTTATTATGGGTAAGGTCCCATAACAATATATATATATATATATATATATATATATATATATATATTGATAATATTAGTGGTCAATATGTGTGTGTGTGTGTGTGTGTGTGTGTGTGTATAAATTTCCAAGAGGAAGGAGTCCGTGTAGAGCTCAATGTCCAAGACAGAGCAAGAATATAATATAAAAGGCTCAAAGACTAATATTCCATGACTATAATTTGTTACATTGGAATCGTAATCACGATTCAATTCCTCAGAACGAAAAATTCAAAACGTTTAAAATTATTCAGCAAAATCGGCATTGTCTTCAACTACTGTCTCCAGACGACTGCATAATCTCCTGCAACTCTTCTGAGAGCCCCCCTTGTTTAAGTTGGTGAATGCTGCCATAATTCTTGCCTTCAGTTCATCTTTGGTGTTACAAGGAGGTGTTTTGGTCTCTCATTCAACTGCACCCCACACATAATAATCAAGGTGGTTGCAAGTATGGGGAGTTATGTGGTCAGATGTAAGGGGTGATGTCGTTGCAGAAATTGTCTGACAGTTATGTATGTTTCTACTGCTTGTGTGGCAAGTTGCAGAATCCTGTTGCTAGATATAGTGTCTTCTAGCAGCCACCCTCTTGACCCAGGGCAGCAATACCTCCTTAAGGCACATGTTGTAGGCCTTCGTGTTGAATCTGAGACCCTGTGGGATGATCAATGGAGGCATAACGCCGACATAACTAGTGATCACTGCAAACAGGCAGGGCCCTAGGTTTGTCAGAATAATGGATAAAACTGAAGGTGGGTACGACTTTTTGCAAAAGCCGAGGCAAAATTACACAAGAACAAAGTTTTTGCTGGATGAGCTGATGTTCTTTGCACTTAATGCGAGGTTTAATAGAGTGTCTGATAGTTTTCCTGTGACATTGGCTGCACATAAAAAATATTGCACCCCCCCCTAAAAAAAAACCTGTTAAACAATCGGAACTTTTCGTACTACTTAAAATAAAACTTGAATAACTTCATTTTTTATCCGATTTTTTCAGACATATGGCAAATAACTTGCCATCATACATGAAATAAGTGTGGTTTTAGTCCTGCTCGTTTCCCCGCGTATAACAAAAACCACGAAAAACTGTCCAAAAAGGCAGTTTTTGGATATAACCTCCTGGTTTTTGATCCGATGCTTTCTAAATTTGTCTTGCGTGAATTTTTGGTTTGGATTATTTCAGTTAAATAGACGAAATCTGCGACAAACTAGGTCCAAAATTGGCTTTTGCCATTTAGCCAATAGTTTCTTCATATGACTCCATCCCAAATTGGCATTCGAAGAACCTTTGATGCAAAGATTGTTTGAGAAGGATTATTGAAGCGTTAAAAGGGAAAATTTCCTCTTATTAACCCCAGCTTTACAGTAAACGTTCATGCGTTCGCTCTGGCTTTTGAATCAAGCTTCATCCCTGTTTTTGTTTGATTTTTAGATTTGTGAACAATACCATACTATTTGGAAGTTGTTACAGCCATAGGAAATTTACTGAATATCTAAAACATTGAAATAATTTAACCCCGACGACCACACAAACTTTTATCGATGAAATCCCTTTATTAAGAACAATCAAACACTTGCGAAGGACATACAGTAAAAAAGATGGTGGGGGTGTAGCTTAGTATACCCTGGCTAGTATATATATATATATATATGGTTGAAAGGTTTCAAAATACATTTTATTTGAAGCCACGAGAACTTTCTTTCGAAGCACAAACACACACACACACACATATATATATATATATATATATATATATATATATATATATATATATATATAAAATGACATTCATGTTCAAAAATTCACGCTTGTTTACAAAATGAGGGCTGTTGATATATATATATATATATATATATATATATATTGTTACGCCCGGGGTTTCGTTAGGACTACGATAGCCGGGACGCAACGAGAAAATAAAAATAAAAATAAATAAGAGATCACAGAGTTCAATGTAACAGTGGGAGGGGAATTCTCCAAATCCAGACAGCGGTGAACACAGCAAGAAATATACAATGCGTGGACAGAAAACAATAAGAGACAAAACGAGAATTTATAATAGAAATAATTTATTTACAAATATACAAAATGCAAAAATAAGATAAGAAATAAATAAACGAAACTTAATAACAGAAGGGATGGGGAGATAAGCAATCATTTAAACAAATATTGTTGCAACGAATAGCATAGGAATACAGAGCAAGCAGACAATAAGATATATACAAAAAAAAAAGAAAAAAAAAGCATGCAACACTCACAGTAGATGATGATCAACATCGATCACGATTTTCACCAATAATACAGTTTTAGCTTCTTTTTTCTGAACGTAAAAGGTAGGGATTATCAATGTTCTAGTATACACATGTGAATCATAAAACCGTTGCCGACTTGGGTCATGATGTTCTTAATTCACCGGACAGCAAACAGCGAAATTTGGTTTTGGTGACATCAATTTCTTCGGGCAGCAAAAAGCGAAATTTGGTTTTGGTGACATCTATTTCTTCGGGCAGCAAAAAGCGAAATTTGGTTTTGGTGACATCTATTTCTTCGGGCAGCAAAAAGCGAAATTTGGTTTTGGTGACATCTATTTCTTCGCCAGCAAAAAGCGAAATTTGGTTTTTAACATCAATTTATTCGGGCAAAAAAAGCGAGAATTTGGTTTGGTGACATCTATTTCTTCGGGCAGCAAAAGCGAAATTTGGTTTTGGTGACATCTATTTCTTCGGGCAGCAAAAGCGAAATTTGGTTTTGGTGACATCTATTTCTTCAGGGCAGCAAAAAGCGAAATTTGGTTTTGGTGACATCTATTTCTTCGGGCAGCAAAAAGCGAAATTTGGTTTTGGTGACATCTATTTCTTCGGGCAGCAAAAAGCGAAATTTGGTTTTGGTGACATCTATTTCTTCGGGCAGCAAAAGCGAAATTTGGTTTTGGTGACATCTATTTCTTCGGGCAGCAAAAGCGAAATTTGGTTTTGGTGACATCAATTTCTTCGGGCAGCAAAAGCGAAATTTGGTTTTGGTGACATCAATTTTTCGGGCAGCAAAAAGCGAAATTTGGTTTTGGTGACATCTATTTCTTCGGGCAGCAAAAAGCGAAATTTGGTTTTGGTGACATCTATTTCTTCGGGCAGCAAAAAGCGAAATTTGGTTTTGGTGACATCTATTTCTTCGGGCAGCAAAAAGCGAAATTTGGTTTTGGTGACATCTATTTCTTCGGGCAGCAAAAAGCGAAATTTGGTTTTGGTGACATCTATTTCTTCGGGCAGCAAAAGCGAAATTTGGTTTTGGTGACATCTATTTCTTCGGGCAGCAAAAAGCGAAATTTGGTTTTGGTGACATCTATTTCTTCGGGCAGCAAAAAGCGAAATTTGGTTTTGGTGACATCAATTTCTTCGGGCAGCAAAAAGCGAAATTTGGTTTTGGTGACATCTATTTCTTCGGGCAGCAAAAAGCGAAATTTGGTTTTGGTGACATCTATTTCTTCGGGCAGCAAACAGTAAAATTTGGTTTTGGTGACATCTATTTCTTTGGGCAGCAAAAGACAGATAAAAGCGAAATTTGGTTTTGGTGACATCTATTTCTTCGGGCAGCAAAAAGCGAAATTTGGTTTTGGTGACATCAATTTCTTCGGGCAGCAAAAAGCGAAATTTGGTTTTTTGGTGACATCTATTTCTTCGGGCAGCAAAAGCGAAATTTGGTTTGGTGACATCTATTTCTTCGGGCAGCAAAAAGCGAAATTTGGTTTTTGGTGACATCAATTTCTTCAGGCAGCAAAAAGCGAAATTTGGTTTTGGTGACATCAATTTCTTCGGGCAGCAAAAAGCGAAATTTGGTTTTGGTGACATCTATTTCTTCGGGCAGCAAAAGCAAAAATTTGGTTTTGGTGACATCAAAAAGGCAAAAAAAAAAATTTGGTTTGGGGCAGCAAAAAGCGAAATTTGGTTTTGGTGACATCTATTTCTTCGGGCAGCAAAAGCGAAATTTGGTTTTGGTGACATCTATTTCTTCGGGCAGCAAAAAGCGAAATTTGGTTTGGTGACATCTATTTCTTCGGGCAGCAAAAAGCGAAATTTGGTTTTGGTGACATCTATTTCTTCGGGCAGCAAAAAGCGAAATTTGGTTTTGGTGACATCTATTTCTTCGGGCAGCAAAAAGCGAAATTTGGTTTTGGTGACATCTATTTCTTTTGGTTTTGTGACATCAATTTCGGGGCAGCAAAAAGCGAAATTTGGTTTTGGTGACATCTATTTCTTCGGGCAGCAAAAAGCGAAATTTGGTTTGGTGACATCTATTTCTTCGGGCAGCAAAAAAAGCGAAATTTGGTTTTGGTGACATCTATTTCTTCGGGCAGCAAAAAGCGAAATTTGGTTTTGGTGACATCTATTTCTTTGGGCAGCAAAAAGTTTTGGTGACAATTTCTTCAAGCAGCAAAAAGCGAAATTTGGTTTTGGACATCTATTTCTTCGGGCAGCAAAAAGCGAAATTTGGTTTTGGTGACATCTATTTCTTCGGGCAGCAAAAAGCGAAATTTGGTTTTGGTGACATCAATTTCTTCGGGCAGCAAAAAGCGAAATTTGGTTTTGGTGACATCTATTTCTTCGGGCAGCAAAAAGCGAAATTTGGTTTTGGTGAATTTATTTTTGGCAGCAAAAACATTTGGTGACATAATTTCTTCGGACGCAAAAAGCGAAATTTGGTTTGGTGACATCTATTTCTTCGGGCAGCAAAAGCGAAATTTGGTTTTGGTGACATCTATTTCTTCGGGCAGCAAAAAGCGAAATTTGGTTTTGGTGACATCTATTTTCTTCAGGCAAAAAGCGAAATGGCAGCAAAAGCAAAAGCGAAATTTTGGTTTTGGTGACATCAATTTCTTCGTGGCAAATTCTTCGGGCGCATCAATCTAAAATTTGGTTTTGGTGACATCAATTTCTTCGGGCAGCAAAAAGCGAAATTTGGTTTTGGTGACATCTATTTCTTCGCCAGCAAAAAGCGAAATTTGGTTTTGGTGACATCAATTTATTCGGGCAGCAAAAAGCGAAATTTGGTTTTGGTGACATCTATTTAAAAAGGCAGCAAAAAGCGAAATTTGGTTTTGGTGACATCTATTTCTTCAGGCAGCAAAAAAGCGAAATTTGGTTTTGGTGACATCAATTTCTTCGGGCAGCAAAAGCGAAATTTGGTTTTGGTGACATCAATTTCTTCGGGCAGCAAAAAGCGAAATTTGGTTTTGGTGACATCAATTTCTTCGGGCAGCAAAAAAGCGAAATTTGGTTTTGGTGACATCAATTTCTTCGGGCAGCAAAAAGCGAAATTTGGTTTTGGTGACATCTATTTCTTCGGGCAGCAAAAAGCGAAATTTGGTTTTGGTGACATCTATTTCTTCGGGCAGCAAAAAGCGAAATTTGGTTTTGGTGACATCAATTTCTTCGGGCAGCAAAAAGCGAAATTTGGTTTTGGTGACATCAATTTCTTCGGGCAGCAAAAGCGAAATTTGGTTTTGGTGACATCAATTTCTTCGGGCAGCAAAAGCGAAATTTGGTTTTGGTGACATCTATTTCTTCGCCAGCAAAAAGCGAAATTTGGTTTTGGTGACATCAATTTATTTTGGGCAGCAAAAGCGAAATTTGGTTTTGGTGACATCTATTTCTTCGGGCAGCAAAAAGCGAAATTTGGTTTTGGTGACATCTATTTCTTCGGGCAGCAAAAAGCGAAGACAGATTCTGGTAACGTCTACCTCGTCCGTGGGGGGGGGGAAGCAGCTAAGTGATGACTTGTTACCCCGACACGCGCGAAACAAAACCGTCACATTCCAGCCTACGAAAAATGCGTAGGCGTCATTCATGAAATACTGTTGGGGTCATTTGCACTCATTTGTCAAACAGCATTCGTCTGAACTACAATCAAGAACCAGACAGGAAACGAGAGGTTCTCTTCCGAGAACTGCCCCTGATTCAACTGGGGATGAACCCCCCCCAAAAAAACAAACAAAACAAAACAAAAAAAAAACAAATATATCCCACAATCTGCTTTTTCAAGAAATAAAGAAGTTATTAATATTCCTATGTCTCGTCGCACATACACAATGTAGTTAAAATATACTCCTAAAATCTGAGGTGAGGGTACAAATATCGGGTTAACGTAACATAAATATATATATATATATATATATATATATATATATATATATATATATATGTATGTATATATTGCCATATATATATGATAAAAATATAGTTTTAAGGTATACTATATTCATGGGATGAAGTAAATATCATGACTATAACATATGTAAATATAAAAGTGGACACTGAAGTCAACACCCAGCGACGACAGTCTGTTTCGCACACACACACACACACACACACACACACACACACATATATATATATATATATATATATATATATATATATAGTTTCCAGCAATTTCAAATAGAATTCTACATGCGCCTTTCAGAAGTCAACACTCAAGTACAGGACTAGACACACTTCGGATTACTGAATGAGTGACCACATTTTTCCACAGTATTGCTGTTAAACCCACTTTAAACCTCGACCTTGGGTGACATTCGATAGCGACGTTGGTGTGATAAAAAAGGAATACTTAATAAGTACACTAGCCATTGCAGAACCCCACGTATTGACGTACAAATCAAATTGTCACATTGCTCTTTTTCGATTTTGACGTACGACGATTATGACGAATTCAAAAGTATAAGTAGACTTCATCGATGAAATTGCTGCTTATTTCATCGAATCATTTAATCCTACCCCATTTGCTTAGTTTAAGCACAAGACCAAATTATTGAGAAGCCAGTGAGGATTGAACTCATTACTTTATGGTTGTCAAAAAGACAAGCTCGTTAGATATTACTGCACACCGCATCTGTGCAATTAATTGTCCGATATTTATAAGAAATTAAGTGTTACTAAGTATACCTCTATTAAATGAAAAATCTACATAAAAAATGGTATCCTTATATCATATCTATTTATTTAGGTAATAATCAAGTACGTTCTTTCATATTTTAAACGGCAAACAACATATTTTGTAGAAATGATACTAGTGGTTTCTCAAACATAAATTCGTGATTCGTTTACATGTTTAATTTCGACGTTCTAGTAATGATGTGAAATCAATATTGGAATATTGACAACATTAATTTGGGTTCTTCATCAAGTATTGATTGCCAGAAACTATTTTTGGTATGTCAACAATTTGAAGCTTGCTTTCACACACACTTACTCTCTATATCTCTTTCTCTCTCTTTCTCTCACACACACACACGCGCATACAGAGTGCGATGGATAAATCGTCATCTAAATTATGTAAAAATGAAAATAACATCTGACATTTTAGCAGATATATTTACCAAAATTACACAAAAATATCTTGAAATAATAAAAGAGTAAATTTACTCAATAAAATCGACGTTGTCTTCCACTACGGCCTTCTGGCGACTTCAGAATCTCCAGGAACTCTTCTGGGCGGTCTCCTTGTTTAAAATCGTAAATGCTGCCATAATACTTGCCTTCAGTTCATCTTTGGTGTTACAAGGAATTTTGTTGTTCTCTCGTTCAACTGCGGCCTACACACAATAATCAATAGGGTCATGACTGGATTCTCCTGCTTGTGTGGCATCGTACAGAGTCTTGTTGCCAGCTATAGTGACTTCTAGCGGCCACCCTCTTGAACCAGGACAGCATTCCCTCCTTAAGGCACTTGATGTAGACCTCCGTGTTGAGTCTTAGACCCGGCGGGAAGATGAATGGTGGCATAACGTTGCCATCACTAATGATCACTCCAAACAGCTTCTTCTCAGATTGATACCCAAACACTCTGAAATGTTCGTATTGGAGCTTCCGGCGCGAATGCCAAGCAGTATAGCATGAGTGAATTGCGACATGATGCTCTTTTACCCACAGACGGTGTCTAAATGAGCCGAGTGTTATGTGCAGTTGACGAAATCAAAATCAAACAACATGCATGCGCTATATTAAAATATAAAATGGCGACAATTTACCCATCAGACTATATATATATATATATATATATATATATATATATATATATATATATATATAAACACCGCAGAAAAAAAAACTCCATTTTCCCCTATGATCTAAGTCCCCATTATATAATCAATGCAGAAAACCTCCATTTTCTGCTATATACACAAAGTAAATAAACTTTAACAAGATTTCGTGTACATATAAATATTTATAATAAATCTAATGTTATTGTATTTTTTAACAGCATATATTATTCTCTTTGATAGAGAGCACTATCTATGCTATTCATCATGTGTCACACTATATTTTTATTATTGTATATATAGCATATACACATTATACCATATATATATATATATATATATATATATATATATGGTATATATACTGTATATAAATAAGTTCAGTGTGTATATATATATATGTGTGTGTGTGTATGTGTGTATACTGTATATATGTGATTATATATGCTTTGTGATGTATATGTACAGTAGAGTATAGATTTATTTATATCATATATACATGTTTATAGCATTTACATTATGACCATAAGTACTAGTAGTTACTATAGTGGTTTTATAACTCAAAAAATAATCCCCTCCTATTCCTATTTATCGTTTGTCATATACTGCATAGACACAGTATACTGTGTATAATATATAATATGTATGCAGTATATATATATATATATATATATATATATATATATATATATATATATACATGTGTGTAAACTGTATGTATATGTATATATGATTAACTATACGGTATGCTCTCTTCTCTCTCTCCTCTCTCTCTCTCTATATATATATATATATATATATATAGTACAGTATATATTTATTTATACCATATAGATATTACAGTTAGGTTAACCAAATGACCAGATATAAGCAACCGTAGACGCACATGTTGGCGTGTATACGTAAGCAAGCAAATAAATAATCATCAAATTATTTAGCCAAGATGTGTGAACGTAATAAGGCACAATGTGTTTAGACAGAGCAAATATTTATATTAATAAATGTACATATACCCACGTTTAGGTTTGCGACTTTAGTTTCGCTGAATTTCCCGCTCATCGGGCACAAAATAAAAAAAATTATTTTCATTTTCTGCCCGAGGAGCGGTGAAACGAGCGAAAACTTAAGTCGCACACCTACACGTAGGTATTTGTATATGTACGTTTATAAATATATATTTATACCATATATACATGTATATATTACAGTGGTTTTATAACTCAAAATAATCCATTCCATCGCCTTTAACAGCCCGTATTAGTTCGTTGATGAGAGGTTTGAATATATATATATATATATATATATATATATATATATATATATATATATATATATATATAAAAAAAAACAGTAAGATATATAATCCGGTGTTCTTATAGGTCATTTTTAAATTCGTGGCTTTTAGCTTCCGTTTTTGAAACATGGTTAGAACTGTGTAGCGGAAAAATATTTTAAATCAATATATATATATATATATATATATATATATATATATATATGGTGTATTTGGTGTGAGGGACCCCAAAGTTTGTAAAAGTATTTTTGATACATCCTGTATATATGCTGGCCGAGTGGTTAGAACATTTGCTTTCTGACCATGACCCGAGTTTGAATTTCGTTCGAGTCGATCTGTCTGATGCTATCGGAATGGATCGAGGTCGATCCCTGTACACGGCACCTTTGGAGAGTGCCTGATAACCATACCACGATTTGATGCAAGTCTTGTGAGTGTAATTGGGTAAACGGAAATTATGAGGGCCGTTGATAGCTGTGCTAGCACAAAGCCACAATTTATCGTGGCCGAGGACTTGAGCGTCCTTGCCTCGTTCACGCTAGATAACTCGATCTCTCCCAGAAACTGTAACTAAGGTCTGCTGAACATAGTTGCATTATAAACCACAGATGGTTTTATACTGCTGTTGAGCAAACACAAATGTGCCTGAGCGAGCGTCTGCAATAGGGATTGGTTTGCCGCCTTAGTAGACGGCTATCCTCGAATACAAGTGGCCAGCTATTATTATGTCCGTAATAAAATCGTAATAATCCAGGGAGATTATAAAAGATGAATGAAGTGCTCAATGTGACACTTACCCAAATAACATCATATTAAAAGGAACAGTTTAACTATAAGTGTCGACTTTTCCAAGTCGACACTTACAAATCTTAGAATTTCACTGATTTTAACATCCTGTGATGCCTTACGCGAAAAATTCCGCTAACGGATATTTCCCCCAATCTATTCCTCTTTCAAAAAGATCTTAATAATAATTTTATCAACTGAATAATAGTGAATGAATGCCAAGATGGAATACTGAGATGTGACGCGTTCTGTTCCGAGAAGGAACTTCTTCAGACAAATTATGGCTTTTGTTCATCAGATCTGTTTGACAATGATAGTCAAAATTATTGGCAGTGTTCCATAAAAAGTACAGGCTGCCCTAAAAGTAGCGACGGAGTTTAAGATTAACGTTAATCCGTTACCCTTAACATATCAAGGACCCCAGAGTGAGATTTTTTGTAATTCTGCTGTAACTCTAACAACTAATATTTTTCTTCACTTTTGTATGTGTCTCACATGAGTTTGAGATAAACCAAATATATAATTAGACTTATTAAATATTCTTTCATTAAAATGTAAAAAATAAAAACACCTTTCGGGTCCCGAGAAGCCGCCACTTTGTATACTACATTATAAATTTGTATTATCAATTCTTGTCATTTTTACTGGTTTTGAACGGTGCAAAGTTTGAAAAATGTCCCGACGTCATATCCCAGATGGTGCCATTTGTTCGGATGCTGGATGAGTGCGACGTAAGTGCTCCGGATGATGTCTTGAGCAAATGTGACGAAGAATTTATTCCACAAGGAGATGCGTCTAAAGCGGAAGACGATCTTGAAGTGAATTCTGAAGAAAGTACCATTGCCAGCGAAAATTCTGATGGCGATTCTGATGAACATTGCAAAATCAGGAAGAAAAGGCACTAGTACGGTGTCCCCGGTGACTCGCTATCACTGTCGCCAATCTAACATTGTCAGTGGATCTCTAGGGCCAACGCCCACTACTATAAACTTTTCAACGTATTCTTTGCTGACTAAATTGTAGATACTATATGCACCTTCACCAATCCTGGAGTGTTACGTGTTGTTCAAGATTCCCATGCGATTGGTCCTCCAAACAGAATGATAATTTGGATAGATGTAGATCCTGTGGAAATAACAGCGTTTTTTATTGTCTTGGATTCCTCCAAACGAAAGAATGATAATTTGGATAGATGCCGTCCAGATCCTGTGGAAGAATAATCAGCATGAAATGATAAAAACCAGCAAATATGGGATCATGGTCATATTGGGATAGCTGCAGATTTGAAGACGCCGGATTTGTACACCTTGCAGATGTTCCGGATTAAAACCAGCAAAATATTGTATGTAATATTTGATGCAACCTTTTTTGGAACTGATGCAACCTTTTTTGACTGGTATGGACAATTTTTTTTTTAATTTTTTTTTTGCAGAAGAACATTACTATTACAGGAACATTGGAAGCAAAAATGCCTGGTATTCCTGTAATGATGGAAACTGCAAAAGGTAGAGACCTTCTGTCATGGAAATTCGTCTTCTCAGATGGGGTAATAGTAGTCAGTTACGCCCCAAAGAAAAACAAAACAGTTCGTGTACTTTCCACTAAATTTCTTGATGATTCAGTATCTAATGAGTGTCACAAGAAGCCCAACATGATACTTGAATACAACTTCGCCAAAGGCGGTGTGAACAATGCAATTGGTAAGAGAATATTAAACTTAAGATGGCCTCTGAGGGTTTTATGAACGTGCGAGATATTGCAGCTCTAAATATCAGGTCATCCCATAAGTTCTGTCCGAATTTTAACTTTTTGTTAAAATGAACGAAATTTAAAGAGTAGTTTATAATGTCTAATGGAACTGAACATTATTTTTATGTTTAGATGCTAAATGCATCTAAACATAAAAATAACGTTCAGTTCCATCAAATTTTATTTCAGAGAACAATAGAATTAAATTTAGTTTGATTAAAACCCTGCTAACATGGAAGTACCCAAGAATCATTTGAGGCACATAATGCTTTATGAGTTCAAGAAAGGAAACTCAGCAGCCGAAGCGGCTAGAAACATTCACTCAGTTTATGGAGAGGAATGTGTGAATGAAAGAACTTGCAGAAGATGGTTTGCAAAATTCACAGGTGGAGATTTCACCCTTGAAGATGAAGATCGAAACGGACGTCCAGTTGAGTTTGATGAAAAGCTTCTTGAAGCAGCCATTGAAGAAAATCCTGCTTTATCAGTTGAGGAATTGGCAGTGATTCTCAGTTCAAACTATACAACTGTTCATCGTCATCTTCAACAACTTGGAAAAGTTCCTAAACTTGGAAAATGGGTGCCTCATGAATTGTCTGAAAACAACCTCAAATCCCGAGTTGACATCTGCTCTTCTCTCCATTCTCGCCAACTTGTTTCACCTTTTTTGGATAGACTTGTGACTGGCGACGAAAAATGGATCTTTTATCGAAATGTTAAGCGTTGTAGACAGTAGCTTGGTAAAGGGGAAGGACCCCAGCCACAGCCGAGAAAGGAACTTCATGGGCAAAAGGTTCTTCTTTCAATGTGGTGGGATCGACAAGGAATAATCCACTTTGAATTCTTTCCACCTAATGCAACAATTAATGCTCAAATATACTGTCAGCAATTAGAGCGTTTGAACCAAGTTTTGAGGAAAAAATGACCTGCTCTAGTGAATCGAAAAGAGGTGATGTTTCATCAGGACAATGCGCGACCCCACACAGCAAGAATCACGTCACAAAAGATCGAAGAACTTGGTTGGGAGAAAATTCCTCATCCACCTTATTCTCCCGATCTTTCTCCTTCAGACTACCGTTTGTTTCGTAGCTTACAGAATCATTTGGAAGAAACAGCTTTTGTAACACAGGAAGAGGTTAAAACTGACATTTATGAGTTCTTCGAATCAAAGCCAAAAGAATTTTACAGTAATGGAATTAGTAAGCTTGTTAATAGATGGAAGGAAGTCATAGATAATCAGGGAAAATACATTGTTGATTGGATTTGTAATTAAATGTAACATTTAGTCACTTGTTTTCTTTATTCAAAATTCGGACAGAACTTATGGGATGACCTGATACATTCATAATTTGGATATCAAAAATCAAAAACTGGAACCGCCACCTGAAAAATCGCAGATATCGTTTCCCTATTGGAGTTAGGCAAGGAACTGTCAAAGCCTAACATTCTGCGCAGGGCAAGCAATCCGAATGGTCTTCCTCTTCCTGATGTCAGAGCTATTGAAGCTGCGGGAGTATTTGTTGAGCGCAACACTGCACCCCATAGAACTCCATCAACATCAGGGCATCAGCAGTGCCGCAAGACGTGAAGATGCCCCTATTGTCCTAAAAATATTGATCGGAAAGTCAAAACAATCTGTTGAGAATGCAAAAGTTTTCTCTGTGAGACACATAGGGAGACCAGCACAACGATAACATGTGCTAAGAGCTGTATATATTATATTATGCCTCTTGATTCCTTTAGGGATCATAGGGTTGCAACAACACCTCCCCAACGGACACGGTTCCGGCCGATCCTCTTCAACTCGGCTCTGCATTAACACTTTAGCGCCAAGTCTGTTTTGGTCGACTCACTTTTCGCTTTAGCTTCTCGGCGGATTTCTACAGCAAGCATCATACGTTCCACTTAGGACGACTCTTTCTCGGCCATGTCGTTGTTTGAAGATATCGTTGTGGTTTCTGTAACAAGCCAGTTTTTAAGTGAGTAGGTTGTTAGCCTATTGTAAAACTCCCATCTTGGAGGACCAGGGTGTGTCATTCGTCTGGCCCCTACCGTATAGACCTGTTGAGCTTGGTTGAATCTGCTAAGAGCCAAAGACGCCGTTTTGGGTGTCCTTGAAGCACGCAAGCCATCCTATCACGTCAAGGCGACACACCATCTGGTTAGGCTAAGAACTGTAGCGAAAGCAAAAGATGAATCTGCATCATTTATTTTAGGGAAATTATACAGCTGTTTTTTTTTTTTATATACAGTATTCAATCGGAATGTAAAATATAAATACTTTTATGAATAAAAGTATATGGATTATATTTTGTTTGCTGCTATTACTGTTGAAACAAATAAACAAGATATTATTGAACAAAATATGCTGCAATATATTTTCAGAAACTCCGAAAACCTATTTTGAGTAATCTATCCCAACAAACACTGAAACATAAAAAAAATAGGGACCTCCGATGATTCCAGCTTGGTAAAAAAACGTTGACAACCTAGGCTTGTTAATTAGAAAAGTTTATTAATTAATCTTGGTGTAATAATTAAAAGCATTTGATGAAAATTTAATTCAATTAATTTTGGAAAATAACGCATACTAAGTACCCGCCATTTTGAGCCTCGCATTCACGCGTTTCAGATGATGAATAAAATTTTCATATTCCTTCGAATTTGTCAAGCTAAGTTAAGCCGCTGGTCATAAACTATTGGATTTATTTCCTCTGACAACTGGATTTTCTATGGATATTGGTATAAATCTCATAATGCGGTGTAAAAGACACATTCAGCTGTAAAGATCGTATTCGAATGGACAATCCCTATTCTTTTGTGTGGTTCAATGCACGTCCAATATTTTCTTCTATGCGAGTTGAACGTGGTCTTCCAGATCTTGGCAAGTCATGTACAGCGCCTGTTAGCTGAAAACGCTCAATCAAACGGCGATTCATTGATCCAGAGGGTCGATTTCTCACATTAAATTCACGTTGGTTATACCTTCTGCGTCAACGCAATTGAATGTTGATGTTCAAAATAAAGTTTACAAGTATCGTTCGTTGTTGCGCTGTGAACTTATCGAGAATAATATGCCAGAGGGTCAACTTTCTAAAAGTGAAAAAAAAAAAAATAATAGAAAAATATCAATTATTCAAATACTTATTAAATATCAAAACCCCTTCGCGTATTTTGGGACATATCTTTTTTGTTTAATTAGACTTTAACTTTAAAAAGAAACATCAATATTTTGATAAATTTATTCCGACTTTACTAGAACGAACTAAAACTTATATAATTAAAACCACAGTAATCAAACCACATTATGTTTTAAGGATTAGATTATTTGGAGTTTTTTTTTTAATCGGTATCACCCCATGCAAGGTAATAAAGCCACTAAGACACAAGGTGTGGAAGAATTAGGAACAGAAACATTAATAATGAGTGGGAAGAGGGAAGCGTAATCAGGAGGAGAGTAGATAGCGATTGAAATGCATTTAAAATTTTGCAGATTAAAGTTGGCTGGAAGGATGGGCCTGGAGGGAGTTCCACAAGCGAGAAATACGAGAAAAGAAACTGTTAGCATAGAATTTACGGCTACATACAGCCAGCTCAGCTGTAAATTGATGAGATCTCGACGCCAGTCTAATACTGCGATTAAATTCAAAAAGTCTAGGTACCATAGCGAAGATCTCATCCAAACAATTACCATGAAAGAATTTAAAGAAAAGGCACAGGAAGGCAACCTTACGGTGATGGGAAAATGACTGAGGCCGAGACGCCAGATCAGGACCAATAATATTGCTGATTCTTCTTTAGATCTTATCAAGGAGCTCAAGGTAAATAGCAGAGACATCGGCCATATGTGGAAGCAATATTCTAAGCATGGACAAATAGTAGACTTATAGATATATATGATAGCAATGGATTCAATATAGTCTTTCCACTTTATGTCAGCTGAGAACGTTCCACTTTGAGCCTAGTGACTAGGTGCGCCCGAGAAGGCGCAACTAGTCACTTTGCTGGAGGTTAGCATCAGCCATGTTTATGCAAAGTAGTGAGATTGCAATTTTATCATTTTTAAACACGAAAATACATGTAGTTATAAAAGGCCAACAGGCACAGCGGAGTAGTGGATAGAGGCTCGGATTGATCCAGTCGAATCTATTATATTTAAATACGGGCTTATACCCTTGGGAAGGTTATTAATTCTCCTCTTCTCCCTCCAGCTATGGGTAAATAGCAGGACAGACTGGGTTCTATAGCCTTGGATAGCAACTGGTCTAGGAGAAGGACAACTCTGAATTCAAAACCTGCTGAGGGGCGTTTTGGGAACCTTGTGGCACGTAGTGCACCAGGTCTCTGTATTCGGCCCTTCAAAAAGTGTGGTTGGTTCTGCACAAAGCCTTAAACACTATAATCAAATCATATGTGCTGGTGTCTAGGCTGTCGATTCCTTGGAACTGAGCTGCTTGACCCCACATGTCGAATACGATAGGAGAGTTCATTATTATAAAAGGCCTATTCTTATAAATTCCGTTGAGATTCCATTTTCAGACGTTTCTATGTAAATAACCGTTAAGTTGGAAGACGAAAAATTTACGATCACTCGTCGCCATGCCAACGACAAAAGGACAGAGTTTAGCACTAAAAAATGAAATTGTGCTGTGTCACAAGAATAGTGAATGGCATGACCAGATTACCGTTTTTGGAAAGACCATCTTCCTGATGAAGAAGAGTGACGAGTATTGTAATCGGCAAACAGTAAAGAGACCGTAAACGAAGATTTTCAGAACGAGATCAACACAGGAGAGTGAGGACTACATAGAGTAACAAGAGAGTAAGCTTTTTATTCTTTTTCTATGTGATGTGTCCCTTGAGGACGTGGAAGATCGTAGCTCTTCACAATTTCTTTTTCTTTGTAGCTCTTAGGAAATTCTATCTTTTCGATACGTCTTCTTCTTCTTCTTCTTCTTCTATGTACCATGTTCCTTCTGGTATGATATCCTGATAGGACAAGGCTCTTCACTATTTCCTGTCCTAGGCTCTTAATATATTTTATCTTTTCCTTATCCTAATCTATGTTCTGCCAACCAGTTACACAAAGCTGTCTTTTTTTCTATATGCTGTGGAACTTCAGAACGTGGGTAATCATGGCTCCAGACAATTTCCAGTCCTTTGTAGTTCTTAATATGTTTTTTTCCTTTTGCTATCTTATCTAATCCATGTTCTAATCCAAGTTCGTTCGTTCGTTCGTCTTCTTCTTCTACGTACCATGTTCCTTCAGGATGGTGGTTATCATGGCTCTCAACGATTTCCTGTCTTTTTTAGCTATTAGTAATTTTTATCTTTCTGTTACCCCTTCTAATCCCTGTTCTGACAGTCATTTACACAAACTTCTTCTTCTTCTTCTTTTTCTTCTTCCTCCTCTTCCTCTTCTTCTTCCTCCTCCTCTTCTTCTTCTTCCTCTTCTCCTTCTTCTTCCACCTCCTCTTCTTCCTCTTTTTCTTCTTCTTTCCTCTTTTTCTTCCTCCTCCTCCTCTTCTTCTTCTTCTTCTTCTAACTGTAGAACATTTCCTGTCTTTTGTTGCTCTTAATATAATTTGTCCTTTTGATATCTCCCGTAATCTCTGTTCTACCAATCATTTATAAAAGCTCGTGGGCAGGGGTTATGCGCTATTTTCTTCTGCTTCTTTTGTATTTAATATGTCTTGTGAGTGTCAAATTTTCTAAACCATCTTTCCTCATTAGAGAAAAAAATTCAAATTTTCAATTATAGAAATTTCAACACTAAACAAATAACTAATGAATTAGCATCAGTAGGTAAAGAAGTTTAAGAGCTAAGAGTGAGTAGATTCCCTGAAAGAAGTGGCGCATTACAAACATGTTGTCTGAGTAATGCTCATCTTTGCAATACCGCCATCTGAAGGCAGGTTTGAAGTTTGCTAAAAGCCATATTGAGAAGAATGATAGTGTTGGAATTTTAGGTACCCTGGTGTACTAGTGAGTCAGCCAAAATTTTATAGTTCACCAATAGAAGGGTTGACCAATGAGAAGGCTCAAAAAATTTATACGACGCCTATAAAGGCGGCCATGTTTTTCCAGTATATGCACTGCCAGCCTTTGATAACCCGAAGAAGGCTTCGCCGAAGGGCAGAGTCTCGTTCGGGGAGGTTGACTGCCCCCGAACCCGTTTATAAGCGTTCTAATAGGGAATATTTTTGGCTGAGCCTACGGGCTCAGAGATCCTACGTTAATCCCGGCCTTGTGCCATATGTAACCCTCGTGGGGGTGACTAAATATCACTTCCAGCCTTTGATATCGAAGCCTGAAGAATTACGGAACAGCTGCTGGTGGTATTGGCGATATAGTCAGATTCAGTCGTGAGTATTAATCTTTAACGTTGTTCCATTGAACAGATTACGTACTGCGCTGTATTCTATATATAAATATCATGTTTCAACACCACAAATGTGTCTGTTCGGGAGATGTCCGACCACTGGCCATATATATATATAGGGTGTATCAAGAATGCGTTTACATACTTTAGGGGCGTGTTCCTCACACGGAAACAACAATAAAAGTCCACATAGACATATGTCTGCAAATCCTTCATATTTGAGTTATTAAGTTTAAAGTTTACGTTAGAGACCGTTAAATGTACAATCTAAGATACAATCCAAAAATACTTGTAGCCATGGTTTGTGGTGCTACAGATCCTTTCTCAGCAACGAGATGATAGACAAAAGCAAAGGTTGCATGATTCGGCTGCCTTCATTCTGGAAACGCAATTTGATACAACCGTTCAGCCTCGCTCCATTACCGTTCACGCGGTCGTATGTAAAAATCATATCTGCTTGCTCATGATATGAATAGCCAGTCATTGTTAAACGGAAAACTACACTAGACACGAATGACACTAGCCAGACTAGCCATGAATGACAAATGTAACTCAGTCTAAGTTGCAATAGAGCTTCCGATGCTGAGAATATGCAAAGACTTAGGGACTCTCAAACCCTTGAACAAGCCGACTGCCCGATCAAGAGCTAGCTTAAATCAGGAGCTAAGCAAATGTTGATATATATATATATATATATATATATATATATATATATATATATATATATATATATATATATTTATATAAATATATATATATATATAAATATATATATATTTCCTAAATATATATATATATATATATATATATATATATATATATCAACATTTAAGCTAGCTCCTGATTTAAGCTAGCTCTTGATTGGGCAGTCGGTTATATATATATATATATATATATATATATATATATATATATGTGTGTGTGTGTGTGTGTGTGTGTGTGTGTGTGTGTGTGTGTGTGTGTGTGTGTGTGTAAAGTATGTATATATATTTCCATAAAGTGTATATATATATATATATATATATATAGTTGTATATTTAGGCAGCAATCCTTTGTTTATGCATGTTTCATAATTTGAGAAAACCTATGTTCGATATCTATATGTATCATATCAATAATATGCCTGGGAAGTTTTGCCTTAACATTGACATATCCTAACACGGTTACCTTTATGTGCGGTTCCAATGTGCCGTCAATGGAATTTAATTTAACATCGTGATATACGACAGTCATCAAGTCTGTCTCAACTGTGATAAAGGCGAGTCTTTAAAAAATCGAAATAGATTTTTTTCTAAGTCCATCGAACTTTCTACCGGTAGATCCGCCTATCTCAGTATAGAAATAGGAGATGAAACAGGTTTTATCTGTCTCTTGAAGCATGGTTCAAGTGCCAACCATTGATTCATAGTCATTACTCAGCGTTTTATATAATGTCCTTTTAATTATAATGTATACATCGTTATGCGTGCTGGAATATCAATTAATTTACTAATTAGCTGGTGTTAATCAGTGTCTCCAATATGTACTTATGGCTATCAGGAAGGTCACTAATCAATTAATGTCTGAACCTAACCTATTCCCACGATCAATCCCGACAAGTTAAGGCACCCTTCAGTTACTCTCGACGTTAAAACTTCGTCTTCTTGTTCTATGTGCCGTGTTCTTTCAGGATATTGACGATCATGGTTCTCCACAATTTCCTCTCCTTTGTAGCTCTTAACAAATTTTGTCTTTTTATCATCTCTCCTAAACCCTGTTTCACCATTTATTTGCTCAAGTTCGCTAGGTAGGTTATGCGTTTGTTTTTCTTCTGCTCTTCTTGCGTTCAATCTGTCCTGTGAGTATCGAATTTTCCGATCCCTCTTTCTTTGTACTCACGAGAAATTTTTATCTATCGCTTCCTAGTGTGAAGTATAAGTGTCCTTTTTTTATTTCCGTTTTCTCTAAAATGTCGTCGTTCGGTCTATGATATTCTCAGCATCCTTCTGTAGAACCACATTCATGTCTCTTCTACATCTGAGACATAGAGTGTCTAGCAGGACTGATATTACGTAATGTTTCAGTACTCTTTTTTCCTGCTTCTTAATATTTTGCTTAGCTTTCGGAAGACATTTTTCGCTATCCCAATACGATTTCAGTGTCGCATATTCCATCCTCTGTTAAAACCCTTCACAGATATCTAAGTTGTACTGGTTTGATTTTGGCGTCTCCAATTTGTAATTTTTTTTATTATTGGCTGTCCTTTTTGCTGACAAACATGCGCTCTAACTTCTTGAAATGAGGTTTAGTCCTTTCTTCTTGCTTTTCTTTAATAACTTCTGTAGGATCTCTTGTAGTTTCCTTTCTGTATATCTTATCGACATTGTGTCATCTGCATATCTTATGTTGTTAAGATTATGTACGCCAACAATGAATCATGATAGGATTTCTAATACTCTCTTAATCGCTTGAGTGTAAAGGTTGAATAAGTCCTTGTCTTACCCACTGTTATGGTCCAAGTTCCTTGTAGCACGGTGATGGCCCAAGGTTAGAACCAATGAAAGAATAACACGAACACAGGTATGGAATACAAAGATATATTACAATAGAAATATAATACAATGAAGTAGAAGTATTAGTGATGACTATCAGATTTGGTTAGTGTGAACTATGTTGTCTCGACAAGTATCACTATTCCAATGTCCTTACAATATGCTCTCAATTATCTCTCCTCCTTTTACAATCTCCATCATACCTCTTGAGAGGCGCAGTATTTATAATGTCAGGAATAGTACATTATTATTATGGGTAAGTTTCCATAACACCCACCTTTCAATTTTTGTATGTTTACTGAATTCAATTTCTCTCCGTATGCAGGCGGTTTGCCCATACTATAGGTTCTGGATTATTGTAATATCCTTCCGAAATATGACACGCTTAACAAGCCGTTCAAGCGCTCCTTTACTTCACTCAAATAGACGCAAAGTAAAGACATAGCTTAAATATCTCAATCTTATCTACGTCCGTGCTGGGTAAGACGTTAAACTACATCCGCGTCCTGGGTAATACGATAAACTACGTCCAACAGCAAGGCAATTATGTCACTGACGTGGAAATGGCTGAGTTTTAAGGAAATAAAAGAAATACACATAAAAATGAAAACACTTGGATACAGTGAGAATACAGGCAAGTCATCTTCAACGAAAGGGGCTTTTTGCGGATCAGCTTTTAATATATGTTTCTCCTTGGTTGGTGTTAAATTTTTCTCTGTGGAAACATGTTGCAATCACTGTATTCGCAAATAAGAGCAATTTGACTTGGTGTAATGGTTAGCAAACCAACCTGGCTAGAACAATTATGAACTGAGTAGTGAGTTCGATTCTCACTGGCTGCCGCATACATTCAGCCGTGTGTCGCAGCTAAGCATGAGCTATCGCCCTTTATATCTTCATCGCTTGATTTTCTTTGTCATTGAATTCTTCGTGCATTTAACTTGCAGTTTCTCTTTGCTCATTCGGCTGATGCAAAACTTCTCAGCCACGCTTTTTGAGAAGTCTTATTAGCCCTTTTAAGGATTTCATCAGAGCCATAGTTTTTTTTTATTTATTTATATATATATATATATATATATATATATATATATATATATATAGTTGAGAAAAAGAGTAATGTTAAGTGAAATGATTTTTTTAAAAGTAGGTTTTGTTAGTTGCAAAATTTACAATACCTTCGAATACTGTTATTGTCGGCAAATCTGTATATTAAAAACACGGATACATTGTACACCTGAAGTGGATTATCACCGAAAATTGTTGTGTCACATTATTTACATAGACATTATTTGCATAAAGATTCTTTTCATAGACATTGGGATACAGAAGAAGTTAGCAGCTGCCTTACCCCAAGCACATTTCATACATATGCGTGTGCACGTGTGTGTATATAAATTCAGGTCTAAGTAAAATATATATCTAAAAAGGAAAATATAACTTTCATCTTTATATATATATATATATATATATATATATATATATGAATAAAAATGACAATAGGAAAATTGGTAATTGCTGACGCGTTTCGTCCAATGTGGACTTTATCAAAGCAAAATACGAAAATGAAATTAAATGAACAACGTAACTAATAAAAACAAAAACAGAATGTACCTAGCAACTGAAATGTAGAGAAACGCTATTTTCATATTTTATTTTTTACCAGTTTTCCTATTGTCATTTTTTATTCATAAATATTGTCTTCTCTACCGATTAAATCGGAGAAATTTTTCATATATATATATATATATATATATATATATATATATATATATATATATATATACACGAGTTTAACAGCCAAATCACGAAAAAATCACGCCAAAAAATCGCCAAAAACTTTCGCAGTAACGAAAACTTGGCAATTCAAAATTTCAGAATTACGGGTTCAAATCCCGCCCGGAATATGTTTTAATTTGTTCAAAGAGTTGGCCTGTTTCCAAAATGATATTAAATGTTGGGCTATGGCCTTTAGGAGTAAAGTTGAAAAAGTACGGTGCATTGACACACTGATATTATATAGATATACAGGATTAATGCAAATATACTCTCATTTAGCTGATTGATGCTGTATGTATATATATATATATATATATATATATATATATATATATATTTCCTGTTATCTGTCCTTTTATTGTCTTTTGTCCTCAATAATTTATTCACATTCTATATATATATATATATATATATATATATATATATATATATATATATGTGACACCATTTAGGGGCACAAAAAGAAAAAAAGGAAAAAAAAAAGGAAAAAGAAAAAGGAAAGAAAGGAAAAGAGAGGCGAGACTTAAGCTTAGATGATAAAAGAAGCCACCCACGACCGGGGACATTGACCATGTTATTCTGATAAGTAGCAAATGGTGAAAGGTTTCATTACCATTGCAGAAAAATTCTAAATGGATAAGAAAATCGACTGTGTTCTGGTGGCGGACTTGAGTTATCGGGGATAGATAACAGCCGCTTAATGCTGGCGAACATCTAATTAACAAACCACAGACCGGCTAGCTGAAACTCCGTGACATTTCGACAATGGTATTTTGATAATGGAAAAAGATGGTGAAAATTCTGACCACCAGTGACGTATGATTGTCTGACAAGGAACAGGTGAATACAGAGCTTTGGATAGATAAGAAAAATTAACCGTGTCAGAGGGGGCAAACAATATTGTCGGGAAAGGATTTAATAGGTCGTCTGCTAACCGCACACGAAGCCAACCCTGGGTTACGTCTTTGCCGTTTTGACAAGACATCTGTGGGTGTTAGAATTCGGTTATGATAATAAAACTATGTTATCAGAAATTGGCACCAAGAATGCAATTACGGCTAGGACAATGGAACTATTTTTCGAGACGACAATCGACTGTGTTTCGCTAGACGACTACCCCACTTGATAATTGGCATTGATAAATCCCAGGTGACATTGGGGATGAGAGCTGCGATTAAGGAAGGAAAAGGAAAGGAAAAAGATAATTTTTTTTTGAGTAGGATATATTTTTTTACCTAAAACAAAGCTAGCCGGATCACACCTACCCGGTTGGACGCCATTGCCGAATGTCAACGAGGGCCAGGCGGAGGTGATCACGTGACGCAAGGGGGGAAGCCGCTGCCGCCCATTTAGAGGATAGGTATGAGAAGTTGCTACGAAGAAGTGGGGGGAACCGTTCACACCCCTCTGAAGTATGGTGAGATATCCATATGAGAATAAGAGAAGGTGGGAGTAAGAGAAGACTTCCAAAAATGGAAAGGAGTGGAAAATTCCTGACCAAAAATAAAAGAAGTGGATATGGATTTAGAATTATCGAGGAACCTTCAACCCCGACAAACCCACACCGGTTTTGGTCGGCGTCCATATAAGCAAAGTCGCAGCGAGCCAAAATGAGTTCAATCCAGAGTGCTCAGTTGAAGCAGGCCTCGCAGAGCTGACTTGAAAGATTCGCGCAACTTCCGAACTCATCTTCAATCCAAGAACAATTTATTTTGAAGAGCGACTTAGATCCATACCACCAAAATATGTTTTTCGACTATCGCCTGAAGACACACCAAGAACCAATTTCTTAAAGAACAGACAACTTAAGATATTAAAACTCACCTAACAAAAAACAACGTGTCACAATCCATATAGCGGGTCGGGAGATAGACGCAGTCCAATGTATCCAGCAACCAGATATAAAGTATTGTTATCCTTTTTTTGATACCTTGAACTTTTGAGTTATCATTTTATTTTCTTTTATGCATATTTGTGTGATACCACCCTCGTTTGAACTCAATTTGCATTACGGCCCCAACGACTGAGTGATTTCGTCTGCTTAAGATCAATTCACAACGTGGGTAGGCGGACTGGAGATCAACGCAGTTACTTTGATAACCAGACGTTGGAAGCGAGTTGGGAACGACGAGGCTGATATCGAATCTAACCAATTCCCATCCGAATCACCAAAAGGTTAGAACGTCACATTTGGGTGCTGCGACCGATACCAAGCCAGTTGGTCGTCACAGGACAGGACAACACGACTGACGCAGACAGGCGGACGCCACGTTTGGAGCGGCGACACCCGAACGAAGCAGCGAGGAGCGAGCGAAGGCTGTGGATATATATATATATATATATATATGGGTATGGGTATGAATAAAGATTAGAGTAAAATTAATGTAAAAATCTGTATATGAATGTATATACGTATATACGTCTGTCTGTCAATAAGTCTTCGGTCTAATGTCGAAGAAACCATTCATTTTACATGACAATTATTTATACTTCAACATAATCATCTTCTTCGTGCTCTGGTTATGCGTTTAAACTACATCCGCGTCCTGGGTAAGACGATAAACTACATCCGCGTCCTGGGTATGACGACAAACTACATCAGCGACCTGGGTAAGACGATAAACTACATCCGCGTCCTTGGTAAGACGATAAACAACATCCGCGTCCTGGGTAAGACGATAAACTACATCCACGTCCTGGGTAAGACGATAAAATACGTCCGCGTCTTGGGTAAGACGATAAACTACATCCGCGACCTGGGTAAGACGATAAACTACGTCCGACATACGTCTTAATTGCTGGTGATCCCAGGTTCACCCTGACCCGCGGTGTGTAGCACTTGTTCGGGTTCCACCTATGGGCAAATAGTTAACACCTAAACTGGGGTAAAAGCACTATGAATGTGTAAAAATAGGTTTTAATACCGGAAATAATATTTTGTTAAAAATTATTACCAGCAATAATTTTTGAAGAAAAAAAATTATTACCAGCAATATATTTTTGGAAAAAATAAATATTACCAGCAATGTATTTTTTGAAACAAAAAAATCTTACTAGCAATGCATTAAAAAAATAACAGCTATACATTTTTGGGAAAAATATTACCAACAGTAGATTACTGAAGATAAAATTTTTACCGGCAATAAACATTTTCTCTGCATAAAATAACCCATTGACGTTGATATGTCGTAAATGAAAACAAACCAAAACAAACCAATCAACTTTCACGTTTTTGCACTTAATTCAGTGCTGAATATTAACTTCTCAGATCAAACATTATGCTGTTAAACATTTAGTTATGACTAGCAGCATGACCCGGCGTTGCCCGGGATTGATTCAAAAATCGTACGACTCATACAGCAATCGCTATCACTTGACTTAAAATATTTTTGCCCTTCCTTGCCTTTAAAGGAGTGCCCTTTGCCGTGCTGATGTTGCTACATGCCTTACTTCTTGCCTATCTCACACTGCGAATTTTTTCGAAGCTCTATACTAAACATTAAATATGTTACGAAAAAAGAACTAAACAAAATGAACACAAAACGATCAGCTTTAAAAAAGGACTCGTAACTGGAAAAACCGAATGAAAAAAGAATGTTAACAACAAATACTTTTCACACCCAACCCAGTTCTGCGGAATCAGAATCAACGTTGAGTTTAAGCAAGCGAATGAGCCAATTGGAGTAAAGTGCCATGCAGATTTAAATTTTTCCCACTTGTGACGAATACAGCTATCGATTTTATTTGCATGCTAGTTAACATTCGTGTCAGTCAGCTGGTGGCTCTCAAGCTGGCCAATAGAATCTTCCTGCCTATTCGTGGCAGCCAACTATAGGCTCTCACTCTGGCCAGTACAAAATGGCCGCAAACTACATGAAAAGTGCTGTAGATGCATGAAAAAATCAATTATTTCCACTATCGATGGGAGTTGGGAAATGCAAAGTCGGTCTTGGGCTTCCCGCTAAATTGGAGCATGTGCATGTAAATTTTGGTGCAAATCCGTTGAAAATTGCGGCCGTGCATTCGTTACACACACACACACACACACATCCTGCCTTTTATAGATTTCTGATAATAACTGTATGATAGGCTACGGCCATATTGATGCAATATCGTTTCTATGCAAACGTGCGTGATAGAAGCATCCTCCAGCAAGAAAAATGCTATCACGTCTTCAGATGAGATGTCGTATGGTCGTTCGGACTTAACTCTCGAAACAGTGAAGCGATAACCCCATGGCATTTACCTTGTACTAACACAGAGCTCAGAATAATGTTTGTCTAAGGAAACCTGACAGAATATTTCTAACTGTAAAGCAGTCACCAGTTGTTACTCTCCTTGCTGGCCTATTTTAGCAGTATGTTGACAAAATATATTTACTCCCTTAACAGGATGTGACATCTAAAATTTGACTCCAGAGTGGACTGAAATTCTGGGCGTTTAGAAACGCATTTCACTATTCAGAAAATATCAGCTTGTAATCATTTGAATTTTTTTTTATGCATTTCACCTCCGAGCAAAGCAGGAGTGCCACTAGCACGCAAGGGGTTACAAGAGGCGTGAAAGAGGAAAGGATGAAGAGAAAGATGGTGAATTAGATCAAGGCATCTATCTTAACTAAAATATGTCTTTTAAAAAAATAAAATAAAATAAAAGTCGTTTGTAGTCGGAATCTTAGCTGAAATAGTTTCATATTTGCTTACTCAGCAAAAAGGGACACCAATGAAATAAATGCTTAGACAGATATAAAAGACCTATTATATACCGTACCTATGAACACTAATGGATATGTCCCAATCCTCAAAAATACGTTGGACATAATTGTAAGTGGAGGTGATATGATGTCTAAGTAGTTCACAACTAGCAGTGGTTTACCTACTTCACGCCGCTGGCGAGTATTGTATTTTGTTGATTTTATAAAGATTACCTTTAATTTCTAACCTCCGTTTTGTTTATTCCTCATCCAGAAACCTTTCCTAGATTACAACAGAACCAATATTTACCTAACCTTGAATCAAGTAAATGCACAGACTCAAATATAAACAACTAATATATACCTATCAACGAAACAAGTAAATGCTTACAGATTCAGATATAAAAGGCAATATTTAATTTTTCCTTAGCGCAATTAATGCTTATAGGATCAATAAAAGACTAATATTTACCAATTCTTGAACCAAGGAAATGCTTACAATATCGACTAATATTTACCTATACACTCCATTATATTTTAATAATTTTTGAATCACCCCAAGCAAGACAGTAAAGCCACTAAGACACAGGGCGTTACTGAGTGTGAAAAAAAAAAAAAAAAAGAAACGTTATTAAGGAGTAAGTTCAATGAAAGAAAAGGAATCAAGAATACGGTAGATAACGATTGATATTGCATTTAAATTTTTGAAGATCAAACTTGCCTGGGAAGAATAAAACCGGAAGAGTGTTCCACAAGCGAGAAGTGTGAGAGAAGAAACTGTTAACACAGAACTTACGGTTGCATTTACCCATGTCAACTGCAAATCGATGAGACCCTTCTGCCAATAAAGTACTGCGCTTAAATTTTATACAGTCTAGGTACCATAGTGGAAAGTTCGTCAGAAAATATTGACAGGAAAGGCACAGGGAAAAGACATTAGAGAAGCCGAGATGCCAGATCAGGACTAATAACGTTGTGTATTCTTCTTTGGACTTTACCAGGTATCTCGAAATATATAACAGGAGAACTAGATATATGTGGCAGCAATATTCCAAGCATGAACGAATGGTAAATTTATAAAAATGTAAGATAAATTCTTGAGATAAAAAAATGTTTAGCACGACACAGTGGACCAACTTTCCTAGCAACAAATAATCTCTCCATTTCATGTCAGCAGAGAAGGCGCAACGTGTCACTCTGCTGAAGGTTAGCATCAGCCATACTGATGGAAGGCAGTAAGGAATCTCTTAGATGAGACAGTTAGGAACAAACAGTATTTTCTCAGCCCGAATCAAGCAAATGATAAATTCTCAAATATAAACGACAACTGAAAAACGAATTTTTACCCATAAGTATAAATGATTAACATTTGCCTATAGATTATTTGCCCCCTGGTATAAACGGCAAAAATGTGCGTATAGACTCAAGTATAAATGAACTATATTTGCCTATAGACCTTAGTATAAAAGGCTAATATGTAATGCAGACTCATATTGGCTTATAAACGAGCAATATCTATCTATATAGGCACATATATTAGTCAATATTTATAGACTCAATAATAACGATAGTAATCATAAAGACTTATTTCGGCATTAAATAATTCAACAATATAGCTTCTGTTTCGCCAGGTCAACCACTGATGTGTTTATGACAATCCCTGAAGTTGTCTATGAAGCTTTAGATAAGAAGGGCTACAGTGTAACGGGACGAATATTTGGATTAATTCAATTGTTCCTAAAAAACCGTGTAATAAAACGGGTACGCTTCCAGATCATTTCATACTAACGCGAGGGTACCCTAGGGCTCTATCCTTGAACCTATGCTGTTTCTGACCTTCGGCAATGATCTACCCGATGTCGTCAGTTCCCAACTAGATATTTATGCAGATGATACCTCCTTGCAACTGCTCTAGAAAAAGATCCCCAATTTGTGGTTAACTGGGGAAAGATTTACATTTTAACGCCTCCAAAACAAAATTGCTTTCATGTTAACACTTCCGCTGCTAACCACGGAGATCTTCGTTTTTCTTATCTTGCTCCAGCTGGCTAAGTATGGAAACCTACGTTTTTTTTTTGCATAATGAGGATCCCGTTGGGCCATCAATCGTAAAATACGGGAAATTCTAATTGTTCTATCATGCAAATTATTAGTCAGCCTCGATTTTTCTCTACGTCATTGTAGTTTCGTATCTAATTTGAAAATATTCCTGACGAAAATGCGGCTCGCATGCGGATCTTCCCAGCGCCCGTGACCGTATGTCGAAGGGCACCTAAAATTGATCCTGCCAATCGCCTGGTTGGTGGAATGAAAGCTCATGACTTGTTAGAAATTCCACCAACCAATAAGAAAAGGAAACCCTTCCAAGCCATGCAGAGTCTGCAAAAAAAAAAAAAGCTGGAAAACGCTCAGAAACAAGGTACTTCTGCAAAAAGTGTTCAGTCCCACTCCACAAAGGACAATGCTTCAAAAGATGTCATGTGTATACCCATTACTGATTTGGTAAGTCATTCCCAGGTATATCCATGAAAATGGAATGCTGTAAAACACACTGGTGCCAGTTTTCTGTGTAATAAAATATGTCTGTTGAAATTTGGAATTTTCTGTAAAATTGCTGGCCGTATGGGGGCAGCACTGGGCAAATGAGTAGCAGTGAAAGTGTTAATCACTGCAGATAACTTTTCCTATCTGCCATCAGCATGGCCTCGGTTAAACTCGAGGAGAGCAACGCTTTGGATATACGCGTCTATATTGAATCAATTGCTGCGTATACTGTAAGGGAAGTTGGTTCACTGTGTCGTTCCAGAATATTTTTCTCGTCAGAATCTATCTTGCACATTTATAAATCTACCATTCATTCGGGCATTAAATATTGCTGCCATATCTGGCTTGGTGATCCCACTGTACATCTCGCGATTCTTGACACCCCCCCAAAGAAGGGTCTGTAATGTAATCGATCCTAACCAGGTATATCGTCTTCATTCAATTTTTCACCGACGTGACGTGGTTGTCCTCTATCTTTTCTACAAATATTTTCATGGAAACCACTCTGATAACCTTTTTTTTCTAGTGCCACGAATGCATGAGTTTAAGCGTGGTACTAGATTGGCAAATAGGTCCCACCATTTTACTGCTGAACCAGCTAGAAGCAACCGCCGCTTCTACTCTAACAATATCTTTTCTCGCAGTTCATCATTATGGAAATCTCTCGCGATTTCTTGCTTCCCTGATAACTACAGTCTTAAAAAAAAACATTAAATTAAACGTCAATCGCTATCTTCTGTCATCCTTTTCTCAATCCTCCTCATTTTCAGTCTTTGCATTCTCTGTCACTTTCACTGTCTCTAACTCCATACGACTGCGTTCTAGTGGCATTATCGCCTTGCTTGGGGAGAAACGATTAAAATATTCTTCATATTAGATGGAAACAAGAATAAATATAAGATAAAAATAATTCTCATCAATAGTTGCGATTAATGACAATTGTTTGCATCAGAAATTCAGACTAAGAAATAACACGATTGGGTTAAAACAAGATGAAAGACAGAAAAAAATAATCTTAGAATTTATTTTTTACTAGCCGTAGAGCCCGGCGTTGCCCGGGGATGTAACAGTAAGAGATAGATCAAGTATCGACCATCATAAAGACTGAAAAATAAAATTGACAAAGATTATTGCTTAAGGTTGATGGACACGCATGTCTTAATTATTTTTTTTTTTTTTTTTTTTTTACGTATTGGTCAAACCCAAACTCAAACAAAAACATTGTTTTCAATCGTTATGAGTCTACCGATTGAATAGAATTTTATTATAAACAATTGTCTTGTAAATGGAATTTTTAAAGCATTCTGAATGTAAAAATAAAGAAAAAAGTGTGCAAGACAATTAGAAATACTACCTGCTAAAAAAAAGTGAAGTTTTGTTGAAATCGGTTGAAAAATGTAGGAAATCCGATCGCATATATAAACGAACACACACACACACACAAACAACCTGGGTTTTATAATAAGTATAACTCGATAATTAGTTTTCCCCCTTTCATTCTCGCGATGCCTCTTAATCGTGTTTTCAAATTGATTTCATGCAAAAACAATTGTGTTTTTTTCCAATTTTTGGCGCTGTCAGAACCACCGCAAGGTAATTTTATGTAATCCTGTGAAGTTTTGTTGAAATCGGTTGAAAAATGTAGGAAATCCGATCCAATATTTAAACGTACACACACACACACACACACACACACACACACACAGCCTGGGTTTTATGATAAGTATGATTTGAGCAGGATCCCCAGTTTTCCCTGATGACTTTATAACATCACTAGGCAGAGTTCCCGTTGTCCGCCACCATCAGGAAAATAAGTTGGACCTTTTTCAAGCGTTTATTTATCAACTTGCGTAAATGGCCACGCATCCCTATGTTTGAGAAGGTAAAAAAACCTATCCACTTCCATTTTAATGTCAATCGCTATGTTCTGTCTTCTGAGTCATGTTTTTTTTTTTAATTATTCTACCGATTTTAATAATTTTTTCCTAATATTCTTTCACACTCAGTAACTTCTTGTGTCGTAGTAGCTTTATTGCTTTGCTTGGGGCGAAATGACTTTAAAACATCAGTGTTTTATATATCCATTCCATGGTCGCCGATCGGATCCTGAGCCTTGCCTTGAGCGCCTGTGGGCGTTAGTCTCAACCAGACCTCAAGTGGAACTTCTAAATACTAAAGATGCTGGGAAAATAGTCGTTTCCCTGTACCTCTGTCATGTAGGAGCTGCCCAGGCTTCACTTCCCGGTGTCTATACAGTCCCAAAACGTCTCTGCGTCTTAGTGAGCGACAAATTATTTTTCACCCTACACCCCCTTTCTCACAGACCTCTCACTGTTTCCATGAAAAGAGCTCAGGCGAACTACATTCCTTAGTTCCACTCACCTTGTAGCGAACCTTCCTCACTCTCGTTTGCTCCAGTTGAGCAGATTATTCTCGCGAACCGTTGCTCTGTGAAACCGACTCCCAAGAGTGTGCTTTCCCGATCGCTACAATCTTAACCTGTTCAAGTCTAGGATTAACCGTTATTTTCCCCTATTACCCGCATAAATTATGCCTCTTACTCTGTAACCCTCTACTTCGAGTGGTTGCTTGGCCTTGTACAAGGTGATCACCAATATAAAATACACACTGCCAAGGTGATCACCACTATAAAATACACACTTCTTGACTGAAGAAATGGTAGATTGATTTTGCTTGTAGATAGGCTGTCGTACCACTCCTGCGCTGATTGCAATAAAATGGCGTCTTTTTTTTTTAACGTGGGCTATACTCGAGTACTGATAGAATAAGTGTTCTGCAATGGTGTTTTTTTTAAAATCTTTTTTGGAGTAAGATTTGCAAAGCATCGTTTAATCATACCTTCTGTTTGATTAACTTTTTTTTACGATTTCCAAGGTACGAAATTCTAAAAGTAAATCTAGTGAAACTGGAATACTCAAGTCTATTTGATTTTTCACTTTATTTTAAGCGTTTCACACCAAGCAAGGCGGGAAGCCACTAGCACGCAAGGGGTTACAGCGTGTTGGAGCGAGAGCAAGTAGAAGTGATAGAGGAAAGGATGAATTGAAGGATATAGGGGATAGATCAAGGCGTCTGGAGACGTCGATTGGCATTACATTTGAATAGTTGGATAGCTATCAGGGAAACAGAAAAAGTGGAGGGAGTTCCACAGGCGAGAAGTGTGAGACATGAAGCAATTAGAGTAGAAAAGACGGTTACATTTAGTAGTTCCCATAATGAAAGGGTGTGAGCGAGATGCCAGCCTAGTTGATCGCTTAAATTCATGAAGTCTGGGAACCAGCGAAAGCAGCTCATCGGAGCAATTACCGGGCGGGAAAGTATTTGTAAAAAAAGACAGCGGGAGGCGACGGCACGTCTCTGAGAGAGCGACTGCAGACGAGATGCCAGATCAGGGCCAATTACATTGCATATCCGTCTCTGGATCTTATCAAGAACCCCGAGACAAACAGAAGGGGCTCCAGGCCATATATGGCAGCAATACTCCATGCAAGTGCGAATGGTTGATTTGTAGATTTGAAGGATCGACTCCGGCGAGAAAAATTTCCGGGCGCTGCACAGGGAGCAAAGTTTTCCTTGTCGTTGACTAATACTCAATGTATTTGTTCCATCTCAGGTCAGCAGATTTTTTCTCCAGAACCGTTGCTCTGTGAAACCGACTACCAAGAGTGTGCTTTCCCGATCATCCTCAGGTGAGACAGAGCAGTCGCATAGAGGTGCTCTCTTGGAGTTGAGCGTCAGACATTCTAATGGGGAGCAGGGATGGTTCTTTGTGGTGAGTAATAGAGAGCAGTTTAGCTTTTGAGGCATTAAAATTAACCAGCCAATTCTTGCCCCAGTCCACAACCGATTGGACGTCCTTTTCGAGACAAACGGCCAGGTTAGTTTCGTCCGTGACACTAGATTTGTTTTTGAGGCAGGAGTAAATAGTAGTGTCGTCTGCATAAATGCCTACTTGGGAGCCCATGACATCAGGAAGTTCGTTAATGAAGATAAAGAACAGAGTAAGGCCTAGGATATAGCCTTGGCGTAAATGTATTTCAACTTGTCCCTGACCTTAGGCGCAACACACCTTCCAGCATTGTAGAAACCACTATAAACACAAATCTGAAAGTGAATTTAAATCATTCTGAAGAAATATGCAGCCATTTTTGTTTATAATGCAACTGTACACTTTGGTGCCGTTTTCATAGATCAATAACAGGATTGACTAAACCCAATGAGTACCTTTTGCCAAAAAGGCAAATTATTTACATAATAGTTTGATTGGGCGTCTGTCATGCAGGGATAGTTGATAGTTTGGTCTCGTAGACCATGCTTAGTCTCGTGAATTTGTCCTTGAATCGCTCTCTTAATGATGTGATCATGTGCCAGACTAGGCTAAGCTTTGTATATATTCACAAAATGGATCTGTTAAATAAAAAAAAAAGAATATAAGAAAGTAAATGAAATGTCTCAATTAAACTCCTTGATTTCATAAAGGAAATATTCCATTCAAAGGGAAAAACAAAAACGTAATTGAAATCTTAACTCAGCAATTACGATATAATTGAATAACGAAAATCAGGAAATTGGAATTTACTAATACCGCGAATTTATTTATTCTCGAACACGAATAGCGACAGGCGACAAGCACTCAGCCCCCCACTCTCTTTCTCTCCTTTTCTTTTTTTTCTTTTTTTTTCTTTCTTTCTTTCTTTCTTTCTTTCTTTCTTTCTTTCTTTCTTTCTTTCTTTCTTTCTTTCTTTCTTTCTCTCTCTCTCCAGGTTTTATTAAAAACAATCACTTAAAAAATAAGGATGGAAATGTAAACACTTAGAGACAACAAGTATGTGGATAATTTATCTTCAACGAAGAAGAGTTTTCGTTGATCAACTTTTAATAAATGTTTCTTTTCAGTTCGTGCTAACTTTTTTTGTCTGCGTAAATATGTTGCAATCAATATATTAGTAAATAAATGAAGGAGAAGAGTTATCTCTCTTTTTAACGGATTTTATTTTTCCTCTACACTGGATACTAGTTTGATTTGATTGATTCATTTTCTACGGCTAGCCAACCGTTTGCAGGTTATTTAAAGCCAGGAAATATTTTAAGATTGTAAGATTTTTTTTCTGGTGAGGTAATAATAGTTTAGTGATACAAGTGTTACTATTTAACCCATATCTGGAGTTCGAAAAGTGGTGGATTGATACCTTTCCCAAGAATATTTGCGCGTAAGTGAAGATAACGAACCCGGCTGGGAATAGAACTCGGCTCTCTGATTAACAATACCCAGGCATTATCCATTGCACTAAACACACACCCAAGATAATAGGAGCCTGAACCCCCCCCCCCCAACATATTCATTTTTGTTGAATTATTTAATACCGGGACATAAGGGGTTCTCTGGTCCAGCTTAGAAGGCAGCAATGATTATTTTGAATTAAAATAACTTTGAATTTCTCAATTCACCTCACGGAATTTCAAAATCTCACTTTAACTCCAAAAGTCCAATTCCGACCAAAAGATCAACTTGGGCCGAAAATCCGATTTCGGCCGAAAATCCGACTTGGGCCGAAAATCCGATTTGGCCCGAAAACTGAGTTCTTCTAATCACAAACTCCGTGGAAATTCAATTGTGCTGAGTTCTTCAAATTACAAACTCTGCGGAAGTTCAAGACTTTACGCCATGAAACCTCTCACTTTAATTCTGATTCATTGGTATTTGGAAGAAATAAAATTGATGTCCTCAATTCACAAAGTTTTGGGGATGTTTTAAATTGAATTTAAAACAAACAGAATTTCACAAAGTTTTCGTGTTACTTTAAACTAAAATGCTCTAAATTTAAAAACTTTTAAAATCGCTACATTTTTCAGTTATTTTAAAATTTGAATTTTTTTTTACTGTTAACCTCTGCATCTGGACATAAATCTCAATAATGGATGTTCAAGTAGCAGATAAAGGGGAAATTTTCAATCCTAGGATAATTCTCATTCCAAAACGGTATAATATGTCGAGGTAGAGCAAGTACGGTCCAAGTTAGCGTTGTCAAAAACACACGGACGGACAAACATTATTTGCCGTTTATTTATTTAGATAAATGACTATAAAGACGCTAACAACGATTTCTAATGGGCGCTGCCATTTTGGTTCGGATCGGATCGGATCGGATCCTCTGCTATACATACTAAGCGACACGACATCCCCAATACACAATCAAACCGTGTATTTATTTATATATTTCCTGTCTCATCGGCAGTGGGAAGGGAGGTAAATCAACTTAAGTTAGGAAATTTATCAGTGATTATTTCCGTTAGTCACTTTAATAATTTATAGAAATAAAAAGGAAGCACAGATTGAGGAATCGAAGAGCTGAGTTCGAATTCCAGTCGAGTTAATTGCATTCACTTACATGCTAATGCCTTTGGGAAAGGTATGAATCCATCTTTGCACCCCCGGCTATGGTTAAATAGCAGGAAAGACTGAGTTCTATAGTGTTGGGTGGCAATCCGTCTAGGAGAAGGAAAACTCTGAATTTAAAAACGTATGTAGACCTGGCGAAGCACATATTATGCAGCTAAGAAAAGGATCATTAGCATCGTCTCAATGATCCAAAATAAATTCGATTCCTATAAATGTTTATCTGCGTTTAGAGAATGTTCCCGAGATTAATAAACTATCTAATTAATTCAGTCTCCTTTTCTTCTACGTTTCTTATATTGCAGTCCTATTTGTTCAAGCATTGCATATGAGGCACTCACATACCTTTGTCCATTAAGTGATCGACTTGCTTCAACTTGGCTTTGAAATAGGCTTTGCTATCGGCGCCTTTATACTTCTGCAGCTAATCTTTCTCTTCTGAGAGAAATTTCCAATTCACTGTTTTATTAAACACATGGCATTTTTAACATGAAAAAATACTGAGCAATAAACGATCTATAGAATATCAGAAGAAATTAAAGAATCATTGAACGTCTAAAAATATAAAAGCAACGGATTAATTAAATGGTTCATTTGCCTCTAATTTATTTGGAAATGTTTCTCTCCGCTTCATTGATTCTCAATACATTGTTCACAGATTTTGTTTCATCGAATTATTAAAACTTTCTAACAATTACCTTCGTTTATTGACGGCACGGGTATACTAGTATATTAAGAATACATCACTAACCAGGTTGTGTTGTATGCTACTCCAGGTCTTCTTTGGTAGTTTGGAAATATCACCAAATGCTAGTTAGTTCATAAAACAAAGGCTAAGGGCTGACTATTCTTTGTGTCTTGCATCTATCTATCTATCTATCTATCTATCTATCTATCTATCTATCTATCTATCTATATGTCAACAACATACACTGAAAGTTTCGTAAACAATTATTGCAGGGGAAGTGTTGAAAATTTCAGTACAAAAATTAATATTTATTTTTAGGTGCCAGTCATGTTTTTTGTCTCCAAACGATACTGAATATATATATATATATATATATATATATATATATATATATATATATATATATATTCTACATTCAACATCATCACTTGATAAGACACCGGAGGTGTTGAAACAAAATAGCTATTTTTGTAGTGATTTTATAACATATTTATTTTTAAATAAATAATTATATCTGCTCTACTCTGTATTGAGCACTCTTTTAAGAATAGTAATAGTTGGTTATTGGAATTTATTACGTATACACACCAATCCTATACTTATATATATATATATATATATATATATATATATATATATATAAAGAAATATAGTCTTAAGGAGTGCTATATTTATGGGATAAAGTGCTCAATATCAGAGATAGAGTGTGTAAATATAAAAGTGAACATAGAAGTCAACACTTAGAGGGCGACAGTCTGTTTCATGCTACGTTAATAAATAAATAAATAAAATAAGAAACAAAAAAAAAATAAATAAATAAAATAAAATAAAATAAAAAATAAATAAAAATGAGCAATATAACTTGACCCAAATAAATGAATAAAGCGACTTCCGGTAAAAATAACCGCCATAATAGAATACCCACAATGCACCACTAACCCGTTTATATATAAATAGCCGAGAAAAATAACAGCACACGTGGCCTGACGATTGCATATAGCAGGAAACAGACTGTCGCCTCTAAGTGTTGACTTCTATGTTCACTTTTATATATTATATATATATATATATATATATATATATATATATATATATATTGAAATTACTACATTACTACAATATTCAAAAATCTAGCGTCGCATTACTTCACGTTCAAAAATATTCTTAACTGTTAATAATAGCACACATTTTTCTAATGAAACATCTTTCGACAAGTATCACATTCATTTTCGTCTTGGAATTTTACCCGAACTTACATGAAAATGTGGAAAAAATAACACCCATGTCATGAGGATGGTAAATGTTTTTACTGAAAATACTTGCAAGAAATATGGACCGAACATTTAATCCATTGTACAATTAATAAAAAAAAAAAACAAGGATCGCATCGTTCAGCGAGTGATCAGTGAGTTAATGCCTTTTTAATCTGTTAGCGAAGTGAATTCGCCATTAATTACATTAACTTTATTGATTTATTCTTTGAATGACTATTTTACGATATTAATTAAGCTGCATTATTTAATCTCTCTCTTTCTATATATATATATATATATATATATATATATATATATATATATATATATATATATATATATATATATATTATCAAAAAGTATTGTCTAATATTATCTATGAAACTAAAAGCCAATTGCATATTTTCAAATCAAAACAAATGCTATGATGAGAGTGGAGGACAACCGAAAGCGCTCAGCAGAAAACCATCGACTGGGGTCGTACTTTAACTTGGGATAAAGCAAGAAAACTGAAGAAAATGTCACCAAGCAAAAAAGTTCCGTAGTTTTCAACAACACACGCCTGAATAAGGACATGCTGCCAAAACACAGACACACACACAGACACACACGCACGCGCACGCACACACACACACACACACACACACACACACACACACACACATATATATATATAAACAGGGTGCATCAAAAATATTTTTACAAATTTTGTGGTAGGTTTCCCCCACTTATGTCCGCAAATCCTTCGTTTTTGAGTTAAGTTTAAAGTTTTTTGCTGTTAAATGTACAATCCAAGATACTAACTCAAAATACTTATTACCATAGTTTGTGGTGCCAGGGATCCTGTTTCAGCAACACAATGATAAGCAGCTGCAAAGGTTGGATGACTTGGCTGCCCTCGCTGTGAAAAACGCAGTCTGATACAGTCGTGTAGCCTCAAGTCTATTACCATTCGCACGGCCGTATGTAAAAACCATATATATGGATTTTTTTTTTTAAATATTATGCTTTATTTTCCATAATTTTACTACACGTGTTTCTGGTCTCGCGACCCTCTTCAGCTAAAAACGGAGATTTTCACACATTAAAAATAATTAATTTTTTCCTTATGTTTTTCATATTCTCGATATGAGACATTCTCTGTTTTTGTGTTAGTAATCCGAATATCTTTCTTGAATTGAATATTTAACACTGAAAATCATAAGGAAAAAATTAATTATTTTTAATAATATGTAGAAATCTCCGCTTTTACCAAAGGAGACGGTCGCGAGACCAGAAACACGTGTAGTAAAAATTATGGAAAATAAAGCATAATATTTTTAAAAAAAAATAATCCACATTACAACCAAAAGCGTTTGCGGCAGCTCTCTTCTCTTCTTTTTAATATACAAAAACCACTACAACCTCTTTCTTTTATATATATATATATATATATATATATATAGAGAGAGAGAGAGAGGCGACAGTCTGTTTCATGCTATATGCAATCGTCAGGCCACATGTGGCCTGACGATTGCATATAACATGAAACAGACTATCATTTAAGTGTTGACTTTATGTTCACTTTTATATTTACACACGCTCTATCTCTGATATTGAGCACTTTATCCCATTAATATAGCACACCTTAAGACTATATTTATATATATATTACTTATTTTAGTGGATAATTATACATAAGTAGACGGCCCGTTTATTTATTAAACAGTATATTTACTTGTTTTCATCCTCCGGCCTGAATATTCGAGAAATCTGATTAAAAAATACACGCTTTCTGGCAGGATACGAAAATGCGTCCGCCTTGTCAGGAGAAACCGTCGTTAGATCCGACATGTTTTAGATTGTCTTTACGATGTATTCATGTGATATAATTTTCTTATAAAGCAGTTACAGCACGCTCTATATCTGGCACACTCAGCTAGTCATTAGTGGAGGAGATACAAAGATGAAGGAGGAGGAGGAGGAGAGAACAAAATGGCGGTCTGGAAGTAGAAAGGATAAAGAAAGATAAATGGTGGAAGGTGGGGAAAATAAATTTGTAGGGAAAAGTAATAGGAAGAGGGAAATTATCATGAAAGAAATAAAAGAGGATGTAAAAGGAGAAAACATGGCAAGATGGAAAGGAAAATGTTAAAAGGTGGGTAGAATAGGAATGAACAAAAAGTCGGGCCGTGAATCAATGTGAAGAGGCGAGACTGGAAGACCTGCTGTTTAAGGAGAGAAGCAGCGACGTCTTACGATAACTAAGGGGTGTGAGCCCTGCAGGACGTCCGACTGTTTGCTTTTTTATCTTCATCTTCTGATCTTTTTCCTTCGCACTAACAACAACCGCCCGTCGAGGTGTAAGCTTTACAATAATTTGTTTTATGGACGACGTGTACAAGGATACAGAACAGAATGCGTGTTTAAAAACAAACATATCGACGGGGTGAGGGTGTAAGCAAATGAATGGGTGGGCAAGTGAAAGAGAGTAATACAGTGGGTGTGTATGCGTGAGAAAGAGATAGAGATAGAGTGAGAGAAAGAGAAAGAGAGAGAGAGAGAGAGAGAGAGAAATAGCGGAAAAGCGACAAATGAAAGGTTGTCTGTACCCTTATCAAAATAAAAAAAGAAAGAAAGAAAGAAAGAAAGAAAGAAAGAAAGAAAGAAAGAAAGAAGAAAACGTGAAGATAGATTAGACTTTTATCGCTACACTTTACTAATTTGTAAGCCATTTCGACTGCATTATTATAATTTGTACAGTTGTGGTGTAATGGATATCGGCTCGGAGTGGGAACTCGGAGAGCTGAGTTCGAATTCCAGTGGAATCCGTTAGATTCACTTACGCACAAATACCCTTGGGAAAGGCACGAATACATCTCTTCTCCTCCACCCCCAGTTACGGGTTTGATAGCAGGGCAGACTGGGTTCTTTAGCCTTGGTTGGCAACCAGCCTACCGGAGAAAGAAATGGCAACCTACTGCGGGGAAATAAAATCTGCCTCATCTGTCAGAAAGATACATGATCGCCCAAGCGACTGACTGACGGTATATGCCAAGCGCCTTCTGTACTTAAGAGATAGGTTCGCCTATCGTTCGGTTCACACTCTCCGGTCTTTTGAAAAAAAGAGTAGATATTTATCCCTTGTTTCTGTTTAGGATTGGGTTTCTAGTTCATTCTCTTACACTCTCAGTGACCACTTGCGTCTTAGTGGCATTATCAGTCAACTTGATTAAAAAAAAATAATGTCCATGTCTTTCAAAGTTACTTAGAAATATCCGTATGTCAGGATAAAAAATGCTGAAGTTACCTTTTATAATTAAAAAAGATATCTTTATATCAAAGTGTTATAGTCCGATTTATACCCCTCCCGATCTTTTGAACAGGCGTAGAAGTGTATTCCTTGTTTTCAGTTCCTTCTGAAGTTATTTTCTTTTACTCGTAGTAACTCTTTGCGTCTTAGTGGAATTGCCGCCTTGCTTGGGGTGAATTGGTAAAAAAAAAAAAAAAAACTTCTTGATTTTGTTACCTCAAGTATCTTTTGACCATTTTTAACGTGTCCCTTTAGGACGTGGGCGACCAGAACTCGGACTGCTTGGTTGGTTAGGTTTCTTTTTTTTTGTTGTTTACCGGCATATAAACATCACTGTGGGTTATTTAATGCCAAAATCTAAATATTTTGTACACAATTTTATTTATTTATTTTTTTATTTAAAAAAGGGTTGATAATCTGTAAAAAACACCCTGCACACAAATAAAACTGATTTGATTTTATTAATTTCATTCTTACGGTTTATCAACCATTTTCAGGATATTTAAACCAGAATTTTGTTTTAGATTCTAAAATTTTTTATGTTTTGCTTTTTTTTAGATAATAATGATTTAGTGATGAAAGCCGTACTAATTAACCTATAGGTGGCGGTGTGGGGGAGATGGATTCATATTTTTTCCAAGGGGATTTGCGCGTAAGTGAATATAACGAACCCAACTGGAATTGGAAGTCGGCTCTCCTTTTAACAATTCCGAACGATTACATAACCTGCACATCCAAGCTTACATCTGGTATCCCCAACTGGTCACCAATCTAGGTACTGACCAGGATCGACGCTGCTTAGCATCGGTGATCATACGGGAGCCTGTGTAACAACGTGATCTGACAGTAAAACTTTATTTTCTGGGAGTTTCCATATATTCTTGGGAAAGATGCTGGAGTGGCTTCACATTGCCTTCTCCGCTGTTTGGAATTTCAGAATTTTGACCTCTATAACCTAACGTGAGATTGACCTCTATAACCTTTTCCAAGGTTATAGGGGTCAATCTCACGTGCTATTTAAATCACAGGGAAGAGGCGAGAATGTTTCATGCTCTCTCCAATTCGCATTTGTGTGAAAATGAACGCATCAGACTAGACCAGGTTTTGAACTCAACTCGCCGATTATATTTTCCACGCCAATATATCTTACACCACCCACACATCATTTTACCATTAATCGTTTGATATCCCTATTTATCCCTGTTCTGCTATCCATCAAACCACACAAGCCTATCACGCAGGTTAATCTCTTTTTCCCGCCACTATGTCTTGTGAATGTCCCATTCTCCAAGCCAGTGATTCCCAAACATTATTTTTCTCTCTGAGCCGCATATTCTATGTGATAAAAAGTAAAAATTAAATTAAAATTAAAAAAAACAAACAAACTGAGAGAGGGTTAAAGGGAGATAACCGCGGATTCGAAGTCAGAAAATTATCATTGACTAGCAGTAGAGCCCGGCATTGCCCGGGGATGTAACAGTAAGAGATAGATCAAGACTGAAAAATAAAATTGACAAAGATTATTGTTTAAGGTTGACGGACACGCATGTCTTAATTAGTTTTTTTTTTTTTTTTTTTTACGAATTGGTCAAACCCAGACTCAAATAAAAACATTATTTTCAATCGTTATGAGTCTACCGATTGAATAGAATTTTATTATAAACAATTGTCTTGTAAATGGAATTTTTAAAGCATTCTGAATGTAAAAATAAAGAAAAAAGTGTGCAAGACAATTAGAAATACTACCTGCTAAAAAAAAGTGAAGTTTTGTTGAAATCGGTTGAAAAATGTAGGAAATCCGATCGCATATATAAACGAACACACACACAAACAACCAGGGTTTTATAATAAGTATAACTCGATATGAGTTGTCCCTCTTTCATTCTCGTGATGCCTCTTAATGGTGTTTTCAAATTGATTTCGTGCAAAAACAATTGTGTTTTTCCAATTTTTGGCGCTGTTAGAACCACCGCAAGGTAATTTTACGTAGTCCTGTGAAGTTTATTTGAAATCAGTTTGAAAAATGTAGGAAATCCGATCCAATATATAAACATACAGGCACACACACACACACACACACACACACACACACACACACACACACACACACACACACACACACACACACACACACAATCTGTGTTTTATAATAAGTAAGATAACTCTCTCCTCCAATTTGCGGACCCTAGTTACTATATTTTTTATACTTGATATAATTAAAAAATATCACAATAATAAATTCGGTCAATAATTATAACTATTTATACTGGGACTCATGCATGCAATTATAAGTAATCCATTATAATATTTAAAATTTTGGCATCATTATTTTTGGTATATGAACTTTTGTAAACTGTTTCTAAGTCTTTGATTGTCTTTCAATCATTCCGCCTCACCTGCTATCTTCTTCCGCCTCACCTGCTATCCTCGTTTGCTGCACCGTTTGGGAACCACTGCTCTGAGTTTTCTTTCCACATTTTATTGTAAGAAGTGACGTTTTAGTTCTTTAAACACTTTATCATTGTTCATCTGTTTAGCCCATTGATTTCTGAGCTTCTATCGACAGAAGCACATCTTCCTTCCTTCAAGACTTTACTTGATCTGTGAGAATAAATATCCCGCGTTCACTGACATATACGAGGTTACATGACGGTTCAGTCCTCTTTCCTTTATTTCTAACAGAATTTTCCTCTATTTTAATACTTTACTTTGTTTTTGAAAACGTCTTTGTCTATTCCTGTAGACTCTGTTGGTCGGGGCTGTAGAATACGCCGACTGCACCTCTGCAGAGGGGTAAGAGCCCTCTCAGTGGGGCGTCCTGGGTATGACGATAAACTACATTCGCGTCCTGGGTAAGACGATAAACTACGTCCAGGAGGTTTTGAGGAGCGTGGAACCACCTCTTAATTGCCTGTGTCCCCAGGTCTACCCTAACCAGGGTTGGTAACACCTGTGAGGGTCCCAGATATGAGCAAATAGTTAACCCCCAAATTGGGGTCAAAACACTATGAAATTGTAAAGATAGGTTTTAATACCAGAAATACTTTGTAAAAAAAATTATTATCAGCAATACGTTTTTGAAAAAAAAAATATTACCAACAATACGTTTTTGAAAAAAGAAAATATTACCAGCAATACATTTTTGAAAAAAAAAAAAATATTACCAGCAATATAGTTTTGAAGCAAAAAAATTATTACCAGAAATAGATTTTTTAACAAAACAAAATAAACCAGCAATAAAAATGTTGTCGGTATTAAATAACCCATTGAGGTTGATATGCCGTAAAACAAACCAAACCAAACCATTGTCTATTCCTGTATTACACAATCAAATTTTAATTTACCAAACCCATGTACATTCAATCAATTAAGATCAGAAGCTATGGGAGCCTGCTGTAGCATTAGGGATTTTATTATTTATTTATATTCGATATTTCCTCAGATAAGATATTAATATCTGGTAATTAATGCATTTACAGTAGATCACAAGCAGCAGCCTTAGAATCGTACTGTATCCTTATGAATCTGACTGTTCATCACTTTCCGGATTAATCTTATTGTTCCTAAGAGGCTTCTTTCTGTAACAGTTGCATTGGGCAGTCAATGCTAATTACTGTTATTATTACAACACATACAGAAGAGTGGTGGTCGTGGAGGAATCACCTCGACGTTGTGTAATGCTTGTCTCGCTAGAACAATTACAACTGGGTAGTGCCCCACATTTTCGGCCTTGTGTCACATCGAAGCTACGCTTAGAAAATGAACATAGAGAAGAGCCGCAGTTTAAGAAAAGAAAAAGAAAAAGACATGATATTTTCCGATATTTCGGCAGTAAATTTGTCTTCTTAAAGTTATGTTTAAAAATTGCATACAAGTATAAACAATACAGAAAAAAAATGCACGTCTTTGTACCAACATCGCTTGTCTTGAGAAAGACGGTTGCACTAGTAATCAACATGACACAACGAATGAAACGCATCCAGCCTGAATGGAATGCAACGAAAACGCGAGTAGCATGATGGAGTGTGACATATTGGAAATTTTTACTCGTTGATTAGTTAGTAATCAAACAGTTTAATATAAATCTTAAGAAACTCTCCTGTAATTTTGTCCATTCTCTCGAGGTCGGATGATTGCAGTTTGCATATGTAATTATCTTCATATTATTATTATTATTATTATTATTATTATTATTTCCATTGATTTCCATTGCATACTCATTCCCTTCCTAGTCCCAACAAGAGACCTAACGTCAGAAAAGGCATCATAACATTTTCCACTGAATATTTTTGTAAAAAAATTAAAACTTAAAAGCCCTAAAATCACACACATATACATAAAACTCTTCGTAATGTGTGATCTGTACTTGTGATAAAAACCTTTTGTAGTTTCTTTAAAGCAATGGCTACTAGGGAACTCTTCAAAGGGTCTATCAGAACCATTTCCAATCATACTGACGGCCTCAACCACAACTGAAATCATTGACGTCTTCATGTACCACATTTTTGAGGTTTCCACTTCAAGAACCTTGTATTTTTTAATATCTTCAAGGATACATGATCGTCTGCAAGGACTGCCATGTCAATAAAAAAGCACATTCTGTTTTTGTGGTTTTTGATTACTATGTCTGGGTGATTAGGTTTGGTTGTTCTGTCTCTGTGCAAAGTCCCACAAAGTCGTTACAGGTTTTGTTTCTGTAACCAGCACTGAGTGGTGTTCATACCAATTTATTGCAGTTGCAGTAAAAGTTGTAGATATTCCTGTGCAGATATTGGCCCACCCAGTCATGCCGAGTATAAAATTCGGTGAAATACTAATTAAGTGCAATCTTAAAGAAGATGGTCAATTTTTTCTGGATATTCATCATAGAATCTGCATTTCACAAGGTTTCAGGATGTTTACTTAGTAATTTCTATTATTATTATTATTATTATTATTATTATTATTATTATTATTCCATAAAAGGGAATCACATAATTTATTTTTTATGAATTTGTTTGCATGAAACTAATTCAGCAGAAATATGCCTCCTACATAATTTGTAAGACATTAGTGGCAATGTTGTTGTAAAATGGGGAAAGCTAAGGAAAAAAGATTTATTCTCCCATTTATGTTTTCCCGTTATGGGCATTATAATTGATAAATCCCGGAAAGGGATATATTTGAACGAAGTAGCTAAGTGGTTTTGGCTACTATAACCAAGTAGAATACGGTAGCTGTAATCGACTGGTACGCGTCGTAGTCGCAGGTAAGAAGTGTAGATCAATGGCGTCCGTCAGTATTTATGACGGACACCAGCCAATCATATTCTAGTGAGAGGGAACACAGGTGTACGCATATTCCATTATATCAATTATATATAATAATAATATGATAACACCGATATTTCATGGACGGAACGGAATGTCTGAAAAGAAAAAGAATAACCAGCAAGCTTTGTTCTCAGAGAGAGTTTTACAATACAAAGACATACACAAAACCATATATACAGGGTGTGATGTCGCCATTTTGTATTTTTAATTTCGCGCATGCGCGTTGTTTGTTTTTGATTTGTCGACTTTTTTTTTTATTTGGGTCAGTTGGGCTACATCTTTGAGCAAAAGAACACCATGACGCAATTTACTCTGCCAGAAATTTGGAAACTGCATGCTGTACTGCTTGGCATTCGCAACAGAAGCTCCAAGACGAACATTTCAGAGTGTTTGGATGTCAATCTAAGGATAGACCAGAGGATTCAGAAAGAGTTGGATCTGTCTAATGGTAATTACTAAGGTATTTGAAATAATTACTAGTGATGGCGACGTTATGTCTCCATTCGTCTTCCTACAGGGCCTAGACTCAGGACGGATGTCTATATCAAGTGCCTTGATGCGGTAGTGCTGCCCTGCGCCAAGAGGGTGGCGGCTAGAAGACCCTATGTCTGGCAACCGGTCTCTACAACATATCACGTAACCAGGAGAACCTGTCAGACAATTTCTGCGACTACATCACACCTTACATCTAAACGCATAACTTCCCAAATTGCAACCCTCTTGATTATGATGTGCGGGGCTTAGTTTAGCGAGAGAGCAAAAAATCTCCTTGTAACACCAAAGGTGAACTGATGGCAAGGATTATGGCAGCATTCACCAACTTAAACAAGGAGACCATCCAGAAGAAATGTAGAAGATTCCGAAATCATCCGAAGTTCGTAGTTTACGCCATTAGCAATTTTATTGAATAAATTTACTTTTTAGTATTTCAAGATATTTTTGTGTAATTTTGGTATATATAACTATTAAAATGAGATGTCAGTGTTATTTTCATTTTTGCGTAATTTAGCCAATGCCATTAGTTCCCGATTAGGTATATATGCTAATGACACAACTATTTAATCCTGTTTTAATAGTAAGTCCCATAGGTCCGACGAAGTAAAACTTTCAGTTGCTCTCAAAAAAAGATATCCAATCAGTTGTTAACTGGGGCAAGAAATGACTTTAAGTTTTAACTACTCCAAAACGAAGCTGCTATCTTTTAATCATCATAAAAAACGATTTTTGCTTTCCATCAATATGGCTGATGCTAACCCCCAGAGAAGCAACTCAATGCGCCTTCTTCTCACGTTTCCCACTGACATGAAGTAGAGTCGTTATATTGAATCAATTCCTAGTTCTGCTGTTAAGAAAGTTGGTTTACTGTATCGCTCAAGACAGTTTCTTCTTGCCACAATCCATCTTGCACATTTATAAATCTACCGTTCATCAGTGCACTGAATATTTCTGGGCAGGAGATCCTGTAATGTATCTCGAAAAAAAAATCCAAAGGAGAGCCTGTAAGTTTATTGGTCCTGACCTGGAACCTCGACTTTCTCACTGCCATGAGGGGGGGCTTTCCTCTGTATTTCACCTCAATATTTTCATAGTAATTGTTCTAATGAGATCACCTCTATGGACTTTATGAATTTAAACGTACTACTAGATTGGCAATTAGGTCTCATCGTTTTATGTCGAAATAGCGAGATGCAACCATGAGTTCTATTCTAATAGTTTCTTCTCTCGCACTTCTTGCCTGCTGAAAGTACTTCCGGTTTCTTGCTCGCCTCCCACCTACGATCTTCAAAAATTTAAATACGGCGCCAACAGCCATATTCTGTTTTACCGAAATATTTTTTTTAAATTGGCTTCACTAATGTCTTTATATTCTCTTTTACTCTCACTACCTCACTTTTTGCGTCTTAGTGGCTTTATCGCCTTGATTGAGGTGAAATGATGATAAATAAACTCCCATTATTGTTGACTGAAACCATCATATAACATTCTAGTTAAGGAAAAAACAGTTCAATTCAGAATAATAAGCCCTTATTTACCTCACAAAAGTTAACACAGGAATTTCCGGATTTTTCCAACCTAAACTCGATAGAAACAGCCATAAGTCGGTAAAGTTTAGACGAGACTATTTTATACACCTAGATATGAAGTTTGCTAAGCCTAATAATACCCGGGGTTTATTCTGAAGTAATCTAAACTATAATCGGATATATTTTTATAGGGGGTTAATCTGGGTTGTCCCACCGGAAATTATTTTTAAAATCTTCACTCATGATTCATTTAACGATATTGTGAGTATTTCAAAGATTGATGGCCTGAATTGTTTTTTACAGTTTATCAACATTTTGAGGGTTATTTAAAGGCAGAAACTATATTTAGATTGTAAAAAAATTTAAGATAATAATGATTTACTGATAGAAGTTCTAGTAATTAACACAAGAAGTCGATTCGTGCTTTTCCCAAGAGAATTTGCGCGAAGGGAAAATAACAAACCCGACTGACATTGAAACTTGGTTCGGTGATTTCGAACCGCTATCGGTTCCACTATCCACCTAGCCAAGCTTGCATCATCTGGTATTCCCAAGTCGTCACCCATCTAGGTACTGACCAGGCTTAACGTTTCCTAACTTCAGTGATGGTATGGGAACCGGTTCTTTAGGGCAATATGGCCATAAGCATGAACAACTACAAGAATGAAGATAGATATGCAAATTTATATTTCATCTCTATCTATAAAAGGCAGGGTGTGTGTGTGTGTGTGTGTGTGTGTGTGTGTGTGTGTGTGTGTGTGTGTGTGTGTAACGAATGCACGGCCACAATTTTCAACGGATTTGCACCAAAATTTACATGCTCCAAGTTAGCGTAAAGGCCAAGACCGACTTTGCATTTCCCAATTCCCAACGATAGTGGAAATAATCGATTTTTTCATGCTTCTACGGTACTTTTCATGTATTTTGCGGCTATTTTGTACTGGCCAGAGTGAGAGACTATAGCTGGCTGCCACGAATAGGCAGGAAGATTCTATTGGCCAGCGTGAAAGCCAACAGCTGACTGACACGAATGCTAACTAGCATGCTAGCATGCAAAAAAAAATCGATAGCTGCATTCGTCACAAGTGGGAAAAATTTAAATCTGCATGGCACTTTACTCCAATTGGCTCATTCGCTTGCTTAAACTCAACGTTGATTCTGATTCCGCAGAACTGGGTTGGGTGTGAAAAAAATTTGTTGTTAACATTCTTTTTTTCATTCGGTTTTCCAGTTACGAGTCCTTTTTTTAAAGCTGATCGTTTTGTGTTCATTTTGTTTAGTTCTTTTTTCGTAACAGATTTAATATAGAGCTTAGAAAAAAGGCAAGAAGTAATGCATGCAGCAACATCAGCACAGCAAAGGGTACTCCTTTAAAGGCAAGAAGGGGCAAAAATATTTTAAGTCAAGTGATAGCGATTGCTGTATGAGTCGTACGATTTTTGAATCAAGCACGGACAACGCCGGACCATGCTGCTCGTTAAAATATAAAATTACCCTAAAGCAAAATAAAAAAGGAAGCATAACAGTAAAGAACCATGATTTAACAGAGACTATCTTTGTTTGGTACAAGACCAAGATATTCGAGCACCCATTAAGGACTGAATTCACAATACCAGTAATGGTTGATGAAGTTGACACCACAACAGGAGAGGTATCCATAATTTACTATGTCCAACTTTGTCACACCAGGCCAGTGTAGAGAGTACAGATTTAAGACTTCGATTTTACATACTTACAAATATTTGAGCATATTCGTATGAAAAGTAGGGGCCTTTCTTATTCCCCACTACTGCCGCACTTCTGTGTGTAGTGTCTCTTCAGAAAGTGGGCGAGTATGGCTCTCCACAATTTCCTATTCTTTGTAGATCTTCGTAACGTTTGTTCCGTTCGGGCATCCTTTCACATAGCTCGTCAGGTAGGAGAGCTTTCCTTGTCATATTAGTGTCAGATTCTCCATTCTCATTAAGCGTCCAAGAAATTTTCTTTCTGATTTTAATTATTTTCTTTATCTCCATTGTCCTTAAAACATATTCGTTTCTTACGCGCTCCATCCATGGAATTCTCAGCATCCTTCTGTAGAATCATGGTTCTGTGGCCTCTAGTCTTCTCCTCATCAACAATCTTGGATATGACGATAAATTACATCCGGCAGCAAGGCCTCTGAACGCTGGATTGGGGGTTTAGGAACGTGGGATCATATTTAATTGCTGTTGTTCCGACCTTCATCCTGACCCGGGGTACTAAGCACTTGTTTGGGTCCCAGCTATGGACAAACAAATATCAAAACAACATGATGGACAAAAATACATATTTATAGTAAAATTACTAACACTACATATAACAAAATGACCAAAAATGATTTTTTTTTATCTGTACATGAAGGCATACAATTGCGTTCAAACTATTTAGATTTCGGTATTAAATAACCCATAGAGGTGTTGATATGCCACTAAACAATCAAACGAGTAACATGAAAGAACTCTTTAATGACCTTAATTCATATAATATGCACAATTTCTTAAATCAAACAATATTCCAAAAATATAACTTCAACAAAGCTACAACATAAAACATACATATCAACGCCTCTAGTAATTATGTTCACACAAACATGTATATGTACAAAAGCTGAGTATTATCTACCATTTAGTCAATTGTGAAAGCAGAATAACATATATTTTTTATTATTGCAAAGCACCAAAGAAAATTAAATTTCGGTATTAAATGACCCATAAGTTGTTGATATGCCCTTAACCAAACAAATCAACCAATCAATCTCTTCATCAGTGAGGAAAATGTACAGCATTCGCTGCCATATAATAGGATCGATATTGCATAGCAGTTCAGCACTTTTTTCTTTCTTTCTAGTGTCTAGGCACTTTGCTTAGCTTTTGGAAGGCATCTTTCGTTAGTCAAATACGTGTTCGGATTTGTGTGTCGCATTTTCCATTCCCTGTGAAAACACTTCCCAGATATTTAAACTTCTGTACTTGTTTGATTTTTCCTAGCCCATCTAAAAAGTAAGTGGATTTTTCACGACAGGCAGATAAAAAGAAACTCCTCAATTGAAGGATTGGTGCAAACTTCCATACACATCACTTGATCTGGAGAAATAATTTGCAAATTGTTTTGTTCTTACAGATTTGCTGGATACGAGAACATACACAATCACGGAAATACTCAAGAACTCTCATATAGACAAGAAAGTATTTTAATTTCTCTCTTTCCATCGATACGGGGTGTAATAGCAAAATTGACCCAATCGTCTTAAAGCAAAATTGTCCATTTCTTAAAGCTTTGAACCGTTGTATCTTAGGAATGGTTAAAGATATCTTACTAGAATTCAACGAGGTTTTTATAACAATATTGGACTCTACTTTGAGCAATAAGAACATATAATTACTCTCCAAGCATAACAGAAGAATTGTGATGAAATCGGTTATAAACGAAAATGACATGTTCATCATTAATTAATCATAGCTAAGGATCAGAAGCTCATGAAGAATGGAAATAAAGCTGAAATATATAGATATTATTCTAGGATCATTTTCCAACTCGTTCAAGATGATCTTCGCCCTCTCTAACCTTTTAAGTTTCTGTCCTGGAGTAACAAGTTGCTTCACAGGTTTCATGTACAATTTCATTTTTCAGTCTTTTTTCACTGCTCTTTGGACTGTCATAGGTGAAACTCCTCTCACCAAACGTCTTATGCCAAACGTCTTATGGATTAACTTGGGTCTATTCTAATTAATCTCTTTAGCTCTAGTTGAAATCATGATCCCTCTTGCTGTTGTGACCTCCTGATCCAGTTTTCCTCTCTTCTGTTCCCTCTTTTATAAGCTTATATACTGTTCTCTTGATACTTCTTGAATGGACATTTTAAAAATGGAAGCCAGGGTATGAATGTTGGTACCATTACAGAAGGCCTGAATTATTTTCCCTCTCACCAATCCCCAGGACATCTGTGTATGAATTTCTGGGTATTGTCTATATGATAAATATATAATAAATAAATAACTACTATCGCTATCGAACCCTCTTTTGGATTAATACTGTGAACGTTGGAATTTATATATTACTTTCGTTCTCATCGCACTGGATATATATATATATATATATATATATATATATATAGAGAGAGAGAGAGAGAGAGAGATCATAAAGGCCTTCTGTAATGGAACCAACATTCATATTCTGGTTTCCATCTTCAAAGTCCATTCAAGAACCATCAAGAGAACGGTGAATAAGTTTAAAAAAAGAGGGAACAGTAGAGAGGAAAACTGGATCAGGAGGTTACAACAGCAAGAGGGATCATCATTTCAACTTAAAGCTAAAGGGATCAATTAGAAAAGATCCAACTCATTTGATAAGACGTTTGGCAGGAATTTCAGCTAATGACAATCCAAAGAGCAGTAAAAAAAAAGACTTGAATATGAAATCGTACCTGTGAGTTATCTTGTTACTCCAAGATACAAAGTTAGAAGGTTACAGAGGGTACATATCATCTTGAATAAGTTTGAAATAAATATATATATATATATATATATATATATATATGAATTTTATTTCAATCCCTCATGAGCTTCCGATCCTTAGCTATGATTAATTAATGATGAACATGTCATTTTCGTTTATGATCGATTTCAACACGATTCTTCTGTTAAACTTGGAGAGTAATTATACATTCTTATTGCTCAAAGAAGTGTCCAATAGTGTTATAAAAACCTCGGAGAATTCCAGTAACATATCTTTAATTATTTCTAAGTTTAAGTTCAAACCTTAATGTAAGAATTGGACAATTTTTCTGTTACTCGATTTGAACCTTGCTCTCACGCCCGGTATATGCGTTTGTTCACTTTACCGTAGAACAACGTTTCCCGCACAATTTCTGCTGCAGGGGATTTGATCCTTACAGATTGATCGACACTTTTAAGTATCAATAAATTTATCCAAATGGATTACTACTGAAGCTGCGGGGAATTGTCTCAAACGAACAACTTGTTATGACAGAATTTTATTTTCTAATGATTCGATCTCACACCTGTTTTTAGAGACGAAAATTAGATTTTGAAGGGTCAAAGCCAGGGGAGAATCTGAACGAAATTCAGAAGGAAAACAAATTTCATAATAGCGAAAAAGAAAGCGATAAGCAAAGAAAATGAAACGTGTTTGAAATTATCGTTTTAAAATCAAGCCATCACGTTGAGTAATACTCGGATGGAAATCTGTAAATAAATTAATTTTCAATGAAAAAAAAAGTACACTTCTTAATGGGATTTCGTACGTGTCTAAATTTTGTGATTCTCGAGATAATTTTCTAAATCAATGTTTTTTAACCAAAAATATGGAAATTTGAGAGAGAAATTCAAATTTTCTATTAAGATTAAATTGATTCACTCGAAACGTTCAAGCGTTGTTTTAATATTTCTCTTTCCGTTCGGGACAAATTTTGGCAAGAAGTTTAAACAAAGCAGTCGTGAATAAATTTGATTGAGAAGATTCTATTAGTCTTTTAAGTAATGACAAGAATGTTTGCGCGAAGATGCTAAATTCCTCGAAAATTAAATTACGGTTCTAATTTATTCCACCTTTTACAGGGCTATTTTCATGGTTTTATTGACTAAAATTAATGATTGGCGGGTCTTTTGTATTAGTACAGTTAATACCTGCACAGTTGCTACGCTAGTTCAGTTGCAACCCGGAGAGAGTTCATTAGTTTGTCAACTTAGTATAAAAAGGTTCGAAATTAACCTCCTGACGGGTATCTAGAACTTTGTAGGTAGCGTTCTGTCTACGATTTTTCCAATCTCTTAAATGCAGTGTTACCGTTTTTTTCATAAGCTGCGTTTGTTATTTCTCTCCAGAAATTAACGTTCATAAGAAGCGACAGAATGTTTTTCGGTTGACTTAAAAACAATAAAAGATCTTGTATATTTACACTATTTATATAGTCAAGTAAGCTTGGGTCATTGAAGTTTTGTACATATCTGATATTATATACATTATTTACATTGTTCGGAATGTTTTTCTCATCTTTATTGTCATATTCACGACGTTTCAGCCGTTTAACGCTCCGGCCATCTTCAGGTGATATACGTTTGAATTTCGATCGAACCCTTTATTTCGTCCACGGGAGTAGATTATTCTAGTTCCACGTGCCATGTTTTTTTTTCTGGATATCTTAGTTTCAGTTAATTCCCTTTAGTAACTCATCACTCCAAGTTTTTGTTCAACACTGCAGTAGACTGGTATTGAACTCACAACTGTTTAGATCAAGTCACTGACTCCAACCAATCTTCAGAGATACATGGTCCAGTAGATAAAAGAGTTATGAGTTCAATACCTGGCTACTGCAGTGGTAAAGAAAAAACTTGGAGAGTTGACTTAAACGGAGATAACTGTGACATCCGGACGAGACATGTTACGTGGAACTAGAACAATCTACCCCGGTGGACGAAATGACAATTACCTGAAGAAGGCAAGAGCGTACAACGGCCGAAACGTCGTGAATATAGAAGATGAGCACAACAGTCCGAATAATGTAAGTAATGTACATAATATATCTCCAAAAATTTCCAGTGTCGCATATTTTAAAAAAAATTAGAGACTGAAAACTGTAGACTAATAAAATTCCGTTTAATAAAAAAATAAAAACGCTGAAAACACAGACACCCACATACACACGCACACAAATACAGACACACATAGCTGGTCACTCGGATTCGAGTTTTCTAGTCTCGTATGGTGCCAAGCTGATCCCTGTTTCAGACACCAGCTCAGAGACATCTTTATTTGTTCAACACCAACGAAATCAAACTGGTTTATACTGCAACTCTGCTGAGTTGACCTTGAAGGGAGCGCATAATTACGCGAGATCAACAGTTTTAACAAAGCCGGTGTATTTAAATCCCCTGTCACGATGACTTGTGAATTCAGGTTAACACAACCAGCAACGACTTCCAAACAGTTTTGCCATCCCAGTTTATTTCAAAAAACAGTGGTCAACCCGTTGTGTGGATTTTCGGGCACCTATATTATCGCCTCACTTACACATCGACCCTGGTAAGATTCGAACTTGGTTCTCATAGTCGAAATGCTAAGCTTGTAACCCTAATCCTACCGACTACAGACAGATGTTTCAATAATGCAAGTAAGTGAGGCAATAATATAGGTGCTCGCACAACAGGTTGACCAAATATCAGAACAATAACATTGTATTTAGACAAAAATCGCTTGACAGGACTCTATAATCATTTTACGGCGAGCAGTCTCTGCAATGATGGCGTTCGATATCAAGATATAGAGTGTATTAATAATATGTTAAATAAATTTGTTCATTTGGGTGATAAATATCTCTAGGTTTCATAGACTCACATGTGGTTCAGAATCGAGGCATATTGACAGCTAAGTATACAAACTTAACATTTTTTTTTTATAGTATTTGGTAATTTGATACATTGACAGAAGTCTGATCAATATTGAAGACAATGTTTATTGATAGCTAGTGTTGATATAAGAATCAATCAGTTATGTGCCATGCGTGATACACGCCTAGGTGATCGTATATCTTTCGATACATGACTGACGAGACAGATTTTTTTTCTCGCAGTAGATTGCCATTTCTTTCTGCGGGAGACCAGTTTCCATCCATGGCTATAGAACCTTGTCTGTCCTGCTATTTACCCATAGCTGGATGGAGGAAGAAGAAGAGGATTCATACCTTTCCCAAGGGTATTAGCAAGTAAGTGAATGTAATGGATCTGACTGGAATTCGAACTCGGCTCTTCGATTTATCAATGGAGTTCGAATTCCATTACTGCAAGCTTATTGCCAGTTTCATGCTTCAATGCCATCATCAGAGCAAGAAGATCGCACTGAAGCGCAAAACTGACAGTCACCATGCACTACTGATTCCTGTGACCATTTTGTATCTATCTATCTATCTATCTATCTATCTATCTATCTATCTATCTATCTATCTGTTCTGTTGTACATGTGTGTGTGTGTGTGTGTGTGTGTGTGTGTGTGTGTGTGTGTGTGTATAAATAAAAAGAAAGAACAGTAAGATATATAATCCGGTGTTCTTATTGATATTTTTTATTTTTATAAAACAGTGCTCAATGTAAATTTGCAGAGAAAAAATATTATAACTGAATTAAAATATGGTTTCTTCGCTACACAGTAATAACCATGTTTCAAAAACCGAAGCTAAAAACTTCAAATTTAATTATATAATTAAATTAAAAGCATTAGTTCTGTTTTTTTTTCTTCAAGCGAATTTTGGAATAACTTATTTTTAAATTTACAGAGTTTTAAACGCTCATATAAATTCATAATTTCCTGTTTCCAAGGATGCAGAGAAATCCAATCATTTAGACAGAGGCGGTAGCGTGTTCATTTTTATTAACTATTGCTGTATCGATTATGAGTTACGTTCGAAAAAGAGGTTAAGTTTAGAGAGGGTAGGGGTGTATTTTTCAACGAATTCTGACATCCGTTAAACGCATGTCGTCTGTTTTTGTTTTTTTTTTCATTACTAAAGACAAAAAGGTTTTCGGCATTTTTTTCGTACTTGTATACTTAAAGATTCTTTCTAAATGGGATGTTTGGGTTAGAATACGTTATATTTAACTACAATTTTAAAATATTTTTTACTCTTAATTACTAATAGACTATACTTCTTTTTTAAATCAAGTAAATGTAATAGAATTACTTAAATTATTTAAAATTATTTTTCATTACAAATATAAGTATGTATATTACCAGCTCCCATTTATTTTATTTTATTTTTAAATATTATTTAAGAAAAATTTTTGACAATGTCGGCAAAGAATAGCTATTTCATTTCTTTGATTTAGTAAATTTTTATTTTTTATAAACTTTATAATATATAGTTTCTCATGTATGCACAATGAGAAGATTTTCTATGAACATATAAATTTCTATAATAGAGTTAAATGAGCCTCGTATATATTTTGGCCACCGCGGGTGAACTCTTCTTAACTCACTAGTACCTGATGCATATTAAATTGGATTCAATCTTACGGTATTTTCTAGCCCGAATCACATACTATACTCGTCTCTCGTGCCATTTGCGTGTTTTGCGACTGCATTAGATGTCCTGAAAAAGAACATTCTTAATTGCTAGGTTGACAGGAACAGTTATGGAATGAAGGAATTTTTGTCGGTGTGCAAAATTATGAGCGGGTGCCATAAATATTAAACGTTTATTTTTAAAAGAAATTCCTGCTGTTTGATATGAGGGAGTCTTAATAACGATAGGCGCATGATCGTACAAATGTATTAAAATGCCCAGGCTAGATACTGAACCTGGGGGTCATTCGCGGTTACCAAATGCAGGACTACGTGACCATACACCTTCATCGAGATCCCAAGCGCGCGAGAGAATTTGTAAGGAAATCGGGTTTTATAAACAATCACCCCTGGCAATTTCAGACAGGAGTGATTGTTTATAAAACCTGATTACATGGGGGAGGGCGAACGATGAAGGACGCTTACCAGAGATTGAACGAGAGTAACTGACGAAATATTAGGATAAATATATGTTAAGTAATGAAAATTTAACTTTGGATTATTATTATTAAATCGCTACTCGTACCTTATATGGTGATTTTGTAAGCGTAGCTTACATGTTGCACAAAACCGAATATATAGAGCACCCAGTGAGGATCGAACTCACTATTCAGTCAAAATTGATGTACCGAGTAAAGCTCGCTGATCATTTCACCAAGTTGAAGTACCCAGAAGTAAGTTTGGTTGTGGCACAAGGCCCAAATTAAGGACCACCTAGTGAGGATCGAACTCTCTATTCAGTTGTAATTGGTCTAGCAAGACAAGCTCGCTATTAAACCATATCGATGTTTCCAGTATTAATTTACTAAGCGAATCTTAGTTCTGGCACAAGGCCGAATGTAAGGAGCACCTAGTGAGGATCGAACTCACTATTCATTTGTAATTGATCTAACGAGACAAGCTCGCTATTAAACTATATCGCTGTGCCCAGTATTAATTTACTAAGCGAAGCTTAGTTCTGGCACAAGGCCGAATGTAAGGAGCACCTAGTGAGGATCGAACTTACTATTCAGTTGTAATTGATCTAACGAGACAAGCTCGCTAAACATTACACCTAGTCGAGGTGCCCGACTGTGCCATATATAAGTACCAAAAATCCTGGAAAGAGACGTCAGATTATTTGCTTCATTGGTCTATGAAGCCGTAATTTCTCACCGTTTAGAGGCTGGTTTTCTAAAATGTAGTGAAGTGTGGGGTATAGAAGAAAGATGGCGAACAATGAGAACGGGAAAGGAAGCAAGAGAGGAATTAAGAAAAGAAGGAAGGAAATTAGCAGGAAGAATAAAAAAAAGCTTTCCAAAGGATAATCCAAACAGAAAAAAAAATCTACATTCACAAGACTTTGTGCTGCAATGGCGAGAGTCTTCCTACTGACACGAAGCCACAAAAAATTGTCAAAGAACCAATCTATTAGATGGTTTGTAGCTGCTCGCCGACAATTAACAGTTTATACTGTCATTTTTTTTTTATTTCGAGTCGAGTCTTATCGTTTGAATATTGGACCAAAGTTACTAAATTGGCAATGTAGCCTTCTCTAATCTCCTTGAACTGGGCACACTATGCATTTGCTGGAGTAAATGTAGATGAGCTGTTTGTTCGTAAACAAGCTCTTTTGCCCTCTCCTCTTCCTCCATGTCAGTTCGGCTGCTCCTTTCATTTTTTCCCGCCTATGGTTTCTGCGAATGAATTTTCCGAGAATTGATGGAATTCCATTCGTTTTTCTTCCTAAAATGGAGACATTTTGGCGGGAAAAAGCATGTTCAGTGGAAGAGCGTATTTATTTGCCCGTTTTTTTTTTTTTATATATAGTCTTCCTTTTCCATCTCCATGTACGTTTTCATTATCTGTCATGTCCGCTCTCATCTCCTGTCCTCGTTCAGTTTCTTATATTCTTTCGTCATGCAGAAATTTGTATGGCTTTCTGGTTCTCCTTCCCTCACACCACCGTTCAGCCTTTTCTCTACAGATTTAGTTCTTTATTAGCTACCCACCCCGCTACACATTGCAACGAACAACAATTAAAATGACCTTGTCCGCACCCACGCACACGCATTTTACACTCTGATGCATAGAATATGTGCACATGCAAGAATTTAAATATGACAATATCTGTGTATAGATAAATCAACTTATCTCTCAAGCTATCTATCTATCTATCTATCTATCTATCTATCTATCTATCTATCTGCTGGCACTAAGGTAAACGCTTAATGGGGACAATCTGTTTCATGTTTCTTGAGATCATATATGCAAGGTGCAATTGGTAAATCGCCGCCATTTTATATTTTTAATTTCGAGCATGCGCGTTGATTCTTTTTTATTTTGTCGGCTGAACAGTATAGTAGGCTCAGTTGTTTGTGAGAAAAAGAGGAATATGACGCAATTTAATCCACCAGAAATTTGAAAACGACATGCTGTACTTCTTGGCATTCGCGTTTGAAGCCCCAATACGAACATTTCAGTGTTTGGATATCAATCTGCGGACAGTGCATATGATTCGGAAAGAATTTAAGGAGTCTAATTCGTGATTGCGAAGGTGTTTGGGGTGAACACTAGTGGACTCTGCACCATGCCATAAAAGCAGGAGGACCCAGGCAATTTCTGCGACCATATCACGCCTTACATCTAGCCACCTAACTCTCTAGACTGGTATCCCCTAGATTATTATGTGTGGGGCGCAGTTGAGCGAGAGACCAACAAAACTCCTTGTAACACCAAAGATAAACTGAAGGCAAGGATTATGACAGCACTCACCAACTTAAACATGGCGACTATCCAGAAGAGTTGCATGAGATTCCGAAGTCGTTTGGAGAGCGTGGTTCAAGCCAATGACAATGTTATTGAATAAATTTACTCTTTCGTATTTCAAGATATGTTTACGCAATTTTTGTAAATATATCTCTTAAAATGAGATGTCGGTGTTATATTCATTTTTGCGTAATTTAGGAGACAATTTATCCATCCCACTCTCTCTTCCTCATTCTCTCTCCCCCCCTCTCTCTCTCTCTCTATATATATATATATATAAATAAGGTTTTCGTGGTAGAATTTAATAATAGATAGGAAAAGACAATATTTATAAGGCATGTTTTAAAAGCAAAAGCTAAAATAAAAACAACCGGTTTCGTCCCAGGATTTATCAAGTTTATTTATTCTGGGAATTTAAAAGCGTGTAAATTAATTTTAATTAACGAATGTAATCGAATGGGAAAAAAAAAATTATGAATTTCAAGAAACTAGAGTCCAATAATATTCAGACCCATCAAGCATTCCATCTGTTTACAAAGGGAAGGCTCAGGAGATCTGATATACAATGACTCTAGAACCTTGAGGTGAAATATGGAATGGGACCTAGATAAAATTATAAATCGGTCACTACTAAAATTCTCCACACATTTCCTTCTATTTATCAAATGTTCAGCAATAGCAGGACCAGAACTGTTAGTCAGTTGGCTATTCTTAGAGGACGGATTCAAAATCCTGGTGGGTAAATGGTGTTTTATTCTCGAATCCAAATGCTGGGACGTCCTCCCTATGTAGTCGTGTCCACAACTACACTTGTATTGGTAAATCACTGAATTGGGGAGGGAGGACGTCCTTACGAATGGAAGAGAAAGCAGGACGGGTAACACATATTACCCTAACATTCGCCGAAAAATAACAACTATATATATATATATATATATATATATATATATATATATATATATTTAAGTTAAGTTATGAAGAACATGGTATATCTGTATGGGTAATCCCAAGGAGGATGAAATCCTGAGAGCTCAATGTAAATCCAGAGCTAATATTTAAAAGAAAAACAGACCACTTTAAGATACCATTATAATTATTTATTTCACCAGAGTCCTTTCAAAAGGACGCCGGATCATCAGATAGCACTTTCAACAACGAAATGAAACGAAAAGTCTATATATACATAAACATTTTTTATATATATATATATATATATATATATATATATATATATATATATATATGGCTGAAAAGTAGCCGAAAAAAAGCGCTTGGAACAATAGGAACAATTTTGTATTCCTTTTTCCCACCAAACGGAAAAAACTAAATAAAAAATTAATTAAAATTTCCTTGTCTGTCATATTTAACAAAAGATGTTTTAAAAGAAATGGTTGCTATCCAAATGTAATTCATTCACACACACAACATTTGCGGCATATATATATATATATATATATATATATATATATATATATATATATATATATATATATATATATATAGGTATCAATCTTAATTTATGCGTGTTTCATTAAAACGACATAGAATTATGTGCCCAACAACGAATTAAAACATTTGTACAGATTCTACATACTATGTGTGCAAAAAAATAAACACTTGTTTTACCGGAAAAAAATTAAATAAAAAGCTTAGTCATCCTACCTTGTCTGTCGTTTTTTTAATGAAACATGCACACACACACACGCACACACACACACACACATACTCACACTTACATACACACATATATATATATATATATATAAATGAAGAAGTATAGTTTTATGGTGTGCTATATTTATGGGATAAAGTGCTCCATATCAGAGATAGAGCGTATGTAAATATGAATATAAAATTGAACATTGAAGTCAACACTCAGAGGCGACAGGCTGTTTCTTGCTAGATGCAATCGTCATGACGCAATCGTCAGGCCGCGCAGCCTGACGATTGCATCCAGCATGAAACAGCTGGCCGCCTCTGAGTTTTGACTTCAATGTTCATTTATATATATATTATTGTTATTGTGTGTGTGTGTGTGTGTGTGTGTGTGTTTGTGTGTGTGTGTGTGTATGTGTATGTGTGAATAATGAAACTAATTTACGTCTGCAAGTATTTGTCTGTATGTAAAGATAAATTATTTAGCTAGTCAAATTACTATATCGATATATCTATCTCAATGAGTTCTCTTAGTCTATTATTATCTATATGTTTATCTTTCTAAGTCTGTTTATTTCTATTATGTCCGTTTCTCTGCCTCTCTCTGCCTCTCTCTCTCTCTCTCTCTCTCTCTCTCTTTTATCTTTGATGAAACGTATTTACCATTGCAATATTTATGTACTTTGCAACTGCCTTGTAAAATACTGAAAAAAAAAATTAATCATCGCCCTATTTTTTCATGAAAAATGCATTTTGAATATTAGACTAAATAAGTGTCATTCAAGAGTGGATATTTAAGGTATTCGACTAATAATGTTTAGCATTCGATTTTCTCTTTTTTAATCCGTCACCAGACGTATCCCGTTGTTGTAGAGTAGTTTTCACAGTGGAGGCTTGTATTTCACTAAGTCGGTCCTAAAAGAGGTTCGACGTACAAAACGTTAGGAACTTGAAATAATAGTTAATGACGCAGCAATCTAGTTGCGGTGATTGATACTTTAAGGTCCGACATCGACTGACTCACCAACTCACTCTGAGCCCCCTGGCGACTGCTACTACTACTTATTATCTATTAACAATAGAATAGGTATGTTCCGGTATAACACCCGTACATTGAGGTTAGAAAACCATCGTTCGTCATGGTATAGTAATGTATTATCTTTTTAGTTACCATCAATAACGTTTTTTCTTTCTGTTATGTTTTGGCCTGCATGTTTGGCCTTAACTTTTGTTCCTTAAAATAGGCTATTATTTTTATTTTCTTAGATTTCTGGCGTTTACACATTTCTGTCCGGGTTCCACCCAGGGACCTAAGTTTAGAAATGGCATCATGACACTTCCCACTGACAAAAAAAAAAAAAAAATATTACATAGATAAAGCCCTTCGTAAAGTGTGGGCTGTACTTGTTAGAACAATTTTTTGTATCTCCTTGAGGCATGGAGTTCCAAGAATCCCTTCAATTAGTCTACTGCAATCTTTTCCAACCAGTCCTAGGGCTCCAACTAAAACAGGGATTATTTCAAGGTCCTTATATTTTGACAGCTTTTTGAATATCTTCAAAGATACATTGCAGTCAGCAGGGACAGCCATATCAATAAGGAGGCACCGTTTTTGTTTGTGGTCTTTAATAACAATTTATTATTATTATTATTATTATTATTATTATTATTAGACGGAATGAACTTACAAGACCTCCTACAGAAGGGGGCGAAGGAGAGCGAGAAGAAGGGACTAAGCATAAACTACAAGAAGACAATGTATGGTCATCAGTAAAAGGATGACCTCGAAATGCGATTTGCAGGTCGGAGGACACTAAAATCAAGCAGGTACGGAAGTTTAAATATCTGGCAAGTGTTTTGACGAAAGACGGTAAGTGCGACGATGAGATCCGAAGACGTAATGGGGATGACCAAGGACGCAACGCAAAAGCTGAGTATTGCGAGACAGGAGGATTTCTTTGGTAACAAAGAAAAGAGTTTTGAGCTGCTACGTGACATCTGTCCTCCTTTACGGCGGCGAATGTTAGACGATCTCCTCAAAGATGAAGAAGAGACACGAGGCAACAGAGATACGGTTCTACAGAAGGATGCTGAGGATATCATAGACTGAGCATGTGAGCAACGCCGAGATGCAAACAAGGAGGAAGCTTATACTTAAGAAGAGGCAGCTGAAATTTCTGGGACACGTAATGAGGAAGGAGGGCTTGGAGAATCTGATACTCACAGGGTGGATAGAGGGAAAGAGAGACAAGGGAAAGAAATGTGGGACATACCTGGCGGGCTTAAGCAAGTGGATCTCGGGGAGGTGACGAAGAGACAAAATTTATTGAGAGCTACAAGGGATTGGGGTAAGTGGAGAGCCTTGATCGCCTACGTCCTGAAAGGACACGGTACATAAAAAGAAAACAAGAACCAGAGGAGAAATTCGGCGTTTTAGATGGGGGAGGGAAAAATCTTTTACTTTTTCACAAGTTACTCACTGGCTGTAATCTTAATAAAATCGATTTAAATATCTCGATCTTTTACTGAACTTTTTCCTTATTGAATTACAATACTTTGGCTTTATATTGAACTTTTGTTTATTGAAGTATGCTTTAGTTTATTTATTTAATAATTAAATATGTATTAAAACAAATTACTGTACATGTATTCAAGTTTAAAAATCTACTAACGTTTTCTATTGTAATTAAATTTGTAAAACGCCTCTATAAAAACTATGTAGACCTGAGTATGTCTATGAACTACGTCCGGCAGCAAGGCCGTTGATCGGGAGATTGGATGCTTTGAGGAGCGTGGACCCACCTCTTAAATGCTGTTGTTCCCAGGTCCACATTGACCCGGGGTGGTAGCACCAGTTAGGGTCCCAGCTATGGACAAAAAATATGAAAATATAAAAATATATTTTTACAATAAAATTACCAACAATATATATTTATATGAAAAAAATATCAACAATTCATATTTATAGTAAAATTACGTACAGTACAATTTTAAAGCAAAATGACCAGCAATACATTTTATAGTAGAATTATTAGCAATAACTTTCATAACAAAATGACCAACAATACATTTTATCTGTAGTTGAAGGCATATAGTTGTGTTAGAAATATCTTTATTTCTATAAAAGTCTGTGAACGTTGCTTGTGTGTTTGCCAGAAGTCATATATAGAGAGTGGGTGAAAGAAAGATATTAATTTATTATCGTGTAGGAAGCGGGGCGGGGGAAGAAGGAAATGGAGAAAAAAACTCTCTTTCTACCCACCTCTCTCTCTCTCTTTCCACGTCTCTCTCTTTCCACCTCACTCTCTTTCCACCTATCTCTCTTTCCACCTCACTCTCTTTCTACCTCTTTCTCTTTCCACTTCTCTCTCTTTCCACCTCTCTCTCTCTTTCTATCTCTCTCTCTTTCCACTTCTCTCTCTTTCCACCTCTCTCTCTTTCCACTTCTCTCTCTTTCCACCTCTCTCTCTTTCCACCATTCCGTGATTGCGTGCGTGCATATTTATGTTTCAGCTTTCTTTAAACAATCAATATTTTAAATATTTTTATTTCAACTTTTTTTTTAATGTTGAAAGTTTTTAATGTTTAATTTTTTTAATGTTGAAAGCAACTTCATTGTTTAATAATATGATTTAAAAATGCGATTTGTTTATACTGTATTTTTATTTCAACTTTCTTCAAAAAGACAATTTTTTTAATGTTGAAAGCAACTTCAATAACTGCAAATAAACATATTTTTAAAATATCTCTACTTTCACAAACACTTCATGAAACTAATTGTAAACAGTAACACCAGGTTGATCCAACACGTCACAGGTGCTCTAGTATTTAGTTAAAACCATAAAAATGTGTTCAAAATATTTTAGTTAGATTTCGTATTAAATTACCCATGAATTGATATGCCGTACATGCACTAATATGGAAAAGAATGAAAATTTTCAATAATATATGCATATTATTTACAATGCACTTTTGAGTCGGATAATCTTAGAAAGGTGGGAAGATGGCATTGTGACTTATAGCGAAAAGGCTGCAATGGGCAAAAAAAGTTTGAGAACTACTGGTTTAGAGGATGCTTTCCTGATAACTAAAAATATATCCCTTTCGAGTCTTGTGTTAACCGTTATCTATCCTACATATCCGGTGGAGTAATGGATAGCGGCTTGGATTGAGGAATCGCACAGCCGAGTTCGAATTCCAGTCGAATCCATTACATTCACTTACGTGCTAATACCCCTGGGAAAGGTGTGAATCCTCTTCTTCTCCCTCCAGCTACGGGCAAACAGACTGGGTCCTATAGCTTTGGATGGCAACTGGTCTAGGAGAAGAAAAAACTCTGAATTCAAAATCTGCTGAGGGTCGTTTGGGGACCTTGTGGCACGTAGTGCACCAGGTCTCTGTATTCGGCCCTTCAAAAAGTGTGGATGGTCCTGCACGAAACCTTCACCACTATAATCAAATCTTATGTGCTATACATGCGGGTTGGGGACCACTTATGAATTCCAAATTCCCATGAAACTCCAAAAGAGAGCCGGCTCAACCCACCTCGGGTGAATGCCGTTACAAGGACAAGGACAAGGACAAGGATATCCCAATATTTCCACTACCTTGCACCCCATGGGGTTTGTATTGGGTTTACTTGTAGTAAGAAATTCAACCCAGATGGCGTGTGGTGCTTACACAAATTCTTTTTTCAGAAATAGTCAGCAAACCTACCTATTCACTTGCCTAAAGTAATTACAAAATTTAAACTGCGTACATGTTTAGAAGATGATGTAGACATGACTAAATTTTCGGCAGCCTCACCAAAGAAACACAACTTCGATCAAAGTCAGCACTGAATTGTTTTTGTATATATATATATATGTATATATAAAATATATATATATATATATATATATATATATATATGTGTGTGTGTGTGTGTGTGTGTGTGTGTGTATTATATATATATATATATATATATATATATATATATATATATATTCATCTAGAGGTTCGTGGGTTAATGTAATTTTAATAAATTTGTTTGCGAAGATATATTCTCACCATTTATATCATTAACTTCACTAATCTGTTTTTTGTATGAATAATTCATGTAATATTGAAAAATTTTAACTTTTTGTTAAAATGAACGAAATTTAAAGAGTATTTTATAATGTCTAATGGAGCTGAACATTATTTTTATGTTTAGATGCATTTAAACTGATCAAATTTTATTTCAGAGAACAATAAAATTAAATTTTATTTGATTAAAACCCTACTAACATGGAAGTACGCAAGAATTATTTGAGGCACATAATGCTTTATGAGTTCAAGAAAGGAAACTCAGCAGCCAAAGCGGCTAGAAACATTCACTCAGTTTATGGAGAGGAATATGTGAATGAAAGAACTTGCAGAAGATGGTTTGCAAAATTCAGAGGTGGAGATTTCACCCTTGAAGATGAAGATCGAACCGGACGTCCAGTTGAGTTTGATGAAAAGCTTCTTGAAGCAGCCCTTGAAGAAAATCCTGCTTTATCAGTTGAGGAATTGGCAGTGGTTCTCAGTTCAAACCATACAACTGTTCATCGTCATCTTCAACAACTTGGAAAAGTTCCTAAACTTGGAAAATGGGTGCCTCATGAATTGTCTGAAAACAACCTCAAATCCCGAGTTGACATCTGCTCTTCTCTCCATTCTCGCCAACTTGTTTCACCTTTTTTGGATAAACTTGTGACTGGCGGCGAAAAATAGATCTTTTATCGAAATGTTAAGCGTCATAGACAGTGGCTTGGTAAAGGGGAAGGACCCCAGCCACAGCCGAGAAAGGAACTTCATGGGCAAAAGGTTCTTCTTTCAATCTGGTGGGATCGCCAAGGAATAATCCACTTTGAATTCTTACCACCTAATGCAACAATTAATGCTCAAATATACTGTCAGCAATAAGAGCGTTTGGACCAAGCTTTGAGGAAAAAATGACTTGGTCTAGTGAATCGAAAAGAGGTGATGTTTCATCAGGACAATGCGCGACCCCACACAGCAAGAATCACGTCACAAAAGATCGAAGAACTTACTTGGGAGAAAATTCCTCATCCACCTTATTCTCCCGATCTTGCTCCTTCAGACTACTATTTGTTTCGTAGCTTACAGAATCATTTGGAAGAAACAGCTTTTGTAACACAGAAAGAGGTTAAAACTGACATTTGTGAGTTCTTCGAATCAAAGCCAAAAGAATTTTACAGTAATGGAATTAGTAAGCTTGTTAATAGATGGAAGGAAGTCATAGATAATCAGGGAAAATACATTGTTCATTGAATCTGTAATTAAATGTAACATTTGGTCACTTGTTTTCTTTATTCAAAATTCGGACAGAACTTATGGGATGACGTGATATATATATATATATATATATATATATATATATATATATATATGTGTGTGTGTGTGTGTGTGTGTGTGTGTGTCTGTGTCTGTGTCTGTGTGTGTGTTCGTGTCTGTTTCGGCTAGCATATCAATTTACAAAAGAGGAAACAATTCGCACCGCAGACGAAAATATGTAAGGAGGAAAAGGGAATCCACGGTTAAAATTAGCCTTTATTTGTGAAATATTCATTAATAAAACAAGGAGAAAAGAGAAAAAAAGTAGAAAGATACGAATAAAGGTTAAATGCTTCCAGGCGAGTATAAAACGGAAAGAATGTTTGTTACTCATACACTTCCTAAAAGACACAGCGAGCAAATAAATCGCTCTTTCTGTATTCACAGAGACGGTTGATGTAATTGAATAAGGACCACTTTAAGTTAACGTAAATCTTGACCGGTCAGGGCTTTGTACAAAACTGTGAACGAATCGTTCACATCTTTTGCTGCATAATTCGATTATAAAGTTGGCCGATAGCCGAGTCATGCACTGGCTAGGTATCTCTCAAACTACGATCAGAAGAACCCTGTCTTATGCTAGCAAGAGCGTATTGACCAATCCAGGCCTCGAGTCGCTGATGGATCCGTCTTATATAATCAGCTTCGCACTGACATTAAAATTTGTAGACATTAGAACTATTTTGAAGGTAGGACAAACCAACTTTGAAAAAAACAAAAACAAAAAAAAAAACAGGGGTAAAATCGGATTGGTTCCCAAAACAACACGCAACCTGACTGCCGTAAAACCCGATGTAACACAACTCTGTCGGGATGTGTCTGACTTTTCCTGTCCAGCTAAAGCAATTTTTAAAGATACAAAACACAGAGCAGGACCGAAAACTAGCGGAACTCTGAAGCGTTTAATTTTGCGTTCAGCGGTGAGTTTGATGACATTCCCAGGTTACCCGTTGTTACAGAAAATGTCATAGATGTTACTTGATACTTACTGTTACTTGATCAAATTTGCAAGAAGAAAATATCAGTATACGGTGGACCAACGAACAGATCACGTTTATCTTACGGGACTTGGGGACAAAGGAATTCTAATTGGTGTAATGATCTATGGACTTAGACCCTTTAACTTTGCTAAGGGGTTCTTCTGATTTGTTCGCTGAAAGAGCTCTAAAAATGCCTTCGTACATATATATATATATATATATATATATATATATATATATATATATATATATATATATATATTATTTATTCGAAAATTTAACATATATATGTTATAAAATCACTACAAAAATAGCCATTTTCTTTCAACACCTCTGGTATCTTATCAAGTGATGATGTTGAATGTAGAATAAAGGGTTTCAAAAGGTAGAGGTGTTGAAACAAAATGGCTATTTTTGTAGGGATTTTATAACATATATATGTTACAATTTTTGAATAAATAATTATATTCGGCTTGATTATTATATGTGAGGCGCAGTTGAGTGAGAGACGAACAAAACTTGTAACACCAAAGATGAACAGTCAGAAACTATGACAGCAATCATCAACTTAAACAAGGAGACCGTCTAGAAGTGTTCCGAAATCGTCTGGTTGAAGGCAATGGCGATTTTAGTGAAAAAATTTACTCATTAGTATTTCAAGATTTTATTGTGCAATTATGGTAAATATATATGTTAAAATGAGATGTCAGGGTGACTTACATTCTTGAATAATCTAGAGGAAAATTGATCCATCACATATATATATATATATATATATATATATATATATATATATATATATATATATATATATAGTGTTAGTGCATTAGAACATGCACATACCTACTACAAAACTGTACATCTTGTTTCAACGTTAAAAAATATTTTTTAACGTTTCATTTAAGTGGGGGAATCACGATGGTACTAGATAGATAGATATATAAAACAGAAGAAAATAGATATATAGATATATCATAAGATAGATCGATGTATATGAATAGACAGCGATAGATAGATACATAAACAGACTAATATATATATATATATATATATATGAAGAAAAAATATATACGGAAAAAAACAAAAAAATCCTTATATGCAATTATGCTGTTTTAATGTTAATATGTCAACGTCGGACGTTTCGGTCTAATAAACCATCTTCAGGACATATTCATAATTGCATATAAGGATTTTTGTTTGTTTATTCCGTATATATTTTTCTTCATACTGTCGAATCTATATCCATATATTTGCTTATATATATATATATATATATATATATATATATATATAGTATCTATTTTATATATGAATTACGGTTTTGGAGGAAAGATGTATGATAATATCTCTCTCTCTCTCTCTCTCTATATATATATATATATATATATATATATATATATATATATATATATATATATATATATATGTATTTTGACAGACTATTTCATGTTTGACGCAATCATCAGGCCACCTAATTGGTGGCCTGATGATTGCGTCTAGCATGAAACAGTTTGTCGCCTCTGAGTTTTGACTTCAACGTTCACTTTTACATTGACATCCACTCTATCTCTGATATTGAGCACTTTATCCCATGAATGTAGCACAACTTAAAACTTAAAAACGCCTTATTCATATATATATATATATATATATATATATATATATATATATATATACGAGATAGATAAACAGATAGATAGATAAAGATGAAAATATATATAGATTGATATACACAGTTAGATTGAGATATATATATATATATATATATATATATATATATATATATATATAATATTAATGGTAAATATACATACATATCCAAAATATATAAATACCCATACATATATATTTTTTAATAAAAATTCAAGAGGAAGAATCCAGGTAGAACTCAATGTCCAGGACAGAGAAAGGATATAATAAAAAGGCTTAAACACTTATATTCCATGGTCATAGATAGATAGATAGATAGATAGATAGATAGATAGATAGAAGACTTAGATAGATAGATAGATAGATAGATAGATAGATAGATAGATAGATAGATAGATCATGAGCCCAGTTAGATTGATACATATGAACAAACTGAGATCGATAGATAGATACCAGAATTAGATAAGATAGATAGATAGATAGATAGATAGATAGATAGATAGATAGATAGATAGATGTTTTTCTCGGAGAATAAACTCTCGTTTTTCCAATAAAGCGAATCAAGTCTTGTGTCATAGATGAAAGTAAACGTATAAGCGTTTTAAGAAAGTGTTTGACACGAAGGAAGAGGAAAATTGTCGAATTAAGTCGTGCAGCTGATGTTCTTCTTCAAATCCGATTTATAAACGCCGTCTTCTGAGGTTGGCAAATCGAGCTTCATAAGGCTTCCGACTACAAAAAAAAAAAACAAAAAGAAAAGATTCCAGTTTTCACTGTTTGCTGCTGGGGCCGTTCACATCGATAAGTATAGACATAGATATAGAGAAACATTTACTTACTTTAGATACTAAAAGTTAGCAAGGCATAAGGCCAAATTTCAATCGATTGCAATGGAAGTAAATATGTCTTTCTACCACAGAGTTATGTATCAAGTTAATATAAAATACAAGGCTTTAATCGTGTGCCATCACGTAAGAAACAAAATCAACGTGTTTATGAAATTTTCACTGTATAAGGTTCGATCTACGAGACTGATATTCATTTCTTGATTCTTCTTCTTCTATGGGCCGTTTTTCCTTCATAACGCTGGAACCATGACTCTCCACAACTTCCTCTCCTTTGTAGCTCCTAATAAATTGTATTTTTGTTATCTCCCTTAAACCATATTATGTTATCCATTTGAACAAGCTCGCTAGATAGGCTATGCTTTGTTTTTCTCTATCCCTCTTTGCCGTCAATCTGTCCTGTGAGTATCAAAATTTCTAAACCCTCTTTCCTCATTATGCACCCTTGAAATTCTAACTCTCTTTTTGATGTTAAGTATAAGTGTTCTATTTTTTCCCATTTTCTCTAAAACTTGCTATGTAGGTTATGCGTTGTTTTCCTCTATCCCTCTTTGGCTTCAATCTGTCCTGTGAGTATCAAATTTTCCAAGCCCTCTTTCCTCATTATGTACCCTAGAAATTTCAGCTCTCTCTTCCTGATGTTAAGTATAAGTGTCCTTTTTGTTTCCATTTTCTCTAAAACTTCCTTGTTGCTCACGTGTTCGTTCCACATTATTCTAATCATCCTTCTGTAGAACCACATTTCTGTTGCTTCATGTCTCTTCTTTATCAGTAAGGAGATTGTTCAGCATTCATTGCCATATAAGAGGACCGATATCACGTAACAGTTCAATACTCTTTTCTATGTTCCTAACGAAATTTTCCTGTTTCTTAATACTTTGCTTAGTTTTGGAAGGCTTCTTTCCTTATCCCGATGGGCCTTCGGATTTCATTGTTGTATTTTCCGATCTCCGTTAAAACACTTATCGGATATTTAAATTGTTGTTGCTGATTGATTTTGATATCTGCAATTTGTAATTTGCATATTGGGCTGTTTCTTTTGCTGACAACAATTCATTTTGTTTTCTCGCAATTGTTGTTTAGTCCGTTTTTTCTTGCTTTCCTTCATTACATTCTGAAGGAGTTCTAGTCGTTTCCTTTCTGTATCTGCTATCAACACTGTGTCATCGGCATATCTTATGATATTAATGTTGTGACCACTAATAATGAATACTGGTAGGACTTCTAATTCTCTCAGAATCACCCCCAGTATAGTTTGAATAAGTCTGGTGAGAAGACACATCCTTTTTCTTACACCCTTTTTTACTTTTGAATATTTTCTGAACTTATTTCCTGTCTGTATGCAGGCGGTTTGCTGCCACAATGGCTTCTGGATTATTCTAGCTTTCCCAAATATGTCAAGTTTATCTTGCAATTCCAACAGAGTCCTTTGTGACATACTTTATCAAATGCCATTTCTTAATCTATAAAACATGGATATAAGCATTATATTATTATAAAACAGAGCATTTACTTAAATATCTGTATCTATAAAAAGAATGTATAAACATAAAAATGTCTTAAAATAATTGTCGGACATTGTTTATTTCATAATGTGTGACGTCATTTGTTTACATTTGGATACGCTTTTAGCAGAATGTACTTGACAGATTCATGGAAGATTGAAATTTAAAAGCAGTAAAATCGACCTTGCCAATCGAACGATTCTCTGTGACTCGATCGGTTAAGGCACGTCAGGCTAAATGACGGTTCCGTATAGGATACGGGTTCGATTCCTGTTGGAGGACGAATATTTTCTGTGAAAATTTCTCGGACATTCAGGCCGGTAAATGTTGTTTAATATTGTTTATTATAAACAGAGCATTTACTTAAATATTTGTATCTATAAAAAGAATGTATAAACATAAAAATGTCTTAAAATAATTGTCAGACTTTGTCCATTTCATAATGTGTGACGTCATTTGTTTACATTTGATACGCTTTGAGTGGATATGAATATACGTGAGAGATTCATAGAAGATTGAAGTTTAAATACAGTAAATTCGACCTTGCTAACCAAACGTTCCTTCGTGGATAAATCAGTAAAGGCACGTCAAGCTAAATGACGGTTCCGTATAGGATACAGGTTCGAATCCTGTGAAAATTTCTCGGACATTCAGGCCGGTACATGTTATTAATACTGTTTATTATAAAACAGAGCATTTCCTTAAATATTTGTGTCTATAAAAGAATATATAGACATAAAAATATCTTAAAATAAGCGTAAGTATAAATGCTAAGGAAATATATTAGTCATCTCACACTATTTACATTACTCGGACTATTGTCTTCAACTTTGTTGTCATATTTATCACAACGTTTCGGACGGACTTCTTCAGGTGGTTGGAATGTGGAACTGAACCCTTTATTTCGCTCGCAACGATAACAGCAAAAATTGCAATATGAGCAATGGTAAAAATGGTTTCGGGAGACATTAGGCTTATAAGTCCCAGTAATTCATACACAAATGTCCTTAAGGACACATGGCACTGTGGATAAAGACGTTGCTTAGACCCAAAGAGTTGTGAGTTCAATACCTGGTTAAGCCAGTGGAGAAGCTGAATTAACAGACGATCCATTAGACATGGCACGTAGAGGTAGAAGCTTCAGTTCGACATTCCAACCGGAGCATAGAAATAAATGTGATAAATATGACAAAAAAGATGAAGACAATAGTCCGAATAATGTAAATAGTGTACATAATACCTCATATCAGAAATATAGACAGATACTGAAGAAGGCCGGAGCGTACAACGGCCGAAACGTTGTGATAAATATGACAACAAGGATGAAGAAAATAGTCCGAATAATGTAAATAGTGTACATAATACCTCATATCAGAAATATAGACAGATACTGAAGAAGGCCGGAGCGTACAACGGCCGAAACGTTGTGATAAATATGACAACAAAGATGAGGAAAATAGTCCGAATAATGTAAATAGTGTACATAATACCTCATATCAGAAATATAGACAGATACTGAAGAAGGCCGGAGCGTACAACGGCCGAAACGTTGTGATAAATATGACAACAAAGATGAGGAAAATAGTCCGAATAATGTAAATAGTGTACATAATACCTCATATCAGAAATATAGACATATACTGAAGAAGGCCGGAGCGTGGCCGAAACGTTGTGATAAATATGACAACAAAGATGAGGAAAATAGTCCGAATAATGTAAATAGTGTACATAATACCTCATCTCAGAAATATAGACACATAGTCATCTCGAGCCCTCTCGTGTTAGGGTCACAGGTTGAGCGGGTGTATTGTCGACGTAGCCAGGGTAATATAACCTGACGGAGACCATCTTCTGATTGGTTTTCAAATTGCTTCACCTAGACTGGTTCCATCGCAAAGCAAAGGAGTCCAATAATCCCTGCTACTTAATCCATAGCAGGAAGAAAAAGGATCCGTGCCTTTTACTGGTGTCAGCGCGAAGTGAACGAAAATGGACCAACCAGAAATTGAACGTGGTACGCCAATTTCATTTTCCGGGACATTAACCATTCAACTATTCGCCTCTCCGCTAAACGGATTATACTGAAGAAAAAATATTGTCGCTTAGAACAGATGCTTAGTTCACGATTGAACTTCAAACGTACACACATATGTTCACGGTCACGATTATAGACCCTAGTGTGTTATAGCGTATGCAAAAGCCTTTGACAAAGTAAGTCAAAAAAAAAAAAAAAAAAAAAACAGAACTGCTAAGCAAGCTTTATTTATTTGGAAAGGATATTAGAATAATCCAGAACTTTTTACTGAGACCGCCTGCATAAGGATAGAAAATGAATTCAGTAAATACACAAAAATGTTTCAACAAAGAAAAGTCTTCTCGCCGGACTTATTCAAATTATAAGATGATGCAATCCTAAGAGAATTAGAAGTACTACCAGGATTCAGTATTGTTGGACACAATCTTAACATTAATTGACACAGTGTTGATGGTCGACACTGAAAGGAAACTACAGAAGCTAACAAAGAAAAGCATGAAGAAGGGACTAAACGTCAAATTTAAGAATACAGAAAATATTGTAGTCAGCAAAAGAAACAGTGAAAAATGCAAATTACCACCTGGAGATTCTAAAATTGAACTAGTGCAAAAATTTAAATATCTGGGAAGTGTTTTCATAGATAATGAAAAATGTGACATCGAAATCCGAAGGCATATTGGAATAATGAAAGATGCCTTCCAAAAGTTAGGCAAAGTATTAAGAAACATTTGAGAGACAAAGATATTATAAATTGTTATGTAAATATTGCTACTTCTATATGACAGTGAATCTCATCATGGATGGACAAGAGACTTGAAGCACCGAAACCTTCAGAAGGATGCTGAGAATACCATGGACTGAACATGTGAACAACGAGGAAGATTTAGAGAAAACAGAAACGGAAAACACACTAATACTTAACATAAGAAAGAGACGGTTTGGTTTGATTTGGTTTACAGCATATCAACACCTCAATGGGTTATTTAATGCCGGCATGATTTTTATTGCTGGTAATATTTTTTTTTCAAAAATGTATTGCTGGTAATAATTTTTTCTTAAAAAAAATCACTGCTAGTAATAAGGTTTTACAAAAATATATTGCTGGTATTAAAACCTATTTTTAGACTTTAATAGTGTTTTGACCCCAGTTTAAGGGTCAACTATTTGCCCATAGCTGAGAACCTAAGAAGTACTACAACCCCGAGTGAGGGGGAACCTGGAAACACCAGCAATTAAGAGGTGGTTTCATGTCCCTCAAAACCTATTGATCAAAAGCTTGATGTTGGATGTTTATCGTCATACCCAGAAAGAAGATGTCGTTTATCGTCATACCCAGGACGCGGATGTAGTTTATCGTCATACCCAGGACACGGATGTAGTTTATCGTCATACCCAGGACACGAATGTAGTTTATAGTCTTACCCAGGACAGGAATGTAGTTTATCGTCTTACCCAGGACGCGGATGTCGTTTATCGTCATACCCAGGACACGGATGTAGTTTATAGTCTTACCCAGGACAGGAATGTAGTTTATCGTCTTACCCAGGACGCGGATGTCGTTTATCGTCATACCCAGGACACGGATGTAGTTTATAGTCTTACCCAGGACAGGAATGTAGTTTATCGTCTTACCCAGGACGCGGATGTCGTTTATCGTCATACCCAGGACACGGATGTAGTTTATAGTCTTACCCAGGACAGGAATGTAGTTTATCGTCTTACCCAGGACGCGGATGTCGTTTATCGTCATACCCAGGACACGGATGTAGTTTATAGTCTTACCCAGGACAGGAATGTAGTTTATCGTCTTACCCAGGACGCGGATGTCGTTTATCGTCATACCCAGGACACGGATGTAGTTTATAGTCTTACCCAGGACAGGAATGTAGTTTATCGTCTTACCCAGGACGCGGATGTCGTTTATCGTCATACCCAGGACACGGATGTCGTTTATCGTCTTACCCAGGACACGGATGTCGTTTATCGTCATACCCAGGACACGGATGTAGTTTATAGTCTTACCCAGGACAGGAATGTAGTTTATCGTCTTACCCAGGACGCGGATGTCGTTTATCGTCATACCCAGGACGCGGATGTCGTTTATCGTCTTACCCAGGACACGGATGTCGTTTATCGTCATACCCAGGACACGGATGTAGTTTATAGTCTTACCCAGGACAGGAATGTAGTTTATCGTCTTACCCAGGACGCGGATGTCGTTTATCGTCATACCCAGGACACGAATGTAGTTTATAGTCTTACCCAGGACAGGAATGTAGTTTATCGTCTTACCCAGGACGCGGATGTCGTTTATCGTCATACCCAGGACACGGATGTAGTTTATAGTCTTACCCAGGACAGGAATGTAGTTTATCGTCTTACCCAGGACGCGGATGTCGTTTATCGTCATACCCAGGACGCGGATGTCGTTTATCGTCTTACCCAGGACACGGATGTCGTTTATCGTCATACCCAGGACACGGATGTAGTTTATAGTCTTACCCAGGACAGGAATGTAGTTTATCGTCTTACCCAGGACGCGGATGTCGTTTATCGTCATAACCCAGGACACGGATGTAGTTTATAGTCTTACCCAGGACAGGAATGTAGTTTATCGTCTTACCCAGGACGTGGATGTCGTTTATCGTCATACCCAGGACACGGATGTAGTTTATAGTCTTACCCAGGACAGGAATGTAGTTTATCGTCTTACCCAGGACGCGGATGTCGTTTATCGTCATACCCAGGACGCGGATGTAGTTTATCGTCATACCCAGGACACGGATGTAGTTTATCGTCATACCCAGGACGCGGATGTAGTTTATCGTCATACCCAGGACGCGGATGTAGTTTATCGTCTTACCCAGGACAGGAATGTAGTTTATCGTCTTACCCAGGACGCGGATGTCGTTTATCGTCATACCCAGGACACGGATGTAGTTTATCGTCTTACCCAGGACAGGAATGTAGTTTATCGTCTTATCCAGGACGCGGATGTCGTTTATCGTCATACCCAGGACACGGATGTAGTTTATCGTCTTACCCAGGATAGGAATGTAGTTTATCGTCTTATCCAGGACGCGGATGTCGTTTATCGTCATACCCAGGACGCGGATGTAGTTTATCGTCTTATCCAGGACGCGGATGTCGTTTATCGTCATACCCAGGACGCGGATGTAGTTTATCGTCTTACCCAGGACGCGCATGTAGTTTATCGTCTTATCGAGAACGAGAAATAGACGGGGCAGATAATGGGGAAATAGGGTTTGGAAAATTTGACACTGCACCTATTAAAAGCAAGAAGGCAAGAGGGAAGCAGCGTATAAGCTACCTCACGAGTCTATGGAAATGGTTGGCAGAACAGGGATTAAAAGAGACAGTAAAAACAGAAACTTTACGAAGAAAGAGAGGAATTTGTGGAGATCGATAATAAACCACGTCCGGCAGGGACACGGCACATAGAAGATGACCCTCTGTCAGTGCACCAGGTGAATTGCAGAAAGAGCAAAACAGCAATAGGTGTGTATAAGGCAAAATATAGAAATAGACCATACTAACTTCAGGATCGTTTTTAATTCAGATTTTTCCTTCTCCCTGTCACGCAAAAAAGAGAGTGCGGTCTGTCCTATTATTTAACCAGTGCGGTGGGGGAGAAAAAACGGATTCGTGTCAGTGTGCGAAAGTGAACCAAAACAGACTAGCCCGGGATATGAACAAGGTTCGCCGATTCCACTTTCTGCGCTGATATCCCTAACACTACCGGAACATATAAGCCAATGTCTCCACGTTTTTATTTCTTTAGCCGAGCTGGTTATCTCTTTCTGTTCATATCTATCTATCTATCTATCTATCTATCTATCTATCTATCTAATTCTGTTCCTTATCTATCTAATTTTGTTTCTTATCTATCTGATTCTGTTATCTATCTATCTATCTATCTATCTATCTATCTATCTATCTAATTCTGTTCCTTATCTAATTCTATTCATTATCTATCTATCTATCTATCTAATTCTGTTCCTTATCTAATTCTATTCATTATCTATCTATCTATCTATCTATCTATCTAATTCTGTTCCTTATCTATCTAATTTTGTTTCTTATCTATCTGATTCTGTTATCTATCTATCTATCTATCTATCTATCTATCTATCTATCTATCTATCTATCTAATTCTGTTCCTTATCTATCTATCTATCTATCTATCTATCTATCTAATTCTGTTTCTTATCTATCTGATTCTGTTAATTATCTATCTATCTATCTATCTATCTATCTATCTATCTATCTATCTGGTTTATCACGCCACTATACATCGCTGAGATATGACCAAAGGTACAATGAACCAATGTTATTGTTACTGCCTCTCTACCAAAGTGGATGACATCTTTTTCAATAGTTGAAAAGTTGATTTAGTTGAGAATAAAAGGAAAAAAAAAGAAAGAATATTTATTTCCTGATGTATATATCCGTCAACAGACTAGCTATTGTCAGTCTCTTCTTTTTCTCTTTAAAGTCGAATGCCGATCAACTTAAAGCCGGCCGTCGAATGAAGGCCATTATCTACCATTAGATCTAAAGAAATCTGTTTATTGTTAGCGACAAACTTTAAAGGCCTTTCCGCTTTTTAAGTCTGGGCCGCTTTTTTTTTTCTTCCTTTGTGTCAAACGCACTCAGTTAAGTCGTTCTTCGGCCAAAGTGCCACGCTTTGAGCCACTTGTTGCAATAATCTTTGAAGGCACACTTGATTTGAAATTCCCTTTTTCTTTTCCCGCTGATTCCGTGCGGCTTGGAGTCACACACATTATCATCTTGAAAGCTGGGATTTACGCAAGGAGAAAAAAGTACAAAGGAAGAATCCATCTTTATCTTAGAAGCATCAGTCAAAACTTTGCTTCTTTTTTCGAAAGTCTTAAATTCGTTTTTTATAATGTCAGGGTTTTCAAGAATTTCTAGTAAGTACTTCCTCTGACTTACCTTTACCAGAGCTCTTCTTCTTCTTTATGACCCGTGTCCCCTCAAGCCGTAGGCGATCATGGCTCTCCACAACTTTCTGTCCTTTGCAGCTTTTAATTAACTTTGTCTTTCTGTTATTTCTCCTAAGACTTGTCACTATATATATATATATATATATATATATATATATATATATCCTTGAAACATTATACATAAAACAGTTGAAACCCAACCTAAACAAAATCAATTATGGCATCTCTACAAATATTCTTAAATGTCTTTAATTGGTAACAGAAGCCATTGGTTTATACCAACGGATTTCCATACTTCATACTTCTCCAATTCATTTTCGTGTGGTCATGTGTGACGTCATGACATGCGGTGCGATTTTCGCTTCTAACGTCTTATATGCCCGTGTTTATCGTTGCTTAGAAATCATCTATGTAAACAATGACAGACTATCATCACTGTCGTGTCCGTATATTGCTTAATATGTTGTAATTGACATCTTTGATAATGGCTTATGTAATCCGAAAGCTTAGATTGTATTAAAAAAATATGGATCAATATTGTGAATTTCTTTCTTCGTTCAACGATAATGTTATTAAACTTATCAGACGTTACGAAAAAATTGACATAAAATAGACAACACTTGTCTATATTATTTAATGAAATGTGTATGAATTTATATATATATATATATATATATATATATTACATGAATCATTCATACAAAAAACAGATATAGAAGTTAATGATATAAATGGCGAGAATACATCTTCGCAAATAAATTTAATAAAATACATTAACCCCGAACCTGTAGATGAATGTTATGATCCCTGTTTATAAATTCCAGTTGCATAAGGTCTTTTTTATATATTTTTTTACAAGCTTTCATCTGTGCATACAGACATCACACAGATGAAAGCTTGTAAATTTGTTTGGGAAGATGTATTCTCGCCATTTATATCATTAATATATATATATATATATATATATATATATATATATATATATATATATATATATATAGTAGTTTATTTATCCGACCAATCGTACTTCCTTAATATTGTAAAAATAGTTTCGGTAACATCTTTATTAGTTTTACTTTTAATCTAATTTATGAATGCAATTATTCTTTATTATTTATGGGTAAACTTCATTACTTAAGGTTTAGGTTTCATTATGGAATAATATTTGAGGGTAATATTAAAGATTTTGATTTCTTCTTATATATATCACAAACATATTCATGCAAACCCCATATATACATACGTTTATTTACATACGCAAATACACACATAGACACACGTGTAACAATATACACAAATGTTCATCTATATTCATATATAAATTATATATACATACATTTATAAATAATTACCTATATTTTAATATTTGAAATTTATTTAGATTTTTGTTTGATTTCATAGTTAAAGTTTAACGTTAGGTGACTTCTGAAGTGCTTCATTATTAAAAAAAATTTGTCAATATTTTACTATTAATATTGATAGTTAAAGGGTGGTATATTTATATTATATATATTTATATATAGTTATCAATTTAAAATATAAATACCTCCAGAAGATAAATATACACTAAAACAAAGAAATGGGTTTTCTATTTAACAATTTGATAGATTTTCATAAGATTTTTAACGGGAAACCATGTATGATTAAACGCTCCGCTTATTTTAAGGAGTCATTTGTTTCGTCCATTGGCCTGAATATTCGGAAAAGCTTATTAAAGAAAAGTGCGCCGATAGACGAAATAAAATACGGTTTAAAATAAACAGAGCGTCTACTCAAATATGGGTATCCACTTAAAATAACGTTTAAAATGATAAAAAAAAACTTGTCGGAGTTATAAATAAAAAAAAAATCCATTACTTCTTTAGAAATAGCTTTGTTTACAGTCCGGATATGAAGCTGAGCAGTTATAAACTTTCGGCAAATTAAACGAGAAAGATGTTTAAAAGGCAGTATAAAACATTGCTTAAACACGATGATCTTCGTAGACGAGTCGTTAAAAGCCCGTCGGAACTAATGACGGTTTACCCTGTAAAGGGGGTGCAGTTTCAAATCCGGCTCTAGACCGTATATTTTAATAGAATTTCGCGACCATTCAAGACGATAAACGAAATTAAATACTTTTATTTAACATAAAGTGACTGACCATCCACTAAAAATAACGTTTAAAGTTCTATCTATCTATATATATATTTTAAGACATTTTATGTTTATACATTTTTTTTATAGATACAAATATTTAAGTAAATACTCTGTTTATAATAAACAGTATTAAACAACATTTATCGGCCAGAATGTCCGAGACATTTTCACAGAAAAGTTTCGTCTTCCGGCTGGAATCGTACCTGTATCTTACACGGAACCGTCATATAGCCTGACGTGCCTTTACTGATTTATCCACGAAGGAACGTTTGGTTAGCAAGGTCGAATTTACTGTATTTAAACTTCAATCTTCTATGAATCTCTCACGTATATTCATATCCACGCAAAGCGTATCAAATGTAAACAAATGACGTCACACATTATGAAATGGACAAAGTCTGACAATTATTTTAAGACATTTGTATGTTTATACATTCTTTTTATAGATACAAATATTTAAGTAAATGCTCTGTTTATAATAAACAATATTAAACAACATTTATCGGCCTGAATGTCCGAGAAATTTTCACAGAAAATATTCGTCCTCCAACAGGAATCGAACCCGTATCCTATACGGAACCGTCATTTAGCCTGACGAACGAGTCACAGAGGAGCGTTCGATTGGCAAGGTCGATTTTACTGCATTTAAACTTCAATCTTCCATGAATCTCTCAAGTACATTCTGCTAAAAAGCGTATCCAAATGTAAACAAATGACGTCACACATTATGAAATAGACAATCTCCGACAATTATTTTAAGACATTTATATTACATATATATATATATAACTTTATATATAACTTTAAACGTTATTTATCGTTATCTGGTTGACTGGCGTTTGTTTACATTCGTAAAAACAATACTCTAGAATTATCAGTTCTCTCTGCCGATTGATGGCTTAGGTGTAGAAATTCCAACTGAAACCAAATTAGTCACGTTTTGATCCTGGCTTGAGGCTTTCGGACGTCTAGTCATGATCGAATACTGAGTACTGTCTGCGAATGATATATATATATATATATATATATATATATATAAAGTGTAGTAGATAAGTCAAACGAAAGGGTACCGATGAAGTCATTACGAAAAATATTTATTAGTATTAACCAGGTGACAAAAATGAAACACGGAGATTGAGTTTCCAAGGTTGGAATTTTCGAACACGCCAGAGTTCTTCATCAGCGGATGCGAGAAATACACAGCTATCGAACATTAGCTTTTTGAGGTGGTCAGAATCCGCTTGTAGGTGGAATTATAAGAAAAAATCCGTACCCTGTTTGATTTCTCGCGTGCGAAACTTAATGTGAAAATAACCTCAGATTTAAAAATTGTGATTCGTGGTGGGTGTTAAGGGAGTGAGATGTTGAACAGAGGGGAAAAGTGTGGTAGAATCAGGGGTGGTGGCAGGATTAGTATTGAAAGCTTTTATTTTTCGTGAGTAGGGATCAGTGTGGGGAAATAGCTAGATTGTCACTAAAAGTAAAAAGAAAGAGAAGCAGAAAAAAAGAAAAGAGAATGAGAGTGAGAGTTAGATAGATAGATAGATAGAGAGAGAGAGAGAGGGGGGGAAATCATTATTCGCCAATGGGGGGTGCGGAAAAAATAAACAGAAAAAAATAAAAAATAATACTAAGAATAAAGATAATGATAATATGAAAAGTGGAATTGAAATAAAAAAAAACTCATACAAGGCAATAAAAATAAAATAATGAAATATGAAATAAATGGATGGCGCAGCGGGGACTAGGAGGGGCAATAATAGAAAATATTGTTTAGAGTTACAAAAAAGGAAGTTGTGGAGAACCATGATCCGCAACATAATGAATGAACACGGTAAATAAAAGAAGAAAGATGCCATCTAGTAGATTTGCCAAAGTCAGTAGTTCTAGTTTTTTTTTTTTAATCATTTCCACCCAAACAAGAGAAGAAAGCCACTAAGACGCGAGGGATTAGTAGTAAAATTTGAAACTTTTTTGAAATTTTGCTTAATATAGAGAAGATTCGAGAATAAGTCTTCATTTGCATGCTTGGTGACGTTTTCATATACGCTGAAAGAAAAGCAATTATTGTTTCATCTACTAGAAATTTTTCATATACTAGAATTTCAGTTGCTAGAATTTCAGCTGCTAGAATTTCAGTTGCTAGAATTTCAATTGCTAGAATTTCAGTTGCTAGAATTTCAGCTACTAGAATTTCATTTGCTAGAATTTCAATTGCTAGAATTTCAGCTACTAGAATTTCAGTTGCTAGAATTTCAGTTGCTAGAATTTCAGCTGCTAGAATTTCAGCTACTAGAATTTGAGTTGCTAGAATTTCACTTGCTAGAATTTCAGCTATTAGAATTTCAGTTGCTAGAATTTCAGCTGCTAGAATTTCAATTGCTAGAATTTCAGCTACTAGAATTTCAGTTGCTAGAATTTCAGCTGCTAGAATTTCAATTGCTAGAATTTCAGCTGCTAGAATTTCAATTGCTAGAATTTCAGCTACTAGAATTTCAGTTGCTAGAATTTCAGCTGCTAGAATTTCAGTTGCTAGAATTTCAGCTGCTAGAATTTCAATTGCTAGAATTTCAGCTACTAGAATTTCAGTTGCTAGAATTTCAGCTGCTAGAATTTCAGTTGCTAGAATTTCAATTGCTAGAATTTCAGCTACTAGAATTTCAGTTGCTAGAATTTCAGCTGCTAGAATTTCAATTGCTAGAATTTCAGCCACTAGAATTTCAGTTGCTAGAATTTCAGCTGCTAGAGTTTCAGTTGCTAGAAAACGAGCTGGTTTTTGTCACTCCATTTCCTTGATTTTATATCTAATACAATTTTGTCGTTTTTCGTTCACTTTACAAAGAGGGGCCTAATTGGAAGATAACTAAGCTGGCGACGTTTCGTCATCACACAGCAGACGCTGAATTTTCTCCAGTCATCATGAACGACTGTCCTCTCAATGAAGCTCCTTGCCTGGAATGTCTATCGGGATACAAGTTCACACCAGACGTCAAGTGGAACTCCTATATAGGATACATCGCTATAGACGTTGGAAGAACTGTCAGCTCCCTGTACCGCTCCAAAAACTACCTGACACCTCTTTATAAGAGCCAGGTGAGACCAAAAATGGAGTAATTGATGCCACATCTGAGCTGGAGCTGCCTAATCCTCAATTTCCAGTCTCTACAGAATTCAAATGTGTTTACGCGGCCTTCTGGGCCACGAGTTGTTTTTCAGCCTACAACCCCTTTTTCCAAAGACGAAACGTTGCTAGACTTTCGTTATTTTCATGAAAGATATTCGAACGAAGTACATTGCTTTGTCCCACCATTTCAGAGATTCACAACTAGGACAACCACCAGGCCACGTACCCTGAGTCAATCCATACCCATTCCTTTGCAATCAGAAACTTCCCCAGAACTGTTGTCTTATGGAATATACTCCTGAGATGATCGTTTCCCAGGCATTACAATCTTAACCTCTTCAAGTCTTAACGGTTATCACTCCTACATATAATCATAATATGCAATACTTGATCCTTTCTTGTACACCCTAACAACAAACTCTACCTTGAATGGCTCTAACTAACAAAAATAATACAGAGTGTTTGTTACCTCATCTCGTTGATCAGTTTTGTCGTTTTTTGTTCAGTTTACAATGAGTGTCATAATGGCAAAGTTAAAGCCACGGTGCTGGACAATTAATAAGGCCTAAATTCGAACTTAATTGATTAAGTAACGCCATTAGGAATTTGACGTTAATAACTACCTAAAGAAGTGTATAGAGCAGACAAACACTGTCATGAATCCTTAGATATTTATGACAAATTAAATTAAAAAAAAAATAGTTTCATATCAACCATCTTCTTCAAAGTGATCAGATCTATTGCAATTAACTTAAATGTTCTTAATAATATCAGAAGCTTAGGGGCTGCCCCACCCCTCTATTTTAATCCAACTTTATTACTCCTCCCACCCAACCCCAAGAGATGCATTCCTTATCTCTTTTTCACCAGTTTTAATGTCGTTAGCCACTCACTAAATCAATAACCTTTTTATATTGCAGAAGGTATATTCCTTTGTAAATTTCCCCCACGTCAATCTAAACGTTTGACTCTGTTTTGATTCGTTGATGGGCAGCTTGTAACGCGTTTGAATATGCTAGTTCTTATATCTTATGTTTTGCTTCTAGTTTAAAAGAGAAAGAGAATGGGAAAATGGAGACAAGAAAGATGTAAAGATGAAGCAAATGAAAAAAATAGTGAAGAAAGATGAAAAGAGCAGGTGAAAAAGAGAAGGTTAAACAATATAGATATGAATATAAAAGCATTAATCTGAATGAAAAAATAAAGAGTCAGAGAAAGAAAGAAAGAAAGAAAGAAAGAAAGCAGGAAAATTAAGCAACAATAAAGTATATAAGAAAGAAAGAAAGAAAGAAAGAAAGAAAGGAAGAATGAATGAAAAAAAGACGGAAAGAAAGAATAAACAAATGAAGAAAGCGAAAGCAGGAAAATTAAGCAACAATAAAGTATATAAGAAAGAAAGAAAGAAAGAAAGAAAGAAAGAAAGAAAGAAAGAATGAATGAAAAAAAGACGGAAAGAAAGAATAAACAAATGAAGAAAGCGAAAGTAGGAAAATTAAACAACAATAAAGTATATAAGAAAGAAAGAAAGAAAGAAAGAAAGAAAGAAAGAAAGAAAGGAAGAATGAATGAAAAAAAGACGGAAAGAAAGAATAAACAAATGAAGAAAGCGAAAGCAGGAAAATTAAACAAGAATAAAGTATATAAGAAAGAAAGAAAGAAAGAAAGAAAGAAAGAAAGGAAGAATGAATGAAAAAAGGACGGAAAGAAAGAATAAACAAATGAAGAAAACGAAAGCAGGAAAATTAAGCAACAATAAAGTATATAAGAAAGAAAGAAAGAAAGAAAGAAAGAAAGAAAGAAAGGAAGAAAGGAAGAATGAATGAAAAAAGACGGAAAGAAAGAATAAAACAAATGAAGAAAGGAAATGAGGAAAATTAGCAACAATAAAGTATATAAGAAAGAAAGAAAGAAAGAAAGAAAGAAAGAAAGAAAAAAAAAGGAAGAATGAATGAAAAAAAGACGGAAAGAAAGAATAAACAAATGAAGAAAGCGAAAGCAGGAAAATTAAACAACAATAAAGTATATAAGAAAGAAAGAAAGAAAGAAAGGAAGGAAGAATGAATGAAAAAAAGACGGAAAGAAAGAATAAACAAATGAAGAAAGCGAAAGCAGGAAAATTAAACAACAATAAAGTATATAAGAAAGAAAGAAAGAAAGAAAGAAAGAAAGAAAGGAAGAATGAATGAAAAAAAGACGGAAAGAAAGAATAAACAAATGAAGAAAGCGAAAGCAGGAAAATTAAACAACAATAAAGTATATAAGAAAGAAAAAGAAAGAAAGAAAGAAAGAAAGAAAGAAAGAAAGAAAGGAAGAATGAATGAAAAAAAGACGGAAAGAAAGAATAAACAAATGAAGAAAAGGAAAGCAGGAAAATTAAACAACAATAAAAGTATATAAGAAAAAAGAAAAAGAAAGAAAGAAAGAAAGAAAGAAAGGAAGAATGAATGAAAAAAAAGACGGAAAGAAAGAATAAACAAATGAAGAAAGGAAAGCAGGAAAATTAAAACAACAATAAAGTATATAATAAAGAAAGAAAAAGAAAAGAAAGAAAGAAAGAAAAAAAGAAAAAAAAGAATGAATGAAAAAAAGCCTGGAAAGAAAGAATAAACAAATGAAGAAAAAGGAAAGCAGGAAAATTAAGCCAAACAATAAAGTATATAAGAAAGAAAGAAAGAAAGAAAGAAAGAAAGAAAGAAAGAAAGAAAGAAAGGAAGAATGAATGAAAAAAAGACGGAAAGAAAGAATAAACAAATGAAGAAAGCGAAAGCAGGAAAATTAAACAACAATAAAGTATATAAGAAAGAAAGAAAGAAAGAAAGAAAGAAAGAAAGAAATAAGAAATGAATGAAAAAAAGACGGAAAAGAAAAGAATAAACAAATGAAGAAAGGAAATAGGAAAATTAAAGAAAACAATAAAGTATATAAGAAAGAAAGAAAGAAAAGAAAGGAAGGAAGAATGAATGAAAAAAAAAACAAAATGAAGAAAGGAAAGAAAAGAATAAAAAAAAATGAAAAAGGAAAGCAGGAAAATTAAACAACAATAAAGTATATAAGAAAGAAAGAAAGAAAAGAAAGGAAGGAAGAGGAAGAATGAAAAAAAGACGGAAAGAAAGAATAAACAAAATGAAGAAAGCGAAAGCAGGAAAATTAAAACAACAATAAAGTATATAAGAAAAAGAAAGAAAGAAAGAAAGAAAGGAAGGAAGAATGAATGAAAAAAAAGAATGAAAGAAAAAATAAAACAAAAAAAAAAGAAAGCGAAAGCAACAGGAAAATTAAACAACAATAAAGTATATAAGAAAGAAAGAAAGAAAGAAAAGGAAGGAAGAATGAATGAAAAAAAAAAGAATAAACGGAAAAAAAAGAATAAACAAATAAAAAAAAAGCGAAAAAGAAAGAAAATTAAAAAACAATAAAAGAATGAAAAATATAACAAAGAAGAAAGAAAGAAAAGGAAGGAAGAATGAATGAAAAAAAAGACGGAAAAGAAAGAATAAAGAAAAATGAAGAAAAGCGAAAGCAGGAAAATTGAAGAAAAAGCAGGAAAAAATAAAACAATAAAGTATATAAGAAAGAAAAAGAAAGAAAGAAAGGAGAAAAGAAAGAAATGAATGAAATGAAAAAAAGACGGAAAGAAAGAATAAACAAATGAAGAAAAGCGAAAGCAGGAAAATTAAAACAACAATAAAGTATATAAGAAAGAAAGAAAGAAAAGAAAGGAAGAAGAAAGAAATGAAAAAAAAAAAGACGGAAAGAAAGAATAAAATAAATGAAAGAAAGGAAAGCAGGAAAATTAAACAACAATAAAGTATATAAGAAAGAAAGAAAGAAAGAAAGGAAGGAAGAATGAATGAAAAAAAGACGGAAAGAAAGAATAAACAAATGAAGAAAGCGAAAGCAGGAAAATTAAACAACAATAAAGTATATAAGAAACAAAGAAAGAAAGAAAGAAGAAAGGAAGAATGAATGAAAAAAAGACGGAAAGAAAGAATAAACAAATGAAGAAAACGAAAGCAGGAAAATTAAGCAACAATAAAGTATATAAGAAAGAAAGAAAGAAAGAAAAAACCGGTGCAATATTAAATAAATATAAAAATGTGGAAGAGAAGGAAAGAACAGAAAAGATAAGAAAAGAAGAAAAAAGAAAGAAAAATAAAATCTAAAAATGAAAAGACCAAAAGACAAAAGGCGGAAAAAAATATATAGATTTTTATATTAAATAATAAACGAGAAAAAGAAAGAGAATCATACTTATAAAACCCAGGTTGTGTGTGTGTGTCTGTTCGTTTATATATTGGATCGGATTTCATACATTTTTCAACCGATTTCAACAAAACTTCACAGGACTACGTAAAATTACCTTTGAGGGGTTCTGACAGCGCCCAAAAAGAAAAAAAAACACAATTGTTTTTGCACGAAATCAATTTGAAAACACGATTAAGAGGCATCGCGAGAATGAAAGCGGGGGACAACTCATATCGAGTTATACTTATTATAAAACCCAGGTTGTTTGTTGTGTGTGTTCGTTTATATATTGGATCGGATTTCCTACATTTTTCAACCGATTTCAACAAAACTTCACAGGACTACGTAAAATTACCCTGCGGTGGTTCTGACAGCGCCAAAAATTGAAAAACACAACTGTTTTGAAAGAAATCAATTTGAAAACACAATTAAGAGGCATCGCTGTCACCAGAATGAAAGGGGACAACTCATATCGAGTTATGCTTATTATAAAACCCAGGTGTGTGTGTGTGTGTGTGTGTGTGTGTGTGTGTGTGTGTTCGTTTATATATGGGATCGGATTTCCTATATTTTTCAACCGATTTCAACAAAAATTTCACTTTTTTGGCAGGTAGTGTTCCTTATTGTCTTGCACACTTTTTTCTTTTTTTTTACATTCAGAATACTTTAAAATTCCATTTACAAGACAATTGTTTATAATAAAATTCTATTCAATCGGTAGACACATAACGATTGAAAACAATGTTTTTGGTTGAGTTTGGGTTTGACCAATTTGTAAAAAAAAAAAAAAAAAAAAAACTAATTAAGACATGCGTGTCCGTCAACCTTAAACAATAATCTTTGTTAATTTTATTTTTCAGTCTTTATGATGGTTGATACTTGATCTATCTCTTACTGTTACATCCCCGGGCAATGCCGGGCTCTACTGCTAGTGTTGAATAAAATAGAGAAGAACAGAAGAGATGAAATAATGATAAAAATGTGGAAGAGAAGGAGGAAAGAAAGACAGAACAGAAGAGATAAGAAAGAAAAAAAAGAAGAGAAATAAAGATAACAATGGGAACAGAAGAAAATAAGAAAGAAAGAAAGAAAGAAAGAAAGAAAGAACGAAAGAAAGAAAGAAAGAACGAAAGAAAGAAAGAAAGAAAGAAAGAAAGGAAGATATAATAAAGGAAGGCAAGAAGCTGAAAAGAAAAAAAATGAAATATAGATTTTGTTTGATAGTTTAAAAAGATTTTTATGTTTAACGTTCTTTTATAGATACAAGATTTAGAAAATGTTTGTTTATAATAAATAGTATTAATAACATTTACCGGCCTGAATGTCTGAGAAATTTTCATAGAAAATATTCGTCCTTTGACTGGTAAATGTTATTTAATACTGTTTATTATAAACAGAGCATTTACTTAAATACTTGTATCTATAAAAAGAATGTTAAACATAAAAATGTCTTTAAATAATTGTCGGACTTTGTCCATTTCATAATGTATAGATGTTGATAGGAATGAAGAAAAAGAAAGAAAAAAAAGAAAAAAAAGGAAAGAAAGAAAGAAGAAAAGAGAATAGGACAGAAGGTATATGAGGTGGGGAACAGAAGAAAGAAAAAAAAAAAACCAAACAAGATAAAAATGAAAGAAAAGTCATTGTGATAAAAAGAAAGTTAATTTTGACGCTTTGAGCAAAGATTTTATTTGCAACTTAATTCTCGCCTTTTACTAAAACGATAAAAAGTAAGCAAACAAAAAAGAATCAAATATAAAAAAGAAAGCATTTTTTTAACGTCTTTATTTACAAATCCAAGGCTACGTTTTAACGAGTTATCGCGGTGGGGTTTGGCCCAGCCGGGGAAAACCTGTAATTTGTTAAGCCAATTGATAGTAATT